>JAUMHP010000082.1:12616143-12649726 GCA_032361065.1 Enteromius trimaculatus | reverse complement strand
CCCTGAAAATAATTGCACACCTCAGAACGTTCGTCAGCCAATCAGATTCAAGCATTCAACGGCCCCGTAGTATAAATTTATATATAAACTCAAACATGTAAAACAGTTTGAAATTGGATTAAAATCTGATTTCAGACCTAAACTGTTTTAAAATCTAAAACAGTTTCAGTCTGAATGGTGAGATCACTCATTAAAGGATTACTTTCAGAGTAATTCATGACATACACAAAAGCACAGTAAGGAAATAAACAAGCCTCTGTGTCTCAATGAAAACCAATTGAGCCACCAAAAAAAAAAAAAAAAAAAACAACAGTCGGAGCCTGTAAGATAAAGGTTCACTTTAAACTGACTTTAAACTTTTCACACCAATCCAACTCTCATTTCCTTTCTCACCAGCCATATTTCCTGCTGAAAGATTGCCGACAGATGGGCCTACCACAGCTTTCGTGGAAAAAAAGGTTTCCACTTTTCCCACTGCCTATTACTAGAAAACTAGAGTTCTTTTCACAAACGACTGTGTTCACGCTATAGTGCTTCGTGTCATATCTGTGCTCGATCAGGCTATGAGCAGAATCCAAATGAAGCTCCATTTCAAACGCAGCACTGGATTGTGCCGTCCCTTCTTGATGAACTCAATACAAGCATGCGATTTTGATGAGCACTATACAAGACGCAGAGATATACATATCAATGATCTGCACAGGCCATTAAAAATTCAAACCAAGTGGTGCTCACTATAAGAGCAGAAATCACCTTCACATGCCTGCTGTATTGAAGCATCAGCTCAAAGTCAAAGGCAGATTGACGGTTGTCACTCTACATCACATTCATTAATGGAAGTAAGTGTGAAGAGCAGCAGAGGACATGCTTTGAAAATCCTTCTTGAAGAACTTCAAAGCTAATGACTTTCCAAGAATGAAATGACATTACAGAGTCCATGCTACACCTTACAAAGTTCTTATAATGCTCATGGCAGGTGGAACCTCAAGAAACAAACACAAGACACAGTGCAACAGCTGAAGACATCTACCTGCATGTGCATAGCAATGCTTTAAAAAGGGATACATTTAAAGACAATGAGGTTTTACCATGGAAACAGTGTAACAGCTAAAGCGCAGCATGTTAATTAATCCATCATGGCTAAAAATATCATTTAAGGGATACATTTAAAAAAAAACGTTTCCAAGAGGGTTTTAACTGCAATCACTTTATCACTGCAATAAATATAACTAAATGAGGAAAATAACATTCTAACTCCTTCTGCCATGCCAGATATGGAAAATTTTATTTAAAAATTAATAAAAATCATGATTTGGTGATTCTTCTGGTTAGAATAAGCATTGAACGTCTGAGCAATATCAAGAAATTTTGCTACATTACAGACATTAACCGAGATGTCATCACATTCACATACTGTATTGTGATCGTCTTTCACTGCAAACGTATCTATTCCTGCAATTAACTGCTGTTTCTAGCGGCAGCAAAACACCGTTCACCCAAATTATAATCACACAAGTAGATCATCAATTAGCACAGTCTTGTTTTTGCACATTTCCTTGCACAATGCTATGTTACGACCTCAAAACACTTAAATTGGCCCTTTTACGGATTTTTGAAAATGAGCTTTCATGCAGTGTGTATGAAAGTGAATGAAAACATCCTACAAAGTTTTAAATAAAGTTACTGTCTCTCTCGCAACAACAACAAAAAAAAGATTTACAAAGAATCCCAAGCCATTTTAAGTTGACGACAACATGAAACATTAGCATATTGCCCGCCAACTTGGTCTTTTTGAGTTGGTCTGAATGAAAATGCAAGTTCATTCTTTGCCACTAGGTTCCACTTTTGGAGTGGTAAAAATAGGTAACGCTGTACACAAAGCACAAACACTGCTTTATCAGGCATTACAGGCATGATGAAATAAAAACAAAATCTGCAGATTAGCGTCACACAAAGGAGGGGTTTGGAAAAATGAAGCATTAAACGAATTGTTTGGGAGTCGGTGGGCAAGTAAGGAAAAATAAATGCATATTATAAGACACTGAAAGTGTTTTTTGACCTTGCAAGCATATCAACTTGTTGTTGGGGACTCCTAAAACCAAAATAAGAACCTTCATAATTATAATACATTTTTGATGCATCACATAACCAATTCCATATGTATAACTTTGCTAATGTTGTAAACTTTTTTGTAAACAATTGTAAACACAGGCACATTGTTCCAGTGAGGCTGGGGTGGATTTATGAGATACTCACAGCCATATAGACAGCGGCGTACACGCTGAGCGCCGCCTCTTTGGAAGGGAAGGTTTTGCGGGCTCGTAGGATGTCGTCTTCGTTGCCAGTGCAGGCTTCCTGATGGCTGATGTAGCGAAGAGCTTGCTGGCAACCCAGAGCTGTGAAGTTGGGTTTGCACACTGTCAGGAAATGAGGGGCCAGGTTGCCCGTTACCACCTGACCAGCATTCACAAAGATGTCTGTGGTGAAAAGGCCAAACATGTATACACCTAAGGAGAAAAAAAACAGATGATTTTGAATAGCTATAGTCAGAAAAAAACTATTAAACCCTTCTTATATTAGATATTACAATCCCATGCCTACATTTGGCATTAAAAGTATGTAATCCCTTAAACAGAATCCATCAAGATTAAAATATGTATTTGACAAACATGACCTGGAAAATTGGTTCAATTATTCAGCGGTTGCGCTTGGCCTGTTTATGTGGGCTCGGTTAGCACAACGCGTACCAGAACCGAAATTTCCTACTTAAGCACATTAATGGGATGGATAAGACTAAGACTAGGTGATCTCCACAGTGGCACACATCTCTCCGCTGAGCTGTGAGGACGCATTAGAGGAGCTAATGTTCTGAGTTGATGAGATGATAACCAAACCTCATAATTGAACGGAGTCTTTCTCATCGCTGCTCTGTAAACCAAACCATAATACATCAATTAAAAGAGCTCAAAGTGCATGTCATTCTCAAGCTTTCTTGCTGAAATAAAGTATTAATTTTATTTTATTTAGTATCTTTCTTACCACAAACATTAGACTGGTAGTGTGAATACACACATGCATACATATATACATATATTTCATTATATTTCATTTATTTTGGACCCAGGAAACACCAGTTGTTGAGACTGTACTGATTTATATTTTTACCTACAGCAGTTCAACTATGACCTCATCAACAAAAATCTCAACAAAACTATTATTGGCACACCAATTGAACATCCTGAAGCAAAAACGAGAACCACTGAGCTTGAGGAACCCCAAATCATGATGGACACATCACAAATTAGCCTTCTCCCTTCATAATATAGCCTTCTATTCTGAAGAGTTTTGCAATGGTGGATATTGGCCGAGGAACAGGAAGTCACCATTGTTTCTTAAAGAGCTCCGTTTTTCTCCTTCACTCCTAAATGTCATGTTCTTTTTGTTTGGAACATCTTTTCAGCTCAACAGAATGACAGGCTTGACAAGGCTATTATTATAGCCATGGAAAGACTTGTATCAAAAATAAGTCATTTTCATAACTGTTGGCAGACGTATTCAGACAACATTAACAAAGCCCCGTTTAGCATGTTTCCCTCCGTAAATACAGCCACTCAGAGGAACGCCTTGCGAAGTTGTTACATGACACATAGCAAAACAAGATTGGCAGATGGTTTGGAGGGAAAACATGGTCTTGTTTTACTAAGAGACTCAAGATTACAAGTTGGGGTTGGCATAAAAAGGCCATCTTATAATGTCACCGGCTGGCGTCACATCAATTCTATTTTCTGTCACATTGGCTACATAAAAGGTTTGACGCTGACAGTCCCCAAACTGAAGCGAAATATGGCTTACTCGCCATATTTAGCCCTAAAATATAGTACTGGGATGGTTTTAAATTTATGTATGCCTGAACTCGCAGATTGGACACCCCTAGAGGACATATTGCCTTCCTAAAAATACACTTCAATTACTGTAAAATTTAAATGTTTTAAAATTACTTTTTCATCGGTTAGATAGCAACTAATGAAATCAAAGGAAACTTTCTGCATGGACATGAACCAAGACTTCCAAATAAAAGCATAATTTAAAAAAATAAATAAATAAATGAAATTTTGAATATATATATATATATATATATATATTTATTTATTTCACATATGTGTTAAAATTTAGGGTATTTACTGTATGTTCCTCTCCTCTTTCCATTGATATCAAAATCACACTTTTGAAATTCGGGTCACTGTGACTCATTTTTCTAGAACCGGTCACATATCCTAACACTATACACATACACATGACATGGGTAGCTCCAAAACATAATTTAGTTTTTGCTTTAGGCTGGAAAATAATTTTTACAAAACATGACTCATAATTAACTGGCCTCAAACGAAAATAAAATTAAAGATTTTATCCAATTACGTCTGTTTTATTTTTTTATCCATTACCTTCCAAATGATACTTCATGCTTGAGTTCAAACCGTTCCAGAATACACCAGATTTTGTATTTCACTGATATAACTTGGAGGAACAGGAGCTATTTAATGATTCTGGCACAAACGCACTTCTTTGAAGTGTTTTCTGTTTTCATTCACAATCATTTTTGATATGAAGAGTTAACCAAGAGTTCTTCTCAGGCAGAGAGATGGGGAAACATTACTGAAAAAGCCTGCCTGAGCTAACTGAGTGTGCACCATGACCCACAGCCATTTTCTAAATTTAATCTCTCCCGAAGAACATCGCAGCGTGAGTCATTATGCAAATAACACAAGCCAGTGACTCTAGGTCACGAAGCAACTGGTCTCATTTGATGCTTTTCAGCTGAGAAGCGTCATCAAACCTCAGACAAATCAGGGACATCTTCAAAACATTTTCATTTCAAGCAGCCACCACCATCTGGAAACACACAGGACATCTTCTAGATGCTTGAAAATACAGTTCTACTGTGAAATATTTGAATCCTTTAAAATAACTGCTTTCTATTGTAATATATTTTAAAATGTAATTTATGAATTTTCAGCCATTGCTCCTATCTTCATCACATTATTGCCCAGAAATTATTCTGATATGTTGATTTGCTGCTCAGGAAACATTTCTTATTATTATTGAAAATTGTGTGGCTTACTATTTTTGTGGAAACTTGCTATTGATTTTTTTCAGTAACCTTTCATGAATGTAAAAGGTTAAAAAAAGGTTTTTATCACTTTGTATCCATTTAATGTGTTTAATTACTCAATAAAAGTTTACATTTATTACAATAAATTCTTAGTAATCCTAAACGTTTTATTGTTTAATTGTTTTATCATTTACTCAGACTAATGTTTTACACCTCTTTCCTAAGTTATCAGTAAAAGCCATGTGGTGTCACTGATGTCAAAAGTAAATGGGATTTGAGAATTGCAATGTATTTTCAGGGAATAGTGACTTTTCTTTATTTCATTTCTGAAAATTTCTGATTTTTTGTCCACAGAAGTCAAACAGGTTTGGAATGACATGAGATTGACATGAATGTAATTGATCATACACACTTGATCAATACCTTTAGAAAAGGTATTGACAATGCTTTCAAAGTGTCAAGTGCTGTAAAAAAATAAATAAATAAAAAAATCTCAGTTAGATCCGATTTCCTCTAGGCCACATTGACTGATGCTGAACAGTGACAGATGCTGTCAGTAAAGTAAAGGTGATCTTCTCAGTCCCCTATAGGAGGCTTAGGAACAGTTCTGCTTATCTGATTTGTCTTTAAGACCGCTAATGCCATCAGATGTCCAACAATCCTGCAGCTTGGATGACGAGGCGCAGCAAACTGTGAAACTATGACTAAAGTACTGTACTTTCTGCCGGAAAATGAAAGCATCTGTGGGTGAATGGGAACCATTTAATGCAGAAATTAATAGGAGATGGAAGTGGATTTTCTCCGAGGATCAGGCTAATAATCCATGACGTTTCTGCTTCTTTATCTCATAAAAACACTAAAGCATTAGAGGGAGAAACTGAGTGAAAAAGGGAAAAAATCTCACTGTGAGAACGAAAGAGTAAGGAAGAGAGACAGACAGACAACTCAGATTAAGTCTGGTCTTAATTTGTTAAACTGTATTAAGTGTACGTGACGTGGCTGGAGAGGCTTTTCCATCACCATGTTGTAGAGCATGTGAGGTTACACAGCAAAAAAACACACGTAGATCATATAGAAAAACAGGATGCATTCCCAGTACTGAAGCACCTGATCAATTGTGTTCCAAAATACTCAAAATTAAGGTATTTATTTAGCTGAAAACAAAACAAATATTATATCCAACGATGGACTTGATGAACCTGTGATATCGTCTTTAGGGCGTAAAAGGAAAATAAAAGCTGAAGCGTTTCACGGAAACTTTCAAAAGCAGCTTGTTACAAAGATGAGGGAAAAGCTCTTACTTTATTTCTTTTTAGTATATACAGTAACACAAAAGTTTATATTTAGAAAAAGCATTTTTTTTTCATAAAACAAAACACACAGTAAAGTAACTACAGTGGTTAAGCTCCAAAAAGGGTTTAAAAAAAGCTTCAAAATACAGTCCCTTCATCTTATTTCAGTCATTCTGATTGAAGCCAATTGAGTACATCTAAGTCATCATTTTTCATTATTATTATGAATACATTAAATTTCAGTGGCTTCAAAAAACTAGAAAAGAAATATAGAGTACTGTCTGAAGGTACGGTTTTATCCTATAATTTTGTTATAAAATTTCTCCATTTGTGTTGTGCAGAAGAAAGTCATAAATAAATGAGGGTAACTTTTATTTAGGTGAATAGTCCCTAATATAAAATAAAGAGTTTCAGATACCTTCCTTCACTGGTTATAAGCTAAAATTCAAGGGTTTTTGACACTAGTGCACTTACCGTGTGTTGGTGCAACCTCTCTTTCTTTTGAGTGGAACAAGTAATTCTCACAGTTTAACTGTAAATTGAATGCCAGGGCTGAAAGCACAAGGTTCCATAAAATGAAGTGGAAAATGACATGACATACCGAGGAATCGGAAAGTCCTCCGCACTAATGGGTTGAGGTAACAGCAGTCCCCGGTCACAATGGTTTTCTCTCGACTGTCAAGGTCTTTCGATGTGTATTGTATCAAGAACAACACAGTTTCTGTCACGGTGATCTGAAACAGAGCGGAACATCAGAAAATGTCAAACGTCTCAATTTACCAACATATTTTTATATTTTCTGAAGAAAATGCGAGCGGTGCTTATTAGTGCCAAAGCAAATTACTACATGGTTTCTTAACACTCCAAACACCCCACAATCAAATCATTTTTTTATTTTATCTGGTATATAACCCAGTATAAAACCTAAGAAGATATGAGTGTTGAAAGCTCCAATTTTCATTTGCCAAATAAAAAAAAAAAAAGTCTAAATGAAAAAAGTTTTAAAAATGACAACGAGCTTGAAACAGAAGCAAGATATTGATTAGTTAAAGCCTGCCAGTCTTGCCTCGGCAAATGACTACCATAATAAATGTGTTGTGTTTTATTGTGCTGATGCTCATTATGAGAATGGGCGCTATTTCTGTCCCATAAATCCAAATTAGAGTTCGTTCTGCCCTTATTTGCATCCATTAGTAGATGAAGTGTTGCAATATTGTTCTAGACAGAAGCCTTGCTTTGACTACAGGCCTCTACTATATAAGACTAAATAATTTGGTCAGTTAGACTGATATCATTGATTAAATTTATTCTTCATTGCCTACTTGACCCTCATTGCTTCATATGCTTCAAATACTTAAAAAAAAACAATTCTGAAAAATATTTATGCAAAACTATAAAAACACTTACATTTGTTAAAATCATGTTTAAAATCAATTTATTACAATTTTCTTAAATTTTCTCGTTGTGGTCTCACAAAAAAAAAAGGTGCTTGGCCTGTGAAACGACCTTTTTACTCTGCTGATGTCATCAAGCCCTCTCATTTTAGCCCCTCCCCTTCATAATCCGTTCAATTCTCAATGGTTGTTTAATACTCTGCCACATTCAGAATAACATCACATATAGTAATAGATACCTCATCTAAGACTGACTCATCACTTAATTACATCAAGTAAATCGGGCAAATTCAAATCATTAAAAATGGATTTTAGATTCCATAGATGTTAGGCATTTAAAGTAAGCTCTATCTGCAATAAAACTAATGAGACATTTCTTTCTCTTCGTCAGTTCATGAGCGCAGAGATCCTGGTTTGACTGAGGTAACGAGACCAGGATACGAACACACATGAGCTTGAGGCTCTTCCTGATCTGTCAGAGTGATTTAAGAGCTTGTCCAGCTCCTCAAGGGTTTGCTGTTGGGGCTTATAGATGCAAGCAGGATCTTCTACTTCCAAAAGCCGAGCGACTTAATCTCACATTCTCAAACTGCATAAACCTCCACATAAAAAACCTGGGTAGAGAAGCGTAAGAGTTTGGTGGCCTCTTTGCCCCCCTCCTTACTTCAAAACAGTAGCACAAGCGCTCAAGGCTTTACACACATACATACTGCAGAATCTAGGTTATGAGCATCCAGCAGAAGAGAAAACGATCAGAAAAGACAGGAGAAACAGAAAGAAAAAACATAGTCAGTTAAGAAACACATGACTGCTTCTGTTTGATCTCTACATCCATCAGGAAATAGATTTAAACCAGGGCTGTCAATCAAATTACTTACACAAGGTGTTGAATTAATCAGATTAATCACATATTACATCATAGCCTATTTGTTGACAAAAAGTAATTTAAGAGAATTTAAGATTAACCATGGTAAAATATACATATATAATATATTAAATGCAACAACCTCACAGGGGGAGAAAAATAAAAAATAAAAATCTGGATCGTATCCATTAGGAATTTATTGGGTTGTGAAATATTGTTTTGATATGACAGGTACTAAGAGGGCTGAAAAATAAGAGAGCTTGGTGATGTCTGCTAAAAAAGGAATGCAGTTTATTTGATAAATTAATAGATTAGATGATGATAGATCATAGTTAATGTATGCCAATTTTATACCACTATAGGTTTCCCTAAACGTGTTCCCTATCTCTCATTAGTCTAGCAAACCAATAGCCCCGCCCCCAAACTTACATCACTGGTTAATCTTGCTGTAAGGATTCTTTCATAGCAGTTACTATTAGCAAACTAAAACGGTATGACTACCAGAATAGCAACAGGAGGTCTAAAAGTAGGTTAACTAAATTAGCTTTAAACAGAGTGTTTATACTGTCAGCGGTTAAGCACTAGATTCAGATTTAAATGGCCTGTCGCAAGTACATTAAATCTTTCTTTTCAAATGGTTAAAACCTGTTAACATTCTGAAACGGGTTCTTTCACACCAAAGATGGTTTTAAGCACTAACAAACACAAAGAACTAATCTGCATCAGAATAATCCAAAGGATGTTTCTTATTTTTACACAGACTTTGATTTAGTAGACTTTTTATAGTAACATATTCTCATGTTTCCACATGTCGTCACTGTTTTAAATTACAGCACAATCATGAAGTGTAGGCCGAAGCTAATGCCCGACACTGGGCCAGTATACTCAACCATTTCCAACCTAATGGGCTAAAACTCCATAAACACACAGCAATTCAAGTATGAAGTCCTGATCACGCAGCCAGACATGAACATCTGTTGGTTTCTCGCTGGTTTGTAAGGCCCAGATGATCGCTGTTGACAATAGAGTGATATTTGTTTGGACTGTGTTAATGAACAGCTATTTCATTCTCCTCGTGGCCCATTTTCTGTTGACAGAAAGTCCTTAGTCTGTTTCGTAAAGCTGAGAGAAATGTAGAGGTCTTTTATTTAAATGTACTGAATAAGGAGAATATACTAATGTCAAAAATCCTTGATGTTAATTTTTTTTTTTTTTTTAAGAATTTTTTATACAGAAACCCTTTAGCCACTGAATTCAGTGTCATTAGCGGGATGTGAAAAGACATAAACATGAGCAATTTAAACACAACAAAATCTCAGTAATGATGTACTGTAAGTGTTGAATAATCTCAGAAAACCAAGGAATAAGAACGATTTCTTGTAAAATGAAAAATAATGACCAATACCAACCAGTATATCGAAGTTCATTTTTATTACATAAGAAACAAAATCATGCTTTTCTAAAACACAATTATGAGACAAAAAGTCATGAGACAGAACATTTTTAACTTAAATAAAAACAAAAACAAATTGTCAAACCAAAATGATAAAATTAAGTCCTAATTATGAGATAAATAGCTAACATTCCAACATAATTCTAGCATTATGACATACAGTAGTATCTCATATGTTTATTTTCACACAAGTTATCTGAAACATAAAAGTAGACACTTTACTCACATTTAATATGCTTTCTATGGATAAAAAAGAAAATCACGTGTGTAAACTTGATATGGACACCAAATTGTCTTGTCTTTGAGTCCATAATTAATCCACACAGCCAGTAAAAGAAGACAATCAATATAATTCTACAACAGAGTGCTATTAGTTAAAACAGCAATACATCTTCATTACCAAGATGGCTGCCAAGTGAACTGACTTGCTTAAAGGGACTTTGTTTGTGGTCAGTACCGCCAGAAACTCACACACATTATTGGCACACTGCAGAATACTAAAAGATTTTGAAATCACTTGCTCATTTTGTAATCTTGTGTGCTTTACTTATTGATACCCACTTTGAAAGAACTGCCAGACAAAATACATTCAATATAAGAAGTGGGAATGAACAGAATAAGTGTGATTATCTTAAAATTGTGAAGTCATTTACTGCATTTTGATGATCTACGATTACATAAACGGCAGGTTAAATTTTTACACTTCAGTATAAACAGTCCACAACTGCTAAATGGAAACAGCTGCATACGTTTTTGAAAGTACAATGGCAGATTTTCCATTAAATAGTGTTTTCGATAATGGACACGGTTGTTGACAACTCAATTGTGAACTCTACTTTGATACAAGTGTACACCGAGATATAAAAGAAGTAGTTGGAAAGCCTCAAAATCTGTAACAAGTCGAAATGAAAGAAGATGATGATCTATCACATCTGACTGCATGTCAGAAGCAGACGGCTGTCATCTGTATCTGTGGTTTAAAAAAGTGTGTAAGCATAGCATCAAAAAACACTAATTCACCGGCTTCAAAGTCAGAGAGAGACACAAACCAGTATACACTTCACTCAAAGAAATAAAGGTTCTTCAGGGCTTTTTAACAATTCAAGATATTTCCTTGATAATTTTACCTCGTATCATAATTTTATTTTATTTAATCTTCTCAACAAATCATTAATGTACCATAATTTCAAAGAAATGAGTATTGAATACTAGAATGCACTGAACATTTCGATGACAGTACTGTACATATTAAATACACACACACACACACACATATATAGCAGTCAAGAAAAGAGAAAAAACAAATAAGTTATTTGTGAATGAATTGAATAAAACTTTAATGAATGCGTCTGGGTCATATTTCATCTCATGATCAAAAGAAAATAAGAGAGAAAAATTATACGAGGCGTATTTTGGGACTATCAATATATAATCCATTAATAAATCATTAATGTGCACAAAATATTTAAATCATACAGTATTTATCACAGAAGTATTTGCAACGCTTTTGAGTTTACACTCATTTAAAAGGAAGACGTGTTCAGACATCATGTGTTTTACAGTATGACAGTAGCAGTACATTTTCAAAGCAAAAAAGGCAATAATACCAGGATTTTCCTTATTTGAATATTATTTCTTATGAATAAAACATTTCTATGGGACTCACCTTAAACGACATCAAGCTGTAAAACTCTAATTGGAAGCTTTATTTCTACAAGTGAGTCAGAGAAATATGTGCATGCTTTTATTAGTGTATTAGTTATAGTTATTAGTTGTGTGGTAATTGCTTTTTTGTCCTATGTGACTTCAGCTTGTCTTTATTACAGGGACAGTCCCCCTGGAGCAATCAGGGTTAAACGTCTCGCTCAAGGGCACATGATGATAGGGGACATCTTAATGAGTGTGCATGAGAATGCATTTGGCATTCGATATAAGGTGTTTATATACAAGTGCGGGTTATAATGACTGGCACATTGCATCTTAAAGGAACGGTTCACCAAGAAATGATAGATTGATGAAAATGTAATCACCCTTAGCCATTCAAGATGTAAGTGAGATCGGAACAGATTTGGAGAACTTGCTCACCAGTGGATCCTCTGCAGTGAATGGGTGCCGTCAGAATGTGAGTTCTAATTTTATTTTTTTTAACGATCAATTTGTTTCTTACAAAAACGCAGCTTTTCACTTCACAGGACAACAACTGACTAACTGGAGTCGTGTGGGTTATTGTGATGCTTTTAACAGCTGTTTAGACTCTCATTCTGACGGCACCCATTCACTGCGGAGGACCCATTGGTGAGAAAGTGATGTGATGCTACATTTCTCCAAATCTATTCTGATGAAGAAAGAAACTCATTAACATTACAGATAGCCTGAGGATGAGTACGTTTTCAACAAATTATTCATTTCTGGGTGAAGTATATCTTTAATTTTGCCACAACTATTGGCCCGGCCTTATACTATCAAGTAAATCTCTACAAGTCATCATGAAAAGTCATTAAATGTGTGGGTAAAATGATTATACTCAAAGTTTGCTCATTATGATCTCTAATGAAGAATGGGCTTTGTTGTGGTTTAGCACATTTGACAGTGATCATCAAATTCCATTCATTATCAGAAGATTTATCAGTATTAAATAGGATTTTACGTTGTAATCTGCTTTAAATGAAGATGTGACAGGAATACTAGTCTGCCTTATCCAAACGTCTGACTGTCTACGTGTGGTATCGCACAATCACATCCAAATCCGGCAGCCAACTTATTATGTTGAGGAATTTCTTTAATCATTCGCTTTTGCCAGACTTTTCCCCTATAATCCGCACCTCAACGCATCAATGTCATTTTCCCAATATCAGCTCAAATTGTGCAATATCTCTGCCTGAAGCTCATATCTTTACCTCAAGCCTTTCAGACTACAAATCACAGCGTGATGTTTCAGTATGAGTCCGCCGTGGAGTTTATGAGCAGTACTTTGTGGAGATAGAGTTCATCTCTCTTTACGACAGCTTTGGCTGGGGTCACAGTGTTGCGACGTGGCAGCCAGATTGTTATTTTTTTCCGTCTAGAAAAACACGAGCCAATATCTGTCTGTGCTACTCAAAAAGGTGTTGGGGAAAAAAAAATTTACAACCTAGCTGCCATGTAGCAACACTTATAAACCGACAGCACTGTAAACGAACAACGCATCTATTTTGAGTCTGGAAACAGTCTAGGAGGGAATCACTGAAAGTGTTCTATATTTAACTTTCTTTCCTCCACTTATCTGCTTTTGCATTCAATCTATGAAGCCATCCCAGCCTAGCTTAACATAACAAACACTACTGCCATACTTTTGGCTGTGTCCATGCTGCAGTTTATTCTAGTCAAAAAAACACTCAGTTAAACAGGAACCAACTGTTTGAGCGACATGTAAAGTGACAAACCTTAAGGTGTGGGAAATCTGAAGGCAAGGTTAAAAAAAAATGCTCACAAGTGTTTCATTTAAGAAAAATATTTACCAAGGTAAGGTAAATTACGACCAGTAAGGTTTATCAACAGTAAAAATGCAACTCTTAAAACTAAAAGTTCTTTATGGAACCATTCTTCTGTTTCCCAAAAGGTACTTTGTGCTTAAAGAAGGTTCTTTAGATTATAAAAAGGTAAAAAAAAAAGAGATGGTTCTTTAAAGAACCTGATTGAATGCTTCTTTGTGGAACCAAATGGTTCTTCTGTGGCATCGATGTAAAGAACCTTTAAGCACCTTTATTTTAAAAAAGTGCATACAATGAAAAAAGAGCTAAAACTAGGATTATAAATAAAAACACTAAATGAAATAAAAACAATAAACTTTTATTATACTTAAAAAAATGAATGAGACAAATTGCACAGCTCCATTGAATTAATTCGTCTTGTACCTGCCCCTGTATCACCCCTGATTATTCAAATCTGTTGTTGTTTTGGATTATATTTTGATTATATTTATGGCAGGTGTAACCTGTTACATTTAGAACCTGGCTTAAGGATAGCATACCTGCTATTAAATATCTACAATCAATTTCCTGAATTACAAAGAAAATTATACATTGCCCACTGAATGTGACAGCCCAAGTAAATAAAAAAATAAATCAACCAATAAATGCAAATCTGCATGACATGCTATTGTATATTTACCAGAAGCAGACTAATAAAAAAAAAAATCTAAATCAAAATGATAGAGTGCAATCAAATGCAATCCTAACATAAATAATGAAACCAAAAGAGAACTCGGAGAAGTTCACGTTTTATCTGCTGCCATTCATCTGCTAAACACATTAACTGGATACAGAAGCACACTGAGCTGACAGAGCAGCAAAGGTCCAGCGTGGTGGCACTTCAGATTGAGTCACTGCCACTGATGAAATAATGTGGGCTGGTGAACATTAAATTACAGACAGTGAGATGTCTATACTCACACTTTGCTGTTTTCCCTCATAAAAAAAAAAAAAGAAATAGCAGTTTTCAATGAACAAGTGTTATTCAACAACGAACACGGTTGTCAGTGAATAGTCAAGCTAATGAAGGCATTCAGTAGTGGGGCAGTGCCTGGTGTGATCTAACATCAAAGCCTTCGTCTTCAGCTAGATATGAAGAGAGAGGGGGTGTTATGATATGCAGCTTTAATTTATGCATGCATAGATAATGAAATCTCATTATGCTGATTTACCAAGATGGAACATGTGCAGTAAACATATTTGGATCTGCTTAATTATACAGTCCTGCATGCATGAAAATGAGCATTCTATGCAAAGGTTTAAGAAATAACCTTAAAATTATAAATAAACATACTAAATCAGCAGAGCTGGAATGTATCTGAATGTGAAAGAGACGATGAACAGCAGTGTCGACTAAAGGCAGTTATGACTCACACACAAGTCTCGTCTTAAAGACTTAAGGTGTGCATTATTTCTATATCTCAGACAGAATTGCCAGCATCACACAGCACTGCTGCACATATTCCGAATTTTATACATTTGTTTTTATTTACTTTTTAATAAACCTCTCTCTTACGCATCTCTAGCTTGATAATGCAATCACTTCTACACTGCTCGCGTTAAAGTGTTCTTATGCATTTCTCTAAATATCAAACCAGAAATCAAGCAAAATCACTTATCCAATCAAAATCTAAAACAAATATTGGAATAATTATTATGGAACCACTTATCCCATGGCATTTGGCAAAAAATGGTAAAAAATTATATCAAACCACTAACATTCCCAGTCTCTTCATACTTTCATGCAATCATTTCTGTAATCAATCAAAATCAAGTTTTGCATCTCGAGTTTGCTTTCCTTCCATGCAATCATTCATTTGATAATCCATAAATGCAAAAACCACAAATGAAAATCAATATCGAAAACTCAAATCAGTACTAAGAAGTATTAAAGACAATTAATATCGCAGTCAATTTCAGGTCTGATAGACTCTGATGTAATTATTAATTTGTGATGCTGATGCATAATTTATAATCGACATAAAAATCACTTTTTAAATTATAATATCATACACACAGCATACTGTATTTATGTATTATATCTCTTCAAAAAATATATATAAGAAAATCAAGTTTTGCATGCAATCACACATTTAATAATGTTAAAAATGCAAATGAAAATCAATATCAAAATCTCAAATCAGTATTAATATTAAAGACAATCAGTATCAAGTGATCACATCAATATAATAGCCTTACATGTAATTATTAATTTATAAATTAATTCAAATAATGCATCACTGAAAACCCATATAAAATTACATACAAATCATAAACTCAGTAAGCTATATAGTAATCTATAAATCAGTTCCAAGTCTGATGTGCTTTCAGTCAATTATTAGTTCATCAACACTTAACAGATAAGTAAATATGAATTCAGATTATGAGATCACTTATCAATCTGATCTGCCTTGATGCAATCATTCTTTTTTAAACCAATAACTGTGAATGTATTTCAACTAATAACTTGTCAATAAATAACACTTCTACCAATTATCATTTATAAACCTCAAGCTTAATTTACTTATCAACATTAATCCTGTTTTATCAATAATGATCTATATAAACTAATAGCTTGCCATGCATCAACTTCAAGCACGATCTGCTTTTATGCAATAATTAATTCATTGATCGATAAATCAACTTTTCAATGATAATCAATAGCACCTAGTAATCAATGAAGTGACTGGCACAGGCACCGTCTTGAGTGACTCACCAGCAGCGTGGGGACTCCGGTGACCACTGCGTACAGCACGGCAGGCGGGATGGCGCTCGTGTCCTCTGGTCCTAGGTAGGGTTTCGTGTACGCGGTCTCGTAGCAGAAGAAGCCCTGCACGTGGACGTTGAACGTGTCCGTGTACTCGAAGTAATATGCCAGCATGACAGTCCCCGCCATGATCACCAGCTGGAAATAAAGCATGGTCGTCAGAGAGTGGGACAGGAACATTTACCAACAATCCAGTGGAGAACCTCCAAACATCTGAGCTGTCGTTATAGTTCCCGCATCTCGCCGGTGTATGATGTTTCGGGCGCACGCGAGGTTGGCACGCGAAGACGCACGCGCTCGCATGGCACAGCGCTCGAGTCGGAATGAGAGAGCGCGAGAGAGGAGAGAGCGATAAAGTGCCACCGCGCGCTCCTCTCTACAGCCAGCTGATGATGAAGAGACACGTCAGGCGCCGTGCCCGCGCCCCACCACCACCATCATCATCCGCTCAGAGGTTTTAAAGAGAGCCGCTATTCCGTCAGTCGCCAAATGTCACCTCGGTTCTATCAGCCCTGACTAACAGCAACAAAACTGTGGATTTCTGTTAAATATACTCACCATAATACAATGAAAAAAGAAATGAAGTGATGATTTAAAGTTAATAAAACTTTGACCAGTTATAATAACGCTATGTGCAACTATGGGCTACTAACACAAAACACCATCAGGGTGCTCATATTAAAAATTAAATGTTAACAAGTGATGTTTTGTAAAAAAAAAAAATAGTTTCGGGAGGAGCGCGTACGAAATCAACCGCGGCTTGCACCGCATCATATAATCAATCTCCTCATCTCACCAGCCAATCAGATCCATGCTTCCCACTATAAAAATAAACCTATTTCCTTCTCTTCCGCATCTCGTCTTTCGTGTATCCCTCCTCCGCCTGTTCTCGCCAGGGAATTCTGGGAATGCATCTGTAAAGAAATTCACCCTTTTTATCTCACAAAATAAAAATGTATATATTTACGGACAGATGTACACACATCTATATTCTTTATTCATAATTCTTAGCATATATATATATATTTTTTTTTCTGGTGCTTTTAAATAAAAAAATAAAAATAAACTAATGTAATTAGTAACCAATAGCATAAAAACTTTTAAGTGAGTCAATTTATAATCATACATATATTTTTTGCTATGAATAAATGCATTATCATCAGTACCAATCCTGGTACCTCTGTTCCTTTTATTTATTTTACTATTGTTAATTTTTGGGGATAAAAACTTGTTACAATGAAATGTGATATCAATTGAAACATTTTATAGACAGAAACCTTTACACATTTTAGTTACTAACTTTAAATTTAGACCCAGAAAATCTACCAGAAAGAAAAAAATCCTTTCTTCATTCTCCTACTAAGAACTGTTTGCAAAGTGTTTTCTCCCAAAAGAAGGTACACTGTTTTATTGTTGAATAACAGCATAAAAAATAACATATTAAAACCAAAGGCCAACACTGATCAGCTCCAGCACTGTTTAATTAAGCCGTCTTTGACTTTATCTCAAAAGCTTCCAACACTTTCAGCTTTTTTTCAGTTGTCAAATTTCTTTAATAACAAACCTTATCTATTAACAGCTGTGATAAAGTCATACTGGGATTCATTTCTCCCTTCGCCAAAAACATTATTAAAACTCGAGTGAGACATTGTGAGGAATCATCTGCCCTGCTGGAACCCCTCAGATGTCCCCATTAACCTCGCAGAGAATCAATTACAGTGCTAGCATATGTGACAGGGTGACGTGATAGAGCCGTACATCTGTTAAAAACTCTAGAAAAACTAATCATGATAATTGGGCAGCTGTTATTTACATTACTGTGTCAGTCAGAATGTGTTTCCAAAGAGAACAAACACACAAACTGGGCTGATAAATGTTGGTGTGGTTTCCATGATGGGAGAGGACAGATTGTTCCTAATCTTAGCATCATTAAATTGGCTTGAGAAAGCCAATTTACATATACCCGACTTAAACTTATTATTATTCTTCTGAGACTAAAATTTGTAAACGCTACTCCTCCTAGACCTTTAACTCTACAAACTCCAAACTCGGCCTAGATCTTCAGACTGAATCGGCCAGCTGCGATGTCAGCGTCCGTTGGCTGATATCCCCTTCTCAGTTCAGTACTTCACTTGATCTTCCATAACAGATAGGAGACGCACAACTAGTAAAATTGGATCTGCTGGGAACCTTGCATACTTTTGAAAATACAACGTTTAACTGATCTTAGTAAATGCTTATTGTCACTCATGTGACACGGCAGTTACTTTTCTGCAATCACACGTCTGTGCTGTGTTTCCCGGCGGACCGTAAATAAACGCGACACTCGCGTCCCCAGAAAGCCGATAAAACTCAACCAATCATTTGATGACTTCGACATTCCTAAAGGGTTTCCAGTTAAGTGTACAATATGCATCAGAGTTTAGCCAACGTTCCGTAGGCATGACTGAGGCTGAGACTAGTAACTTGCTAATATTGCTAGCAACATGCTAGTAACTTGCTAATAATGATAGAAACATGCTAGTAACATGCTAGTCATGCTAGTAATATGCTAGAAACATACTACTAATTTGTTAATCATGCTAGTAACATGCTAATCATTCTAGAAAATGCTAGCAACATGCTAGCAAGATGCTTGTCTCGACAAACTTTTTATCTAGTTACTAATGATACTGTGTTTTATTATTTCGGTAATTTAGTCCAATCATTATATAGTGTGTGATATTGGCTTCTGAAAGCTATTTCTTTGAGTTCAGGGAAATGATTGATGATCTAGGGGATCTTGTTACTAACTAGGAGCGTGTTCTGAACTTGATGTATCACTGAACATGAAAAGCTTATTCTTGATTTTTACAGTTCCGAAACACCCTTAGAGACCAGCTGGCCTAGATTGAGTTACTAAACCCACAGACCAATAAATCAGAGTCCTAATATAGTGTAAGAGTGCATCACTTCAGACTATCACAAAAAGAAAACAATATTACAAAGTAATGTAACAAAACACACATTAAAGGGCTAAATGGTATTCGTAAAGCACTTAAAATCATTGCACATTTAATCACTGCTTCTATAAACAGCCCCTAAAGTATTAAAAGACTAATGACAGAGAGCAACTTCAAAGCAACTTGCAAACTTTATCTTTCTCGCCACACTTCATGAGAAATTCATGGCCTGTCTTCCATGTTCTTGAGAAGATCTGAAGTGATTCTCTTTGCTTTTTTTCCTAAATATTTGTGTCAGGCTCAGAAATATTGAAATAAATGCCACTATTAGAGGAGCAATACAATACAATATATATGCAATGATTTGAAAATGTTTAACGATCACTTTGTGCTTTATTTTCAAAGTGCAGAATACAATAAGTCCGTCAATTCGGTTACTAATTACACTGCTAGTCTATTGTATGTTTCAAAGTGCCCTTATGAAAGCTTCATATTTTGGTTTTGGGAGTTCTAAGCAAGAGTTTGCCATGCATGCAAAAACTCATTCATTGTCTTATAATATGCCCTTATTTTTACCGTATTTGTTCAACAACTCCTAAACGATTCGTTCAATGATTCATTTTCCTATTATTGGTAGATTTTAAGCAGTGTTTGTGAGCTTTTAACCCCCTAAAAGCAGCACCTAGTGGCAGAGAATGAATTTGCATTTTCATTTTTGCAAATTATACATTATAAAGATAGGAAATCGAATGTAGCCTTTAATTTAATAGGACATGTGTTATGTTAACAGGTTATTTTACATCTGTTGCATAGGTTTGGAACAACATTAGGAAAAGAAACGATGACAGAACTTGCATTTCTGTGTGAACTACTCTTTTCAAGTCTCTTGGAATCTGCTAAAATGACAGCATATGTACTACACCTCCATAAACTGATATTTTTCAGCATTTTATGGAACTAGACTTTGCCAAGTCAAGCATTCTGTTCAGATATTTTTTCGTCTGCCATGTTTGTTAATTCTGAACAAAACCTAAGTAAACAAATAATTAGGTAGTGTTGTTCGGTTTGGCAGAATGTGATCAGATCTTCCACCTCCAAACATTAATTTAATCTACGGTTCAGAGATTCATATGTATGTTCTGGGAAAAGCAATGGTACATAAGCCAGTTCTATCTAGACTTAAATTAATTAGATCATTTCAAGAATTGCATATTTGTGTCACTGCTAGACAATTACATAAAGAATAAAGTTGAGCAAGCTGCTTGTTACTGTGAATTAAACCCAAATACTTGATCAGGACACAGTGGATTCCTATGAGCTTATTTCAGAATAATGATAAGCTGACTGTGCAGCAGTGGTGTAGGGTGTAAACAGACATATGAATAAAATGATTGCTAGAGGCAATAGTAGTAGTAGACTTAGTAGTTACTGGATATTGGTCATGTAATATCGTCCCTACTAAATTCTACACTCTTGAAAATCATAAAAAGAGATGTTCGTCTTTGGAAACGACCAGTTCTGGAAGCTCCAAAGTTCTGATCTAAATCAAATGATTCAAGATATGCGAAGTTCCATTCTGAATCGAAAGATTCACAAACCCGAAGTCCCGTAGTAAATCAAATGATTTTCACTCCGCACTTTGAAGTCCAGATCTGAATCTAATTATTTCAGAAGATTCACAAACCCGCTCCCGGTCTTAATCAAATGATTCATGAACTAGCTCCTCACTCCCAATCTGGACATTTGGAAACCGTTTCAAAGTCCCGATCTGAAACGAACAATTCACAAAATCACACTGAAGTTATGATCCAAATCAAATGCTTTGCTAACCCACCCTGACATTACGATCTAAATCAAATGATTCATGAAACAGCTCAGACGTTCCAATCTGAACCAAACGATTTGCAAACCCACTCTGACATTCTGATCTAAATAAAATGATTCAGGAACCAGGCTCAGAAGTTCCAATCAAAAATGAATGATTTGTGATACATGCTCTGAAGTCCCGTTCTGAATCAATTGATTTGCAAATCCTCACCGAAATCCCAATCAGCCAATCAGATTCAAGCATTCAACGGCCCCGTAGTATAAAGAGTGATAATCAATGTAAAAAGTGCAAACGGAAGCAGCAGACGAACACAAAACAGCTTAATGAGGGTAAAATGTATCATTCATCTGAACTGTGCACATATGTTTGAAACACTTCAGCAACCTTCAGCGCATTTACTTCTCAAGAAGTATCAGTTGCATGACCTATTTCACATGCGGCTGGTATTAAAACAATAGTGGGTTACACATATATTTAATTGTTCAATTAAAATGGTTAACCAAAGGTTACAATTAAGTGGTTGCTGGATATTGGTAGGGACATCCCCTCTCTAATTCAGCACGCTTGCTGTACATTATGCTGTTTTAAACTTGACTATACTAACTATAAATGTAGGCTTGCACTAACCCATAATATACAAATACTGTTGCCCAGCAGAAATCCACAGTATGACATTATCTCATGCAAGTGCAATGTTTTGTGTGCCAGCAGTGTATCATTAGTGTATTTGGGCTCACTGGATCAAGAAGGAATTATAGTCTGTCAGCGCTACAGGCATCATTGGATGTTGAAAGCTCTTCAGTCGACTTGACTCTTGACTGAAAAGGAACCACAGAAATAAAATATGCATGCACTGCAGAAAGAAAGTGCCACCTAGTGGCCACGAGAATAAGGACAACCTTGCCGCTCACTGCACAACAAGAAGGCCTAAAATTAAAAGCAAGAATAATCAGGTGCATTATGAAAGCCTTATATAACATTGCACGCAGACAATGAATAAATGTTATAAATGTGAATGTTATGTTGTTATGCTATGTTATGTTATGTTATGTTATGTTGTTATGTTATGTTATGTTATGTTAGGTTAGGTTATGTTATGACATAACATAACATAACATAACATAACATAACATAACATAGCATAGCATAGCATAGCATAGCATAGCATAGCATAACATAACCTGCCATAACATAACCTGCCATAACATAACCTGCCATAACATAACATAACATAACATAACATAACATAACATAACATAACATAACATAACATAACATAACATAACATAACATAACCTGCCATAACAGAAGTGCACTTTCTTTTTCTTTTTTTCTTTTTACAAGCACTCTTCCTTAGGACTGATATTTAAAACCGGAGCCCTCTGTGATCTCATCACCGGACAGATCTCAACAAGGCATTTCGGAGCACTTGCAAATATTTGCAGACAGCCACGTCGCTGATTGCCATGGCACAGCAAACAGCCTTTTCATTCCTGCGGCCCTGTGCCAGCCTCAGCCCTTCAGATTAATGAGGACGGGACCACAGGGAGCGATGACCAAGCATTTCATTACAGGCTAACAACAAAAGCTAATTCAGCACAGTCTCTCATAACTGTGATCCCTTCGGACAGCAGTAAACACTGCCGCATCGTGGAGGGAATTAAGATATTTTGCAGCGCTCCACGCATGATATTAAGATCTCAAGAGGCCACTGACAAGCTTGGTGAGCGAAAAATGTATTTGCAAACCTTCCAAAAAGTCATTAAAATTGATCAGGGCCTGTTGAGATTAATAGAGGTTGGACCCTAAGGATTACTCTGCAAACAAGCAGCTAAAGGCAAAGATTCTGATGTTTTCATTGCTAATGGAAAAGCAGATATAATTATATAAGATGTCATATATAAATGCATTACTGTCCAAAACTTTGAGTTTAGAAATGCAGTAAAAAACAGTCATGATTTTAAACATTACCATTTAAACGTTTTCTATTGCAAAATATTTTGAAATGCTTATAGTATTTTTGTCATTCATTTTTTCAGGATTAACTGACGAATGGGAATATCAAAACAACAGTATTTATTTGCAAGAAAAACCCTTGCAGTATAATTTTGTGCAAAAAATTCATAATTTCTGAATAATTTAATTTCTTTAACCTTTAAATAGTGGTGTATATTGTTCGATATTGTCCTTTTGCATTTCCTTTTCAATGAATCCCGTAGTTTCACAGTTTCTTGTTCCTTTTCACAAATTTCTTTCGCCAGTTTAAATCATGTAGCCTGCAAAGTTTTCTTGTATATAAAGCGAGAAAGACATTAAGACACAAAGTGCAAACCTGTCTACCATGAGAAATCTGCTGGTTTGTGTTGGTGTGTCTTTTTCTGCATTACGTGTAAAGTGAGGGTTGATTGACTGCTGTGAGTCAGGCTAGAGTGCCTTTGACAGGCTGAATATGTTTCTTTCTTTTTTATATATTTTATTTTTTTACACAGATGGACCCTTACTCTGTATATGTGATTACACCTGAGCTGCTTCAGCAGGCTGAAACCCTCTCCACATTTCCCCAGTGCTTTTTATTTATATAAAAAAGTTAAAATTCAGCAGGACACATTCTTATACAAGCTGTCAGGTTCTGTGGAATCTGAAAGAGTAATAAATAATCCAATGCATTCAGCAGCTATACAGTACAATGCATCTGTTTCCCTGAATAGCAGTCTTTATAGATATGCAGGGGAACATGTCACTTATGTAAATGCCACTTGAATGCAATAAATCTTTCTAATTTACACTTAGAAGAGCTTCTGTGATGGACGAATATGCAGGATTTTTTTTGCAATGCACCAGCGAATTACTGTGCTAAAAAGAGTCTCTGTGGCTTTTGGTCTGAGGGATGAGTAGTACAGTAGCATTGATGTAGACCTCTGTGGAGGCACTAGGATCTCAGTGAATGTTAGTCTGGCCCACACACATCAGCACTGCAGTGAAAGTTAAACACCTCCTATATAACACCCCCTCTCTGCAGCTGAGCGCTTCTGTGTAGGCGACTCTCTTCCTCAGCTCAATCCTGATGTACATCTGTAATTTACTGTCAGGCAAAATGTGTATCATTAGCCTGTCAATCACATACCCTATCTAATAATTTTTTATATTAGTGCTTAAAGTAATAGTTCACCCGAAAATTTAAATGTACTAGGCCATCTTAAATGTAGAGGAGTGTGTTTCTTTATCAAAATATATTTGGGGAAATATAATCACTTGCTTACTAATGGATCCTCTGCAGTGAATGGGATCTATTTCTTACAAACATGCAGCTATTTACTTCACCAGATGTTAATTGATGGATTGGAGTCGTGTGGATAACTTGTGGATCATTGTGATGTTTTCATTAGCTATTCTGACTCCCTTTCTGATGGTCTGATGGCGGGTGACTTTTGCTGACTTTTATTCAGCAGAGGAGGTATTTCATTAAGAGTGAGAAAGTTTTTCTTTGGAATTTTCTACTCAAAGAAAACTGAAAACTATCACTTAATATTTTA
Organism: Enteromius trimaculatus; assembly: GCA_032361065.1. Classification (NCBI taxonomy): domain Eukaryota; kingdom Metazoa; phylum Chordata; class Actinopteri; order Cypriniformes; family Cyprinidae; genus Enteromius; species Enteromius trimaculatus. The sequence goes on along the minus strand of JAUMHP010000082.1, from coordinate 12,625,030 downwards.
ACGTAAGCTGTTTTTTTGAATAATGATACTGAAAATTCAGTAGATTTTTGGAATAATGATACTGAAAATTCAGCTTAGCGTCAAAGGAATTAATTGTATAATAAATTTAATGAATAGATTCTATACCATTGTTATGAAATTCTGATAACAAATGCAGCCTTGGTGAGCATGAGAGACTTTTGAACTGTGGTGGTTTAATATGTTTTGACTGCAGAAGCACACGAAAGCATCCTTCAGCACCAATCAAAGCATAAGCAATGCCAAACAGCACTCATCATGCTGGAATTTGAGGTTAGAAATGAAATGCCTCAAAAAAGAAAGAGCTCTCAAGCATAAGAACAAGGTTTCAAGGTAATCTGGCCACAGCATGCTGTCTGTGCAAGGAGTTTGTTTGTCAAACTATAAGTGTCTTTAATTGCGGTCTAGTTGTGTTTAGCACACGTGGATGGACAGAGGAGGTTTAGTACACACATGCAGCAAGCTCTTCTTTCACACTGAGCAATTCTGATACTATTAGAGATCTTGATTGTGAAAATGAACCCAGAGCTCAAAGATCTCGTCTGATGATACATTTATAAGTAACATTTATATTTTTTATTCTGAAGCTTAATAATGTTTCCACTAAAAAAGAGTCAAGAGCATATATTTCATAATATATTTCATTTACTGAAATGATTTATAGATATATTTACACTAAGCCAGCTGTCTTTCTTCACTTATTTACACCGTGTACAGGCTTCAAGGTCATGAAGAAAGTAACTCTGTCATTATTATGCAGGTCTGTATATGACATGTCTGGGTTTCTTACCTCCACTGTGAGATCTTTGTAGAACTCCTTGCGACTTTTTAGATCAGTCATTTTTTCCAATAACTTTGATGCCTGAAAGCAACATAAGAGTTCAGTGGGGAAAATATAAGCAGCAGAAACCACTGGGTGGCACTAGTGATCATCTTTTGATGGTTGCGCCTGCTGTGTTCAGACTGGGTAGATGCAAGCTTTTAGAGCTGTTTTCTCAAAACAGACTTCACAGCAAGATTCATTTTTGTGACTTTAAATAAAAAGTTTTTAGAAAAGCCACGAGAGTTCACAAACTTAAATTAGACTTCATGCTTTTTAAAAGTTAATAGAAGCATCTTTTATTTTGCAAGTTGTATCTGCCAAGGTCACTATTTCAAGACAGTAATGTTTAAATAAAAGAACATCCCAGAGCTTGTAGAAAGTGCTGTATCTAAATAAATAAGAGAACCGATGAAGTGACACATGCAGACAGTATTTACTGGCATTACAAGTTTTCAAACGACACTGAAAAAGCATGGTTCAAGTGTTAAAAGATTTCTGAAATAAACATTTTCTCTTTATACGTTTAATTTGTTTAAAGTGCCTCTATTATGGATTTTCAAAAATGACCTTAAGCTCTGTGAAGAAACTGAAGAAATAATTTGGAAGTCTCTGAACAAATAATGTAAAAATAAATTCATACTATAAGTGTTTTTTGACCTTGCGTGCATGTCAGCCTGCTGTTTGGGACTTCCCAAAACAAAATATATAAAAATATTATAAAATATTTTATAATCCATAATAAGTGCACCTTAATATACAAAGAAATGGTTCACCCAAAAATGAAAATTTGTATACTCACCATCAGGCCATCCAAAATATACATGAGTATGTTTTTTAATTGTAACAGATTTGGAGAAATTTTGCATTAAATCACTCTTCAGTACCCACTGCAATGAATGGGTGCCGTCAGAATGGGAGTAAGCAAGTGATGCTAAATTTATCAAAATCTGTTCTGATGAAGAAACATATACTGTACTGGACAAACAAGCTAAATATAATATGTCTGAATGTCTTTTCATAATATATATCAAAACACAAATGAATAAATAGCACACTTTTTAATTAAAAAGATTTTCTACTGTGAGTTTCAAATGATAAAAAACACTGCTGCTAAAAAAATGTAAACCAAAAAATATTTGCCCACTTCTTGGCTGTGAAATTTTAGTGGACGGTGCATAGTTAATGTGATAAACTAAACCTGGTTACTCTGCAGTGAACTTGAGAAGAACTTACAATCACCTTCAGACCATAAGATTAGTAACTAAAGATGACTGATGAAAGAATTGTAAAGGGAGTTCTAATAAAAGCTTTCGCATAATATCCAGATGCCACTTTTATCTTTAATTCAAAAGAATTCAGAGACTTTTAAGTGCGTTTCACGTGTTTGGGGTCTCTGTACTGAAGATTGCAGTAACATCCTTGTTCACTAAATACTGGATATTACTGTACTGTACAATTATTTGTTAACTTGTTTAAACTTCTTTTAGTCTTCTAGTCAAAAGACAAGCATGAACTTTGTTAACAACTTTAAGTCAAAACAGCAAAAATAAATCCATATTTTAGTGTTTCCCTAAAGAAATCAAAACTCTTTAATGAATTAAGTGTCAATCTTGTTAAAAACAAATCAGCCAAAACCTAATTCAGACAAATTTACTCTGTGAATTACGCTAGACTGTTTAACATTCATATTTTTATTGCATTTTTATGTTAAATAAATACATCTAAATTCACTTAAATAACAAAACTATGCATAATTATATGCATATTTCGTCTCTAAGAGGATTGGCTACGCAGTGCTGTATCTCTATAAAGCCGTAGATGGCATAATGCAGTGACACAAAATACAGAGTCCTACCTTTGCCAGTTTGACTTTAAAACGGCATCAGAAAGGACCCTGCTGGAGGAGGGAGATACATGAATTATTCTCTGCCGCTAGTACCTCTTTGTTTTGCTAAACTTTTAAAAGTACGATTCGTCTCCAAGCCATTTAAACCAGCGGTTAATGAGAATTAGCTTCCTCGCCGTCACTAAGTCTGCTGCTGTTACTGCTCTGCGCATGCGCGCTTCACCTTCACGTCTCTGATGGCAGGACACGCACACCTGTAGGGTTTTGTTTCTTTGGGGGACAGAGGAAACGCTGCTGCAAGATTGATGCCACCGAAAGGAATTTTAAATTAAAGAAACCGAGTGTTATGGCAAAATAAACAGGTGTTTTGGTGACTTTGAACGCATTTACTTTGCCATAATGGCCGGCTGTAAATCCGTTTATTGATTAATCTGGTTTGTACGATGTACGTGTGCATTGGTGACGTCTGATTTAAGTTTTAATTTTAGTTAATTTTTTTTTAACTTTTTTTTTTTTTTTAACTTATTTATATTTTGATCAAGACATCTGACGTGAATGACAATATTCAGAATATTGAAATGTCATCTCCTAATTAATAGGCTATGTGTAACATATGGTGATAAACTGAAACTGAGAACGTTTTATTGCTCAGCAGATGCTCTTTTTTGGCTCATGAGACTTTTATAAGAATTCTTATTTAGGTTTCCAAATCTACGATTTTTTATTTTTATTTTTTTTTTCAGTTTAGGAAATAGAAAAAAAATGTCGAGAGTTAAAACTGTAATATCTGTTATCATTAACTGCTGTCAAGATTTTGTTTTACACATTTGAGTCACTTTCACTAGAGTTTTACTAAAATTGTCAGTGTTTGTTGGGTCAATGTGATTGAACTAGCCTTTACAATATGAATAATTATAAAGTATTATTTATATATTTTATATGCATTGAACTATATTTACAGCGTTGGATTGTAGTCTAATGCTTTTTTGTGTTATTATTGTTATTATTATAGCATATTATTTCCTGAACACTACATTCCTAAGAACCAATCAATCAATAAAATAAAATAAAATTTAAAAAGCTGTGAAGAATATGGAATTCCTTTAACGTTGCAATTCTTTTAAAATTAGTTTTCTGTCAATGTTAATACAGTATAGGCTACAAGTGTCACATGTAGACTACACATCTTTCTTGTGGTATAATTATGAATGTTGAATAATAAAATACTACTTTAGTGCTTCCAGTATTCCTATGAACACGTCTAACTGTTACAGTTTACATTCGTGACATTATTAATAATAATGCCAATGACTGGAGGAATGCGCAGCTTATGCACGCTTATGCATGCGCATGCGCGACAGGACGCGAGACCATTATCTGAAAAATCTGATGTCATCTTGCCGGCAATATTGTCCTCTCCGTCCTTATATTCAATTGCAGTCATATTCCACGCCAGTATAAGCAGTTCGTGTAAATGGCGAAAGCGTAGATTGTGTCTGTCGTTTGATTCTGTGTGCATCATGCATCTCAATGGAGCAAGCAGCAGCTGATCTAGACGGCTTGTTTTGCTGGATGAAGGTGGACGCTTAGGACACAACAGGTTATTGGCGTTTATTAAAGGAGAGAAATACGATGTCTGCGAGAGAGAGACTGAAAGAGAAGATGATAAAAGAGAGCGTGACACTGCTGCCATGCTTTTATTTCGTGGAGGTAAGAGACCGCCTGTTTACATTTGCACGTTTGATTTGACAGGTGACAACTTGCAGGTCTATTTTACTGCTCAAGACATGTATTTAAATGTTACAGTCATAGCTGAAACAATAAGGGAACACTGAAATATTTGACTATTTATATATGGTGATTAAGTGAACCTGTGTTGCTCATAAGATGCTCTTTCAAAGCTCATGAGACTTGATGGAGTTCTTGATTGAAATATCTTGATGTGAGATGTTCTGCTAAATTCCTTGGAAGAAATGAAACAGAAAAAAGACGACTGTTGAGATAATGTTTGAGTTCATATTGTAATTATAAGGGAGAAGTCTCCATTTGTACTCCATTGAATCTCATTGCTTATATGATAAACAATTGAGTAAAAAAAAGCTTAAAAAATATATATTGTTTGCCATATTTATGTGGTTATACATACTGTATATATTTGTGTAATTTAATTCTTTTTCATTATAGCTGGTTAAGTTTCTGAAATAATTAATGTATATATTTGTGTGTAATCTTGTATTATTTTATTTAATTCTTCATTATAGCTGATTATGAGTTTCTGAACTTTTGACAGCACATTTAAACATGAAATTTAGTATTTATTTTTCATTCCATTTAATAAGCACAGTGTGCAAACAAAAAAGACTCTTGCAGCTTTATTATTATTAGCGTTAAATTAAATAATAAATAAATGTTTTTTGTGCTGTCAAGCAATTAATCACAATTAATAACAATCGCATCCAAAATAAGGTTTTGTTAATGTGTTTACTGTCTATATTTGTTATGTATATATAAAAACACACATGCATGTATCCAAAGATTTGTTTAATTATAAATCTATATTCATTTTATGTATATAATATAAATGATATGAATATAAACTTGTAAATACATGTACATATATACTATATGTGTGTATTTATACATAATAAACATACACAGCACTATGCAGCCAAGCTTTTTATTGAGCATTGTTTACTTCCATGGACAGCGTCTCACACTTTCCTTGTAAAATATCATCAGTTTGATATGCACAAACTGGCAGAGAGTGATGTCAGCACTGGGATGCTGTGCTTCTGTCAGCTTTCCTTCTTAGATGTTCGCCCCAGGAGGTGCTGCTCTGCTCTCCATGCATCATGATGGGGTTAGTGGAATATATGTAGGTCAGTGTGACATAAAGAATTGAGGCATTGCAGTTTTCATACGCACATGCATACACCGACACACGTGATCTAGTACTTAGGAGGAAGATCTAAGCATGCATTCATACATTATGCAGGGCTGTACTGAATTGGACATTTTCATTCATTTATTCATTCCTCCATTTGCTGTTTTTCAGGGAGCTTTGCTAAATTGTTGGTCAAATATCAAAAACGAAGGCCTAGAAGATCAGGATTTTAAGAGGTTTTAAAGAGATATGATGGATGTGCTCAGCAGAAACGGCTGGATTTTGTGTTCCTCAAGATATCACTTAAGTTTCTTCAGGCCACAGAAACCTCCACGTTTTCTTGTGTGGAGCAATGCTCTTATCGTAACGGGTCCTTTACCATCCGGACACCATCTGCACCTGCTGGGATGGTGCCACAGATCTGAAAATAGCCACTAAGAAATGCTATCCTCCCCATTTATAGCCATCAATTATTAAGACCTCAGTCTCACCTCTTCTTTTCATTTGGGATAATCTTGAAATTAAATTCACAACCTATTTTAATTCGGTATGTATTTCTGATTAAAAATGGAAATTCAGTCAGAATAAATTCGACTTGGATCTTGTTTTAAAATAAAACTGGACAATCAAATGACCTTCAGTATTATATACGCTGTAAAAAGTAAGTTTTACAACAAAATAGTATTTTAATTGTTCTACTTCAGATTTAATTTATTATGTTACTTGCTGAATCATTCTGAGTGATTGCTTATAATTGTTTTTAGTGCGTTAACAACATCTGATACCATCAATATACCATCACTTCTTTATAAAGGCACAGGAAAATGTTCACTTAGAATCTTTCCAGAACAGAGTTACAACAATCATCGGATGTAAAAGCAAGCAGGCTTTTGTTGGGTTAGGATTCTCTTTGATGCTCATGGTGAGGGTTGGCTGTTTTGTAAATATCTTCCGGTTTGTCCCAAGTGCCAGCGCTTTGGAAGAAAATATGGGTCAGTGGTATCAACTCTGCAGGATCAGCACAGAACGGCAGCTGCTTGCTGTATTCATCTGCATATCAAATGCCCGCAAACTGACCCAATCACTCTACTGTAAAAACCTCGGCAGAGAGCTCTTAATTACAGGCTTACAGTTATAAACATGACAAAAAAATAAAGAGTTTATTTGCAAATACAGAAAACTCATTTTTCGTAAAGATTTTCAAAAAAAATGTTTTTTTTATTGTTATCATGTTTTCATTGTTATAGTTAGCGGTTCTTTTTTAGTCATCTTTAGTCTAGTCAAAATAACCCAACTGCAGTTTGATTGAGATTAATTGGATTGCACAAAAAACCTGACTTTTAAGAATTGTTTTTGTAAACATAGAAACTTACACTTAGTAAAAAACCGAGACTCACTTGGAAAGTGTCTCAAAATAATTATAATTGTAATAGCACTGAGTATAAAAATGTAATAGTAAGAATGCCTGTTACAGGCATAATAATAATAACTATTGGTTAAAAATAGTATTTGTAATAATAGTATTGTATTCATCTATCATGGTATTTACATGGAAAAACATATATATATTCTATAATATATACTAGTGTGAGTCCATCTATAGCTATTGGTTTGCCAATGGTTTGTTACTATAACTCATACAGTACCCCTGGTTTCAGAGACAAGGCTTGAGCCTAGTCCTAGACTAAAATGTAATTCTAAGCTGTTTCAACTGATCAGTGACTTTGTTTTATCTTAAGATGCACACGGGTAATGTTTTTTTGCATGTTTAAAAATGACTGAAATTGACTTAATTGAACTATGGCCTAATCCTGGTTTAGGCTAAGCCCTGTCTGTGAAACCGGGCTTTAGACTTTTAGAGATCACCTCATAACCTCCTCAGATCACCTGAACTTACAATATGGCTTTCATATAGCTAGTATTTGATTTATCTTCTAGGACCTGCCCTGTCTGGGTATATATATTGATAATGGCTGGCTGACTATATGCACATTTCCATAGGGACCCGTTGTGTGGAGAGTGTAATTCTTTGAAAATGTTTGTTCAAAGAGTTATGTGACATTTTCTCCTCTCTTACAGCTTCCTCTCCTGGTCTCTTCTATGGTCAGTGTGTATTTTCTAGAGTGGACGGACATTTTCAAACCGGTCCGCTGGGGTTTCAGCTGTCACGACCGCAGTCTGAGTCTGCCTTATATCGAACCTACGCATGAGGTCATTCCCTTCCTCATGCTCCTCAGCCTCGCTTTCGCAGCTCCTGCTATTACGGTCAGTCTAACTCTATACAGCTACACACACACGCATACACGTAATGCAAGATGTACTTCTGCTGAATATGGGATAGAACCCCTGGCCTCCTGCTGATGTTGCCTGCATTATTGTGATTCATCCGAGCCAGATGAGTACCTGGAGTAACATTTCTGTCAAACAATTATTGTAATAATACAAGTCTTGCCGTGGCAGGGTTTTGGATGGCGGCATAGAGTCTGCTCCACTCTGCATCTAATTCTAGCAAAGAAGCATTCATATGAGACAGTAAATAATATAACTTTGTCAGAATAATATAAAGTGCCCAAGAAAGTTATATTCTAAGGCCCTTTTTGTGGATTCTTTTTGCTGCACTGCATTGTTGTTTATCTTGTATATTAAATTATCATTATCCTATAATTTTTATACATAATATAATTACATGCATAATTTTATATACACTACTAAATATATTACCATTCAAAATGTTGGAGTTGTTTTATTGTATTTTAGTTTGCACTAGCTCCGTGATGCATCTTGATACATTGCGTAATCCAGTGGTGGGTCATCAGGGCTAGCAAACACCAATAGGCCTGTGGTTAATGTGCTTACATTCAGAACCAATCAGAACCAATCAGGCTTACGATAGCGTCAGCATTTTCTCATCATTTGATTGGATGGTGTAATGTAAATCATATTATGAATTGTTTTCACAGTATTATTATTGTTTCTCAAGTTTCTTACGGTATATGAATATTATTAAATAGCACTGAATGACTGCAAAAAACAACCACGAAAATCACTGTGGTAGGTTAAATTTTATATATATATATATATATGTATATGTATTAGGGATGTAATGGTATTTTAAATACCGTCGTACTGCAATATAAACATTTTTCAATAATACCGTGGTCGCATGACTCAATAAAATGATAGGTCTCCTGAAGAAAGTTTGCTCAGGCGAATGGAGCGAACGGGAGGTAGGAGGCTATAATTCCCATCAGCCCAAGCGTGCCCATCATTCTTTGCGGTCTGTTGTCAATACAGATCAGTGTTGCCAACTTAGCGA
>JAUMHP010000082.1:12588366-12600597 GCA_032361065.1 Enteromius trimaculatus | reverse complement strand
ATCACATCCAGAATAGAAGTTTTTCTTTACATAATGAGTGTGTACTGTGTATATTTGTATAATTATTATTTATATAAATACAAACAGATGTATGTATATATTTAACAAAAATATTTTATGATTATACACTGAATATATTTAAATATCTAAAAAAATTAAATATATTAATTTATGCGCATAAATAATTTCAAGATATATACTATATGTGTGTGTATTTATGTATACATATACAATATACACAGTACACACCAATATATAATCTAAACAAAAACTTATTTTGAATGCGATTAATTGCGACGATACTGTCAACTACTGGGCTACTAAAGTAGGACTTAAATGGCAAAATTGAAATGGGATGCTATTCTTGGAAAGTGCCTCATTTTTCTTCATTACTACAATCATAAAAATGTATAAATATTATGGTGTGAAAATGATTTCTCTGTCAGCTGAGAACAGTCAACAGCCATACACAAATATGACAGGCCGTGGGATGAATACAAATTAAGGCGTAACAAGTTTAAATCATTGCCTGTGGTCTTTCGTCCATCCTAGAAAATACTCGCTGTCAGAAATTAGCACGGTCAGATAACTCACATCCCTTCCTCCACACCATCCTACATCTACTGCATTAAGCAAACCAAAGCGGGTATGCAAAGCTTTATCCGTGGCTATACATTTAATGAGGATGTTTTAAAAGAAACATTAATTTCACACCAGATCAAGAACGCCCGACGCCACACAAACACACACACAAGCTCCTGTCATGATCAGGAAACGCTGGTCTCGTTAAGACTGCCATGTGTAATTATCATCGTACAGTAAAAAGTAGGTCAGTGAATTGACCTAAATTGAATGTGAGCGCTGCCAGATACAACTCATCTCTTATGAACTGATGAAGTTAACGAAAGGAAAACAAAACTATATGAACTCTACAATGGAAGCTCTGGATCAAGCAGAAATAAACTTTTGTCTAGCCAAAACATGTAAAGTAGTGGTTGTTGCCAATTGAACAAAATGGTTTTAGTTTTGAAGCATGGATGCTGGTTTGAGATGGTTAAAGCTGGTCATGTGCTAGTCATGAGCTGATAATGACCTGGTTAATGCAGGTCATGTGCTAGTACTAAGCTGGTCCTAGTTGCTTAAGACCAGCTTAAATCCAGCACATGACCAGATAAGGACCACCTTAAACCAGCTCAGGACCAGCACCCGACCAGCTTAAACCAGCTCAAACCAGCAGCCATGTATCAAAATATACCAGAATATGCTATTTTTTTTCAGCAGGGTAATTTTCAAGTCTCTGTTCTCTAAGCATCATGACTCAAACAGAATCGCTAATATGTAATATACATAATCAAGCAAAAAAAATCTATAGCAGCCATAATTTAAGCGTACAGCAAGTATAATTATGTTGTAACCACAAGTAAAATACATATAAAAATAGGCTTACAGTATCATGCTAGTTAGGGTAAGGCAATTAATTTACTTAAAATCAGCTTGTTTAAATACTAATCTGTACTACTTGTGTGTTTAGTTAACACGGTAATGCTAACCGGGAAACTATTAAGCTACAAGATCTTATGTAGGCCGAGGGTTCCCAATGAAATGACAGAGTTCTGAATGTTCTGAATGCAAGCAACTATTGATTTTGAATTATTCTGTGTCTGAAAGAAGAGGAGTTTAGTTTTGGAAATGTATAGTTCAATAATGTATTGCATACAAATTAATAATTAATGTGATCCGCTCGGCATTCAAACTGATACAAAAATAGTGGGATAAAATATGCATAACTAATACAGTAGATGGAAATAAGAAGTATTGTTCAGGTGACGGCAGAACTTTAGAGAGTATGCACATCGGGAATCAGAGGGCATGAAATTCATAAATAGAAATAGCTGAAGATCCATGGTAGCATGGATATTTTAACAAGTTTGATTACATGTTCACTTTTTCACAAATAACACAATCTGAGCAAGTGTTATCTAACAACACAATATCAAACAATACTTTATTATATAATAAAAACTATAGTTTATTAATAAATATGATTATTCAGGCCTATTATAATGCAAAATAAATGTTAGATTAAACTGGGTTGCAGATTGGCCTAAATTGAAGTAACATTCAGTTTGGAGAGTAAAGGGCCAAAAATACCTGAAAACGCTACCTGTTAGCCGTTTGCATTTTTATTCATCTCAATGGTAGTTGATTGGCTGGAGAATGTCCTTGCCATATGTGCTCATGCATTATCTGGATTTAAATGTTTCATTTGTTGTAAATGCATGGGAACCACTGATGAATATTCTTAAAATTTTCTTATGAATGACTTTAGGTCGAGTACATAATGACTGGGTTTTTATATTGGGATGAACTACTACTTAAAGTAAGGTTAAGTAAGGTAGATTGTTAATTCACATGCCAAATTGAAGTCCTTGTTTTAAAGCTGCAACCTTCCAATGCCATAAGAAATTGAAATGCTAATGAATGCCCTTTAAGTGCAGCAGTGACCTTAATGGAACAACCATTTGTCAGCATCACAGTTTATTTATATATCGCTGATTTCATATTTACCTCACAGCATATGAGCTCTGAAAGGTCAAAACTTCAAGTCATGTTGTGTAGGTTATGGCCAGCAATGGCACAGGGGAAGTTGGGAAATGAAATAAAGCTCCAGTAGTTTTTCCAATTTGAATTGCATTAGGGGTTCAGGCCAGGCATTTAGGCAGTGTATCTTCACACTCTGGGTGATAAATGACCTGTGGGTATGTATGGATCAGTGCACAATGTAGAATGCAATTGATTGCAGCATTAATGGAATAGCTCACCCAAAAAATAAAAATTATCCCATATTTTACTCATCCTGAAGCCATCCTAGATGTGTATGACTTTCTTATTTTAAACTTCTTGGTTTACTTGCAGATATATTTGATTTACGGCGCTTTAAGTAAAATATGGGTTAATTTTCATTTTGGGGTAAACAATCTAGTCTACTCATCCAAGTCATTCTCAGTCATTGCAAAAACAAAAAACAAATAACTCTCAATACTTCTCAGTTCCTATGCTTTCTGGCTGATGTTTTGGTCACTTTTGAATGCTGTGGTGTTTTTACTCTAGTGGTAGCATGAGACGGAGACTACAACTCACACAAGTGGCTCAGGTAGTGCAGCTCATCCAGCATAGCACATCAGTGCGAGCTGTGGCAAGAAGGTTTGCTGTGTCTGTCAGCGTAGTGTCCAGAGCATGGAGGTGCTACCAGGAGACAGGCCTATACATCAGGAGACGTGGAGGAGGGCATAGGAGGGCAACAACCCTGCAGCAGGACTGCTACCTCCACCTTTGTGCAAGGAGGAACAGAAGAAGCACTGTCAGAGCCCTGCAAAATTACCTCCAGCAGGCCACAAATGTGCATGTGTCTACTCAAACGGTCAGAAACAGACTCCATGAGGGTGGTATGAGGCCCAGATGTCCACAGGTGGGGGTTATGCTTACAGCCCAACACCATTCAGTACATTTGGCATTTGCCAGAGAACACCGGGATTGGCAAATTCGCCACTGGCACCCTGCGCTCTTCACAAATGAAAGCAAGTTCACACTGAGCACATGTGACAAGAGTCTGGAGACACCATGGAGAATGTTCTCCTGGTTTGGGGTAGCATTTCTTTGGAGGGCTGCAAAGACCCCTTGTGAGACCATTTGGCCTTGGGTTCCTCCTAATGCAAGACAATGCTATACATCATGTGGCTGGAGTGTGTCAGCAGTTCCTGCAAGACAAAGGCATTGATGCTATGGAATGGTCGCCTGTTCCCCAGACCTGAATCTAATTGGGCACATCCACCAACGCCACGTTGCACCACAGACTGATAGGGGTTGGCGGATGCTTTAGTCCAGGTCTGGGAGGAGATCCCTCAGGAGACTATCCACCACCTCATCAGGTATTGTAGGGAGGTCATTAAGGCACGTGGAGGCCACACACACTACTGAGCCTCATTTTGACTTGTTTTAAGGAAATTAATGAAAGTTGGATCAGCCTGTAGTGTGTTTCTCCACTTCAATTTTGAGTGTGACTCCAAATCCAGACCTCCATGGGTTAATACATTTGATTTCCATTGATCATTTTTGTGGGATTTTGTTGTCAGCACATTCAACTACTGTATGTAAAGAATTAAGTATTTAATAAGAATATTTCATTAATTCAGATCTAGGATGTATTTTAGTGTTCCCTTTATTTTTTGTGCAGTGTTCTCTTCAGAATTTCAATTTGCCCTATATTAACAAATACTTTTAGCACAAATAATAGCTTAAAATATATATTTATTAAATATAATATACAGATTCTAGGTTGCCTGAGAGCATTGCAAATTATTAAGAGCAATGCAAATAACATTAAATAAATATGAATAAAAATAAACAGATATTTGATTTGATCATAATGTACTTAAATGTAATAAATATAGTCATTTTTCCTCAAATATCTATAAAACCTTGTGAAACAGTTTGACAAGCATGAGAGGTTTTTTTTGTTACATTTACAAAATTCTAAATTCTAAACAAAAACAAACACTGAAATATTAACCTTTTAAGAACATAATTTAAGAGAACTGTTTTCTTTTGAAAAACACACCAAACTATCGTAACAAGACAAAGGGGTGTAGTAAATGTAACATACAGCCAAATTACGCAAACAATTAAAAAATAACATCTGACACATTGACACACAAAGTCAGGAATGTTGTCTCAAATTCTGGGCCCAGTGTACACTACAGAGATACCACGCAGAGTCTCTGGGGCAAAAAAAAAGAAGAAGAAGAAGAAGCTTGAATGCAAATACAAAGGCTTCAAGTAACTTTCATTTGCAGTTTCATCGTCCCTAAAGACCATGTGCAATTCTCACTCTAGCTGATGGATTATAGTTAGCCTGCACGATAGTGAAGATGTCTTTTCATTTCCGTCCTCAGGGAAGTACAGCATTTCACTCAGCTGAGCTCTATTCTCCACAACAAACAAGCTCAGCTTTAGAGAAAGAGTAAGGGAGCTTTTTCCATTCACCTCCACCACCTCCATACAATTCAACTGCCTAGAGTCTAGACATCTGCTCCATCAGTTTTAAAATGGTCAGTGAAAACTCCTCTGCATCTATTTGATATTGTATGGATATTGGATGACGACTGTGTGCAATACATTTCAAAATAATTTTAAATGATTGCTTTACTACTGTAATATATATTTTATCTGCCTGTATTTTCGTAATTGATCATCGTATATTAATTTTAATATTTCAGCATACTAATGAAAACACTGTGACTGGTTTTTCAAACTTTAACCACAGGCTGCTGGCAGATTGATGAGATTTGTGCTGTGGATCGTGTCATCCTAAACACCTCTGAATTTTTCATGAACAGCCCCTGATGTGACACAGGCAAGCTGGCGTTTAATTAATAAAAGCTCACTGGTTTGACACAGAGGAGAACACTATTTGAATGAGTGCGTTTTTTTTTTTTTTTTGGTTTGTTTGTTTTTTGTAATACAAGCCATGCATTCCATTATTGGAAAATGTGAGAAAATTTAAGAGCTCTGCATTTTAATGATTACTATATGTAATTGAAGTCAGCATAAAATGGCATTGCCAACAAATTGTAATATTCACGAAAATGTTTAATTAGAACATTTATTGCATTTGTACTGCAGCATACTGATAAGCATAGTGGAAGAAAATACGGCAAAGTCTAAAACAAAATACTATCCATTCTGATCTACATTAAACAATAATGAAATGTTTCTCAAAAGGACACTGCTGTCATATAAAATAGGTTTATACAGACAGAAAAGGATCTTGTTCAGACGTACTGTTGTTTTAGACAAAACTCACTGCAGAGCTCAAACTGGGTCATATGATGAGATATGAAATGTTAAATATTTTTTGAAGTGATATTTTGCCGTGGTATCAAACAGTAAACCGATTGTCATCATGACAGCAAACTTTCAGAAGAGTCTTCGTTATATCTGGATCCTGAAAGAAATAAACAGCATGTAACTTCTTGAAAAAGATCAATGATTAAATCATATTTAACATACAAATCTTATTCTTTCTGTTCTAGCAAAGGTTTAAATGTTAGAAACATTAGTAACTCCTGACCTGGATTTGTATTTGGTTGTTTCTGGATTCCTGTTTTTGTTGTAGGCTATACCAGGTCTGCGTTGTTGCTGATTTTATGCAACCTTGAACTGACTCTGTATTTAATTAATTACGCAATTAAGTTTAATTATGCAGATGGATGTGATTTATTTATTGTTTATTTTTGCTTTAATTCGATAAACTTCATAAAAGCTGTGTATCTCTCTCAGCTCATCTAGATGTGCTTTCAGAGCAGACACTGAAGGTTTTAGGTGCGAGTGTCATGGGAGGTAAAGCTGTTTGTTAGCAGCCTACAAATGAATCGTTAGAAACAGATGCATTTACTCAGCCTCATATCAGTGGGTGTTCTGTGACTAAAACACAAACTGACATCTGAAGAGGTTTGGACTTGTACAATGAGAAAGGGTTGTTTGTAATGACGAAGGTGTCTGAGGAGAAAATGATTATCGCTTATTTAACTGACTACAAGCCTAAATCTGTGCTGCACAAACTAAAAAGAATCTGCTAATGTCACATGTATCTCTTTTAGAGATCTCGGCGATGTCACAAACTGGGCTCAGATTTGCATCAATAAGAAATATTTTGCATCAGTTTCTTTCAAGACCAAATTATGACTTATATTCACATTACAGCATTTACCTGTACTGTAGGCCTATGACAAAAACAGACAACGATGTGCTGCAAAAAGTTTCTCCTTTGTGTATTTGAAATGTTTTGTGCTTTGATTAATGTTTCACTTTGTAAAGAAACTCGCGCACACTTATGGACTGAAGACATACTGTAATGCATGTGATGTCACTATTTTCCCAAATTCACATTTTTATCATATACAGATACTATTTATGTTAATTATTTTTTTTAAAACGTGACCTTTGAAACCCATTTTCAAAACTCTTTTTAAAATATTTTTAGTACTGTCAAACGATAGATTGCTTACAAAATGCTGTGTTGTATATATATATAAATATATATATATACACTGTATATATACAGTATACTGTGTGTGTGTGTGTGTAAAAACATGCGCATGCATGTATATATTTAAGGAAAAATATTTGTTTATGTATTATATAAGAAATATATAACATGTAAATATTTTCTAAATATATACTGAATGTGTGTGTGATTTACACAGTACACATACATACATTATCTAAACAAAAACTTTCATTTTAAATGCGATAATATTTACTAACATTAGAGATTATCAGTATTATTTTTTTTAAACATGCTTATTCACTTCCACCAATTTTTACATTTAAATTAGTTTTGCCAGCATCTACAGTAATGCTCACTTAAATATTCATCGTATACTATATATTATAATTTTGGAAACCCTTAATTCACTTGTAGATTTTAATATTTTTAGTGTTTTACATTTAGAATTTTAACATCAGTGCATGCATAAATTTATTAAAGGAGGAGAAACAGCTGACAAATTTGATACTGAAATAAAACGTAACTTGGAATAAATAAATAATTCTTCTAGGAACGTATGGCTCACCTCACAGCAAACTAAGGAAACTGAATCCACACACTAGGGTGGTTTGCCCAAGATTGTCAGATTCATTTACATTTATTTTTGTCGCATTGCTGTTTGGATCGACAGCAGGAGACTCACCTTTACAACTGTATACTCACATAAATATACATACACATCATGAAGAGCTGGCCTCGTTTCTGGCAAATGACACATGGCGCTTTTTGACACGCGGCGTTGCACGATTAGCAGTGCAGTGAGCCGTGAAGCTAATTGCCACAATGTTCTTTCAAGCACCGTGCTGACATTTAGAGCGCAATGGCCAAACATACATTACCATTCAGTTTATGAAGACGAAAGCCTATTTTGATTGATCAACGTACTGTAGCACCTTAGCTTGAACAATCATTCTGTTCCAGGTTATTAACTACTAACATGTATTCAATCAAGTTTAGTAGCATAGTGCCATAACCTTCACTAGTGACTATCCAAATAGTCTCAAGGGAAATTAATAAAAACAAAACAAAAAACAATTTAAAAGTCAGTAATTTATTTCTTTTTGGTCTTGTTTTTATGTGCGCTAGATTTCAAACTAGGCTATTTAAAAGCCATAGACACAGGCAGGCTACGACAGATAATAGAACCCGCTCAGGGGCGCATTTTTTTCCCCAGTAAGTGCTTGTGTCTTGAAAAATGCCGCCCCGGGCGGCTACCCAGTGCCTAAAACCACCACTGGCCCCAGTGACAGTTTTTGTACTTTTCTTTCTGAGAGTGTTTCAAAAACAAATCTCATTACCCCAAACATTTTAACAGTAGTGTACTAATATACTATAAGAAAATATTAGTGCTATATAATGTACGTTGCTTGTAATAACAACACAGAATATATCTAGCCAAAATACACAGCTACTTTTAAACTTTTTTTTTTTTCTTTAATCTGCAGAGCATTTAGTTACAACATCTACCAGAAGGGGATAACATGACCAAAAGCATAACCACTTGGACTGGCCTCACGCTTTTGCTTTTTTTTCTTACCTTCTCTATAATGCTGTTTGTCCGATTAGGGGACAATCAGGAATCACTTTAGATGAGGTTGTGCTGTTGCTGCTGAATGGGCGAACAGATGCATAGATCTTCCATGGAAAGGAAAGGAATTGAAAAAGTGAAGCGTTTTATAAATGAAACATTCATAGATTCATAAATGAGTCTATCATATGTCTGTTTTCTGCATTGGTATTTTAGTTCTGTTCCTCACAATCCAATGGGTGCAAAAGATCAGTTGAGTTTCCCTGTCATCTGCTGGTGGCTGGTGCTCACTACAGCAAGATATCAGCCCTGTCTGTAAAAAGAAAGAACATTTCAATTCATAAATAAGAATTTCACTAGGATTCTAACAGCCCCACTGCCGCCCCAAATAGAAATATTTTATATTAAATTGTAATTGATGATAATAAATAATTATTGCTAATATAAGACAAATTTAGTTTTTTGTTTTGTTTGTTTTTTAATATTCTACTGAGAATTACAACCTTATTTTGGCAATTAAATGCAAACATCCCAACTTTTTAATCCTGAATAAAAAATAAATAATGCATGATAATGCAATAGTTTATAAAAGATTTTATAAAAGAACGTGTGGATATAAAGATGTTTGGCTCTTAATAGGCCTACTGAATAAACAAATGTGCTTTTAAACCGTTTAAAAGTGTCACAGGCAGGCCTCTATCTCTCTAATCAAAAATAGACAGGATCTGATAGCTGGCCAGATGATTTCACATGGGAGGAATGCTCATATCAGGCTGGAGAATGTTACAGAACGCTTGCCAGAGGTTCACTTCCCTCTACAAAAAAACTTTTGATCCAGTCATTACACGGGCAGAAATGCTGGCCTTCAGTCCCCAAATCCCACCATACACCAGCAAAGCCAAGTCAGTAAATCCAGCACAGGTGGGAGATTATTTTAGTCGTTCCTGTGAAGAAGCTCAGGTTAAAGCATTTATTTACTTCCACTGACGTTAATGTTTTAAGTAAATTGAAGGACGCACAATGACATCTATTTGATGTCTACACTTACACTGGATGGCATTTTTATGGGTCTATAGATGTGAAATTCTGATGACATGTATTAGATGTCTTTAAGATGTTTATGTTTAAACTGTTAAACCAAATAAATGAGTCACAAAATGATTCACTTCGTGATTCACGTTTCGCTTTGATTTACAAATGAATGAACAAAAAAAAAAACAAATTAATCTTCAGAAGACAAAAATAGCAACTCACCTCAGTGTCTGACTTATATACAGCCTAAGGGGAGAACGTTTAAGGAGAAAACGTTTTTAAACTCGGACATTGCTTTTTATGATTTTCAAGGCCGTAGAATTTGGACGATGCAACGCGCTATCTACTTTTTTTACTTAGCCTTTGGTGTGCAGCAACTACTAAATTGTCCCTAGCAATAATTTTAATCAAACAATTAAATGTCTATTATTACAGTTCAAAAGACGTTTACTTTTCACCACCTTCTGGCTGAGTTGTGTAACTAACGTTATAAAAAGAGTACGGTAGCCCAGGAGTGCCAACACAACACAATTTAAAAAGCGAACGTAAGCTCACAACGAAAAAAAAAATAGCATAAACTCACAACACAGCGCAATTTAAAAAGCAAACATAAGCAGGTGAATCAATAATTCCAATATAGAAACTATGTTGCTCAAATGCCCATGCGCGACTTAATGAATCACTCCCACGAGACGATTCGTTCTTTCCGAGTCACATTGAAGATTCGTTCAAAATGAATGAATCGTTCAAGAACTACCCGTTGCTATGGCGTATGTCACGAGTTTTCGCGGCAGTCTGTACTTGTTTTGATAGTTTTAACGCTGACATTAAAACCATAGACATATACACATATTAAGACCACCCTGACGTTATTTCAGTTCGCGATGCGTTGTCCATTTTGTGGGTCCTAAAACAAAGGCCCACAGCGCCCGCAAGCAACGTTACCTCGCACAAAAAAAAAACGTAACGTAGTGGGAGCATTTCCGTTGTCCTGTGAGCTTATGTTTGCTTTTTAAATTGCGCTGTGTTGCGAGTTTATGTTTTTTTTTATTTTGTTATGTTGTGAGTTTTATGTTTGCTTTTTTTTAATTGCGCTGTGTTGTGCACTACTGGGTCAAAGTAATACGAGGCTTTTGATGAATAGAATTAAAAGATTCGAGTCCCTGGGATGAAATCAAATTGTTACAAGTTCTTCTGGGATTTGTAAAGTTTAAGTAACGTTATGCTCAGACATGTCCATTGAGTCGAGTCATTCCGCGGAATCGATGAATCAATTCTTCTTGGAATCGACTCCCGGTCATACTTGGCCCCCATCCACAGCAACCACGCAGCGAGTTTTCCAGAGCCAGCACCATTCATTCACCATTCACGTTTTGCCCAAACTCCTGTTATTTCTGTTAGAACATAGAAATTAAAGGCTTGTTCTGCTCTCACTGCAGGGTTTTCTGGTTGCCATGGCAACAGTTGCCTACCTGTATCAAAAACGGCTAGAGCTGACAACTGGAGCTTTGTAAGGTCTTAAACAACAGTATAAGGAATATGTGTCAAACTTTATATGTTCACATGCCATTGGGACTCAATGGTTCATGCGTGTGCAATGCGATTAATGTTTCATTTTCAGGAAGCTTTACACAACAACAACACAACAGCTCAGAAATATACACAATAAGGTAGGCCTACTTAATTGGTATAAGAATCTCAGGTAATTTTCAGCCTGAGCGCATTTAAAATAAGGAACAGATGAATTAATTAACAGAACATGGTGTATATAGATTGTTCTAAATGTCTACTGCAAACTGAAGTTATCATCATCATCAGCTGTTTTGTTGGTTTTCATGCAAAGCTAAAAGTAAAGGTTAACTATGTCTTCTGCTCATTCTCTTTAACACCCACATGCATGGATTTGAGTGTTCCTGCACAACAGTTTCACGCTATAAACACACTTAGACCAGCTCGAGCTCTGACTGTAAGCAGATCTCCCATAAGAATTCTAGAGCAACTGCGTGCACAGTGCTACTGTTTTTGAATGAAAAATACATGTACGGTATTCATGTATAATATTTATACTGTTTCTGTTTCAAATACTGTAAATGCACAAAAATAAGATTTTTCGATCACCAGATCAACTTTTTAGAATGACTTCTGAAGAAACGTGTGTCACTGGTGACTGGAGTTATGATACTGAAAATTTGCTTTGAATAAATAGGAGTAAATAACGGTTTTTAAATGTGTTCAGATAGAGAATGGTGATTTAAAATGTTAATAATTAACTCAAAGTAGCATTGAAATGTGCTCCTCAGTGAGCTTGACAGGCCAGTGAGATCAGGAGAGCATTGTGGGTTGTTTGTGTGTCGTGGGTGGGAGATCAGAGTCACTCCAGTGCTCTGACAACCTCTTTGTCTCGCTGATGACGGAAAGATGCTCTAATGGATCAGAGGAAGCCACTTCACTTTTACCACTCACTGCAATAAGAACAAGGCCACTGCAGACTATCTATCTATCTATCTATCTATCTATCTATCTATCTATCTATCTATCTATCTATCTATCTATCTATCTATCT
>JAUMHP010000082.1:12566445-12585310 GCA_032361065.1 Enteromius trimaculatus | reverse complement strand
AATTACAAAATAATTAGTTTTACTCTCAAACACAGTATTTTTGTTTGCATAATAAAGACACAAAAATAACCCCATAGTCTTCCGCCATTTTAGAGAGTACTGAATAACACCCAGGGTCAACAACATTGAACATACTAGTAAATGCATAGAGTGATCAGAACACACTAGCGATTGGGTAGTAAGATAGTTGGGTGGTTGCCAGGGTGTTGCTATTCAGTTGCTAAGGGGTTTTGACACATTTATAGGATGTTCAAAGTGATTGATGTAGCAGCACCCTGGCAACCACTTAGAACATCCTAGTAACCGCATTGTAATGCGCTTAAAACAGTCATCGCATATAGTTGGTATGTGGTTTCTAGGGTGTTGTTATGTAGTTGCTCAGGTGACTTTTTAGGCACATGACTAGGATGTTCTGAGTGGTTGTTTATTTGCACACAGCAACCGCATTTTTGCACTCAACACCCTAACAACCACTTAATAACTAATACCTAATAACTGCACTGCAATGTGCTTAAAAACAGTCACCACATTGCAACCTACCAGTTGGGTGGTTGTCAGAGTGTTGCTATGCAGCTGCCAGTGTGTTCTGACTGTTTTAAGCACATTGCTATGCAGTTACTATGATGTTCTGAGTGGTTGCTTTCACATTTAGTTACCGCACTTCAGCAATCACATAAAACATACTAGTCACTGCATAGAACACACTAGCAGTTACTTAGGAAAATAGGTTCCCAGGGTGTTGCTATGCAGTTGCTAAGACTGTTTGACTGTTTTTAGGCCCATTGCTAGGATGTCAGGACTAAGTGATTGCTTTGGCAACACCCTAGCAACCACTTGGAACATTCTAAAATCACCATTGCAATGTGCTTAAAACAGTCATGACGTATCAGCATAGTTTAATGGTTACCAGGATGTTGCTATACGGTTGCGTTTGTTATGACTGTTTATGCACATTGATATGCAGTTACTAGGGCATTGCGGGTGTTTTTTTCTGCAACTTCATAGCAACACCCTAGCAACCACATATTACATACTGCACAGAACAATCAGAACACATGCAATCATGTAGCAACATAGTTGGGTGGTTTCCAGGGTGTTGTTATGCTGTTGCTAAGGTGTTTTGACTATTTTTAGCCATATTACTAGGATGCCAGGACTAGGATGTTCTAAGTGTTTGCTTTAGCAACACCCTAACACACTTAGTACATCCTAGTAACTGCATAGAAATGAGTTTAAAAACATTCACTACATAGCAACCTAGTTTGGTGGTTGTCAGGGTGTTGCTATGCGGTTGTTAAAGTGTTCTGACTGTTTTTAGCTGAGTGCTACAATGAATGAGACCTCAAATTTGCTTTATGGCATCCTGAATCCCAGATATTTCTTGATTTGCTTGTTACTAATGTGTTCAGAGTGTTTCTATGTAGTTGCTAAGTTGTTCTGGGGGTTGCTATGGCAACCTGTGATATTCTGGTCCCTAGATACAGCTCCTTAAATATAAGGTTGTGTGAGTTTTTTTCTCCCTTGAACTGTCCACAAGATGAGTATTGGAAGTCTTGCTAACAAATATTATATGTTTAAACTGTGCAAAATATACATTGTCTGCGTCTCATTACTGTGACATGAAAACGAGAAAGCTATAGAGAAACAGACGAAATATTACCATTTTAGCAGGGGTTGTTCTCTATATCACACACACACACACACATGACAAAGCCCTAGATAGAAAACCCAAGAGTGTTTCCGAACCCTTTGAGCTGGTTTTTTTTTTTAAACTAATTTTGGAGAGGAGTAATTTAGCAAATTATGTGTCAGCATGTTCATCTCAGGGAAACAACAGCTGATCTATGTGTGTGTGTGTGTGTGTGTGTGTGTGTATAGTCACATTGTGTTGCAGTTGTACGTGGGCTAACACATGGTAGAGCAGCACAGCTCTGACAGCCTGAGAGCGGAGAGAGAGAGAGGATGAAGGGAAGGGAGGGGGAAGAGAGAGTGATAACATGACAGAAGCGAGAGAGAGAGAGAGAGAGAGAGAGGGGCAACCTGCCAGTGAATGGTAACACAGGATCAACCCTCAGCCTACGGTAACTGCACTTGGACACACACACACACTCGTTACACACACATGCAAACATGCTGGAATGAACGGACTGAATTCCGGTCAGCGCTTTCCAACTAAAAGCATCAGCAGAAGACAACCGGTGAGTTTCGTTCCCTGTGTGTTTGTGCCTACATACTGCCACTTTAATGTCTTTCAGCTTAATGTGACAATATTATCAATCTAAATGTAAATTGCTGCTTGTCACTTAACAATCTGACAGGAGTTTAAAGACTTATACTGCTTGGTTAACCGGTTAGTTCAATCATGATGTACTTGCTTGAATGAAAGTGACTATGTTTTGTTGTGTGTTAGTGATTCGTAAGCTTTTAATTCTTTTAAGCCTGCTGCCTTTTTGCCCGCCGTCCTGACTAGACGACAGGAGATCCGTAAAGCCTTTGTCATCTGATTTAATGGGGTCTGACTTTTAGACGGTCAGTTTGTTGTTGTGTGTCAGGAGGCTTATTGCGTCATTGTGATCGCCGGGGACACCCCCTCTCTTTTAGCTGACCGCACTGAGTGACAGGAAGTCTTGTAAAGGCTTGTACCTGCGAACGGTACGCACACAGAAAATCACAAGAGGCTGTGCTTCTGTCTCCCACCCACATATATGAATCAGACTGCATGTGATTATTCTAGCACACTTCTTTGTTTGATACTCGTGTATGTCATTTTACACATTCTTAATTTGATTCTAATGGGTTTCTGGAGTGTTTAAGTGATTATAATGTTTAGTCAACTGGTAATTACAAAAAAAAATAAAAAATAAGGATAAGGTGATGAGGACCCAAACATGAAGTGGAGTTTTTTTTATTTGTGATAATGATTGGTTGTGCATTATCTGTCTCATTATGGGGCTAGCTGCCAAATTATTGTTATAATCAAATATAAAATACATGTTATTTGAGTTGAAAATATTGTTTTGTGTAAAAATAAAGAGACCAGTGTAAAAAAAGATAAATTAATTTGTTTCAAATCTGATATCTGTATTGAGTAATAATGAGTTCATACTTTACATTATTTAAAAGTTTGGAAAAAATAGTTTTAAACAATTCAAAAACCATTATTTCATGTAAAAGCTGGCGTTTGGGAATGAAATCATGACAATTAATAATAATTTTAAGACATATATATATAGACTATAGACAATACTTTTAATTTTAAATAATATTTTCATAAAATAAATTAATAAATAAAATTTCACTATTCACTAAAACTCATGAAAAAGTACTGAAATCCTTACTAATTTATATAATAAATATCTAGTGAATATTTTATATCGTAAAGCCATAAGATTTCTCTAAACAATAGATGTTTTTCAAAATTTATAATGTCATGAAATTATAATTTTTTTAAACAATACATGTTAGTTAAAAGCAACTATGTGACTCTGACATTAAACAAATCTATTAAACACATCAAATTTAAAACAAAATATATGACCTTTGACAGGATTTGTGAGTAAAAACCTGGACCAAACGATATTAATGTTTACAGGTCTTTATAATATTTGACAGCAGAAGCTACATTTAGTATTCCGAAGAGCTGTGTAATACTTTTTATACTGCTGGGCTCTGATTCAATTCCAGGTTTGTTGACTGCATCACATTGTATTTCATTTTGCAACATTAACAACATTCTAAATTATAACAAAGTTTTGAAATATTAACAGCAGTTTGGACTGTGTATAAGCAAACATTGTGTGTGGTGTCAGTTTTAGGGTTGAGATCTTGTTTGGTGGTTTGAGGTAATCACACACGTGCTTGTGGTATAACCAGAATAATTGGTATTACGCTGTTGAATTATGCATATCTGAAGGTTTATCTCAATAGGTCCTCAAATATAACACATTTAAGTGTCATTACTTGGGAATGCTTTAAAACAGAAAGTGAGCAGATGAATTCTGTTTTCCACACACTGTGGGCTTCGGACCCCAGGGATTTGACTGTTAAACCATTAGAAATTAGATTAGAGACTGGAGATTACTAGGTCTCTGCCTCTAGACTGAAATCTCTGTCAGACATGAGCCGGTGAGAGAGTTAGGATGGGTTGTTTGATCAGTATTATCATGCACCGTGAAACCTTTGATCTCTGATCTGTCCGTCTGTCTGTGGCTGAGAGGCTGTTTGCTGGGATTACAGCAGGATTAGGACATTTTTTAGTTATTGCGTTTCAGATTTTGAAGTTTCTTTGTTGGTGCTATGGTTCATTGGTAATATGTGGTACTTTGATATAAATTATGGTTTTACTTGTTTACTATACTCCTATACCTTGTCATATTATATTTTTGGGTGATTCTATAATTATAAAATACTATGGATTTAGCCTGTTTTTTATATGGCGGTGGTACAATGAATATCATGGATTTACATATGGAATGATTACCATATTTATGTAAATACTTGAATTAATATGAATCGAATTGTATACAGAGATCCCATGGTCATGTAAAGCCCAGTAATACTGTGGGATTTTAAAAAGCAAAAATGTATAATATGGTAAGTCAAGAAATTTCTGTAGCGAAAAAAGAAAATTAATAATCATCAATTACTTATCGAAAATTAATAATCATAAATCCAAATTATATTCACTATAGACATTTATGATTAAAAAAAGATATTAGTTTCCATGACTTGAAAATAAAATTTAAAATTAATAAAATTAAAAAAATAACAAAAATGAATAATATTAATATTATTCATTTTTATTACATTATATTTAAAATAATAATATAACAAAATTATATAGAGAGAAAAACAATTTTGTATTTTAAAAGATCATAAAAACTGTATATATTTATATGAATTTAAAAAATGAAAATCATAAGCCTTAAAAAAACATTATTACAATATTTAATATCTGAAAGTCATTCAACTTGAAATGTAACGTTTTTCAGATTAATTCCTTTATTTTTCACATATACTAATCTAGAAGTGGCTAGAAATGATAAAACAATCTCTATAACACAACTATGAAAAATCTTAACCCTATTATTATGAAAAAATATAGAAAAAATATAAAAATGTGGGAACTCCATATATATTATATTATCAGTATGTATATGTCAGTATTGCCATCGCTTGCTATAACTGTACCACACTACAGTACTTTTTGTGGGTACCTGCTTTTGAGGCTTGAGTCATGCAGTCAGAGAGACGGAAAGAGAAGATAAGAGAAAGAAAGAAATTGATTTGCATGGTCTGGAAGAGGAAAAGAGTGTATATTTTAACAGCTGATGGGTCTCAGAGATGAGAAGGGGTTGAGGGCCAGCCCCATAACTCAGCCAGCGTTCAGCCTGTGTTGACAGTCCAGCTGTGAGACGGACGCTATTTTCTCCTGCAGCACCCATCTCAAGCCTGGCAGTGAGAAGCAGCGTGGGCAGGACTAACCAGCATGACCTTCTCCTGTTTGTCGCCACACTGGGCGTCTTAATTCCCTCTCTGAAGCCTGGCAGCCTGCTGTAATCTGAGCTGACTTGAGGCACAGAGGAATGATAATGCATCGGAATCCTGGATGCAGGAATTAGAGTTCCAGTCCGTGGATCTGGAGTGCTTTGGAACATTAAACTGGGAGACATTTATATGCAGAAGCACATGTGGGTGTATGTGAGTGTGTGTGCGCGCACGTGTGTTTATAATATCCGCCCACTCACAGGCATAATTTATTTAAATTTATAGCATAAATGAGCTCTTCTCTTCTCAACAATGCAGTTATAAAATGAAGGTAGTTTAAGTGTGTAGCTTTCATTAAAAATGAGACAAAGCGGTCTGAAGTCATTAAGTATTTTGCTCTATTATTGTTCATGGCCAGTGAGGTATTTTTAGAGCAGGGGTCAGATTAAACGCAGGTAAGGTGAGGAGCTGTTCCCTGACCTGTCCTGTTTAACTACAATACTACATCTAACTGTGACTGTGAATGAATCTAAAGCTCTCGTGCCAATAGACAGTTTTTTTTTTTTTACTATAATGGATAATTCTCTTGTGTCACACTATTTGGTCTTATTGAAAATTTGTTGTAGTGCTATTACTATGATGTGGTGGAACTATGGATAGAAGAGTGACAGTATCATATTAATATACTGTTTAATTGTGCAAAGTACACAACTAGTAAAATGTTATGTATTTTTAAGGATCTTAAACAGTGATCTGCCAGCTTATGAAAATTATTATACATTTTTACAACTTGTGTGTGTGTCTGTGTGTGTGTATAGACATAAATACAATAGAATGAATGGATAGTTTCTTATTTTTTTCATTTTTGAATTTGAGTCCATATTTTATTGCTTTGGTGGCATCTATTCTAGTATACCTTTAGTATACATTTATTTATTTATTTTTTAGAAAAAAAATCCCATTATAAAAATGTCTTTTTTATTTGAATTCTAATTCCCTTAAATTCATTTGTTGTTGTTTTTTTTAGCCTAAATCACTTAATTTGAAAATTAAGTTATCAATGATAAATGTTACATGTTTATATTATGTTACACATGATATAAATCTATTTTAGTCCACAATATGTAAGATTTTTGTCAGTTGTGTACTTACATTATCTCAAAAGTTCTGTATGATTTGTATAATTCCAGATTTAAATAATGAATCGCCCCTGTTCATTGTCGCCTGTCAATGATGCAATATCTGTGCTATCCTCAGTTTCACAATCGCAAAAACGTAGATGTACACAAACTGAGGTGAAAAGATATTGAAAAAAACAAACGAGAACAAATATTGGCGTGGCGTTCACGAAAACCTCGCACTGGACAGAGACTCCTCTCTCGTGTGTGATTTAATAGACAGGTAAGCAAACATATATTATTCATTGTGTAAGTAATAGTCATGTACAGGTGGTTAGGTGATTAAACAGATATAAATGAGCTTTTCATCCGTGAACATGATTTGTGAAAAACGACATCTCCCAATGTTCCACGCTCCGTCATTGTGTCATACATCTTTGCTTCTGTTATTGTTTGGAAAATGCAACCTCTAGTGACGAAAACTTGCATATTGTTCTTTTAAGTGACTATCTCTGGTCATCCTAGTTTTAATTGGAAATATTTGTTTGATTCTAAATATACAATTTAATCCTAATGCTTATTTTTTATATGTAAAAGGATATGTGAGGACATCTCTGAGTGCACATACTAACAAAACCTGATGCACTAATGTGTGTAAATGCATCTGTCTCTGCCATGTACTACTTAAGCTGCATCTCAAATTAGTAAGGCATCTTGTTAAGTGGTAAGACATTTAAAGAGACGATGGGTGGCTATCAGCGCGAACACCAGTGTCACCAGGGGAAATGTCATTTTTGTTTGCGAGTTCTTTCCCTTGAGGGAAAAGAAGAGACTGACGGTACGTGTTAAGGTCACTAAAAGCGTTAGATCGCAAAAACATGTGCTTGTTTGCTTTGTTGTAGATCTGTTTGTTAGATAGCATCAGGTGTACAGTCACTAACCAGAGCAGAAGGCTGCAATCTGAGCAGGCATTATTACACTCGGGTCAGTCTGTACACAGCTGCTGTCAGATGGACCCTCATCTAAGACATCACATGTCTTCAGAACAGTTTGTTTTTTAGGAATGGACACAACAAGCCTGACATTTTAATCAAAGGTCACACGTGACTGCGTTTAGCACACATTGCAATGGCTATTTCACTCTTTACCTGTCAGACGGGGCACAAATCACACTTCAGCCGGAGAAAGAGGGGCAAAACTAAGAAACATGGATTAATAAATATTGACAGTTTGATGTTTTTCAAAAGATTTGAAATATAAATCTGTATTTTTGCCCATATGTGTTGGCTCTGAAGCCTATATGTTACTGACAGTCAACTTTTTTTTTTATTTAATTTATTTTTACTTAAGTTTTAGTTTAAGAAATGCAAAGTAAACTGGAAAATTGTGGAAATTATTATTAATAATGTATGTAATTAAAATAAAAGAATGTATTTTATTTTATTTTTGCCTCAGAGAGCTTTGTCATTCACGTGTGTTTCGTAACTAAGTGTCGTAACTTGAATGCCGTGTAACCTTGCAGTCCACCTGTGACAGAGGAGTGTATATCTTGCTGGTCATATACTTATTTCTGTACAAAGGGGGATGAGGTCTGTCTTTAGCGGGCTATTCTTACCTCAACAACATTTGCTCTGCGAGTCCAAACATCCGAGAAATGGCCTTGAATAAATTTCAGGGTATTTGACATCAATACTGCGCTGGACAAATGTACAAAGCAGATATTTACAGAGCACTGTAATGTTTTATCTCACTGTATTCAGCTTCATCTCTTCATAAATCTGCTCAACACTTGCTTTCCATGCACCATGCACTTAAATTAAGTTAATGTGGAAATACTTTCCCTGGCAATGTGCAGAGACATAATTGGCGATAGGGAAACCTGTCTGGAAACAATCAGTAGTGTTTGCTAATGCATTAAATGAGTGCATAGTTTACCTGATTATTTTTTATTTACCATTTTAACAATGTCCTTATGACGTTTCTGCACCTTGAATGCAATAGTTGCGTTGCTGTCTGTGGAGGGTCAGAAAGCTCTTAGATTTAATAAAAAATATCTTAATTTGTGTTCTGAAGATGAACGAAGGTCTTAAGGGTTTGGAACGACATGAGGGTGAATAACTATCCATTTGAATTATAACAATTTATGAAAATAATTGTAATTTAATAAATGTAAGTACATTCTTGTGGTTATTTGTGAAGTTTACTAGCAGTATCTGAGGGAAAATGGGCTCAAATTAAATTACTTTCAGTCTGTTTACAATTCATAATAGCTACATCTAACAGTTTTAGACAAGTACTATTTTTTTCAGGAAATTTAAAAATCACCAAACTCCATTTGGTGCAGCGATTACAAACTTCACTTAGAAATGATTATTTTTTGATACATGACATCAGGAAAACCCATTTGGGCTGACAGCACTTAACACAACCTCTTCTGTTAAGTACAAACTAAATGACCCGGCTTGTTCTGTCTGTGTAGCAATGTCAGGCTCTTTATCTATTATTTATTGACATGAGACATTATGTTAGCTCTGACGCATGAAGTGTCAAAGAGTGACATGCCAGTTATGGTTAGCTATACACAAGCTATGGTTAGCACACACACTGCCAACCGTGTACATCTTTCATTTTTTTGTGTTCACGTTTATCCTTCAGGCATAGAGATAGTGAAAGAGCCCCACTAGCACTTCTTTTCTTTCTTCCAGCTCTGACGCCCACCGTCAAGTTACCCCCTACCAAAACTTCTCTCATGCCAACCCACACGTGCCAATCACAGCTTGTTACCAACCTGTTCTTAGTCTTCTAGACAGACATTGACGGTAGGTTGTTAGCAAGAATAGCTTGTTTATCCCTCTCTCTCTTTCTTTCCGTGTCAGGATCATAATGGAGGAAGAAACCCTGCTGCGAGAGAGACTGCAGGCTATAACAGTAAGTATCAGGCTGGATTTGTATTCCTTTTTGGTTTTGTGTAACAGGGAATTGAAGTTTTATATTGGCTAGTGAAGTATTATCACTGAATATATTGTTATTTGGCTTTGTTGTGAAGTTGATACCCACAAAGACATGTACAGTATATAACACATGAATTATGTCTGGTGTTTTTATTCTGATATTTAACTAAAATCACTCAGAAAGAGAGTAATTAGTCATCTTAACAAGTCACACTTCTGTACCCCTAATAATATAACCCATTCAACCATTACTGGCCACACAACTAGTCTGTTTATCTGCTTAAATGTTTGTTCGTTTATTAACTCTAGAGTGTGTATGGAGAAATCGGTCCATGTGTTATTTCTGTCCACACTCATTTTATATATGAAGTCATGGTTTATTAGAGAGTTAAAAATAATGCTGCAAAGCCTCCTTCTTAAAAAGACTCTATTAATTCTCTCTCGCACGCATGTTTTGTTAATAGCAAGACATTAAACACCACTGATAGAAATATAAACAACAAAAGATTACGGGGATCAAGGTGAAATGAAAAATGGTTTCATAATTTGACTATAATTTCTTAACAGGACAAAAGAAGACTTCGAGAGGAGATAGAAAAGAAACGAAGAAACATTGAAGAAGAGAAATTAAAGCTACAATATCTAAAGGTATGTATTTAATTACAAAACAATAGTTATTGCATGTCATGCAGTTGTAATGCATTTATTTTTATTTTTTACAATAAATTAAAATATAAAATAATATTAGTAATAATATACATCATATAAAAAGTATAATATATAATATAAAAATTATATATGTATATTTATATATATATATATATATACTTCTGTATATTTTTATCATTACATAAAAATAAATGTATTTGTTTATTTTCTATATAATTGTAGAAATGGAATGTATGAATGTGTTATACTGTAGTATTATTTATTTAAAATAAAGAAATATATATTTCATTATTAATAGAACAATAATTATAGTATATTAGTATTAATATAATTTGATATATTACAGTATATAATAAATATAACAAAAATAAGTGCATTTTATATTTACTCTATCATTTTATAGATGGAATATATATATATATATATATATATATATATATATATATTAAAACATATTAAGTTAAGTGTTAATAAAATGCTATTATTAATAGATTAATAGTTGAACACATGTTTAGAAATACTGAAATATCATATATTTCCAACCTACATCTGATAAATATCTATGAAATTTAATATGATCATTAAATTATTGTAGCAGAATGTGTTTGGCTTTTGTGATTTTATTAGGTAATGTTTAAAGGTGTATTTATTGTATGTGATGTAAATAAATAGACTGACTGACACAAGATGCTATGGCCTTCTTTGAACAAATAGAAAAAAACTCTACGGGAACAATGGCTGATGGATGGATTGAGCACCCTGAGCGAAGAGGAGCAGGAATCTATGAAGGCCCAGACTGAAGATAACCAGCAGCAGACCAAACTCCTGCAGAGCAATATCGACAGGTACTCTCACATCCCCACGAATCAAAAGTGGGAAAAAAAAGCAGGGTTCACAGCTTTCTCTTGATTGTGAGAAGCAATTGGATTACTCTTGTTTAACCACTGTGATGGGCTTTCAGTGTTAGCCAAGGGTTAGACAGACAGACCTCACTCACAGTATTACATAAACCGTCTACTTACGCAACTCGCCTTGGCAGTGAGAGCCTGTTGTAAGTCAAACAACATAAAAAAAACAAGCATTACGCAGGAGGTCATACCTGAAGCAGGAAGGATGACTAACACAACAAAAGAACAATATAACCAAGTGAAAAAAATCTTTTTCAGCTAAAACGACTCTCTTATATTTTCCCATAAGCCGCCATACAGCCTGATTTCTCCCTGTGGAGCTTTATTTAGATGGAAAGGAAGTTTGCTTTCCGGCAGTTGCTAAGATCGATTTGAGGGCCTTAAAGGACTCAGATCTCCGAAGAGCTTTCTTTTGACAAATAGACTCCACAATATGATGGCTGCTGTGTAAATCAGATGGATTAAGAGTGAAAAAGCAATCTGATGAGAATCCCAGCAATCACAGGACAGAGGAGGCTCGTCATCTCCTGTAAGTTATCTTGACATATAGGTTCATGGCCCAAAACAAAACATAAATGAGGGTAATCGTTCTGAAACTCTGAAACTAAAACTCAATTTCAGTATCATCAGCTCTCTGCACATGCCATAAAAATGTTAAAGATTGAACAATACCGAAAAATTACACAAGAAGGTGCCATTAGAGTGACTTTCATGAAAGCAGTCTACTTTTTACACATTTTTACAGTCGTTTACTTTTTTTTTTTTGCCAAAATATGGATTTTTTTTTTTATTATTGCATGCAATCAACCAATCAATAAACAAGTACCTGTATTATAATTTGGTATTGGAGTACTAAATTAGACTACACAGATGGATTATGTACAATAATGAAATATTAGTTAAACTCAGAGCTGTACTTGTTTTTAATAAACAAAAATCAGACCTGTGCTTGTACTTCCGTTTGAATCCTTCTGCAGAATAGAGCAGGAAATTGAGGTTCTGGAGACACAAGAGCTGGAGCTGTCTGCAAAAGAGGAGATACTTCTGAAACAACTGAAGGAGGTGGAGAAAACTCCAGAGGATATCATAAAGGTATTGCTTGTGTAATCACTTTAAAAGGCCTGGAGACTCCTTACCGCTTATTACAACACCGAGCCACTTAAATTGGATCAGCTTTTGAGTTGGGAACATGGGAAATCATTACGATGCAGCATGCTGTGAAGATGCCCCTCGGTTTCAAATTGACGTCAAGATAAAATTGTTTGATTCCTGTTGCTGCTGTGAGGGAAGGATCGGTTTGCGTGATATGTGATCTGGTGTGTTTTGTATGGTATGAAACGTGGTTTTGTTCTTCTTATCTCTTCATCAAATCCGGTTTTGGTGCTACACAAACTACTGTATTTCCCTGCAGGAAGTAAACGCAGCTATCTGGCCAGGTAAAAATGATTCCTCTTTTTGCTATATTGTTATTTGTGCAGCATTCTTTCCCAGGATGCTTCCTCAACTGATTGCTTCTTACAGAGCCAGTCCAATACATCTACACTAACATACCTGATGTCCCAAAGTCCTATACTCCCAAAACCAGGAGGAGAAGTGTCAAGACGGGAAAATGTGAAAATGATGAAGAACAGGAGAAGAAAGGTACAACGAAGGCTTTTGTTTACACCACCAACTATTTGCTGATATAATGAGCGCTTGATATATTGCACAAATATGTCAGGATGTTTAGAAAGTGCAAACTTGTCATCCTGTCCACTTCTGTAATTATAGCAATTCAAGGTGCATAAATGCTGTTTTCGTTTTTTAATGAAAAAATGAATAAGATGTTATCCATGATTGTAATTATGAGCATGACATGGAATTATAAAAGAGGCCCAACCATCAAAATATCACCAGCTGAACAGGATATTGTATCTAGCTACAGACTGCAAGATGACACGTTTTTTATTAAAGCAATAAGCCACAAAAGCCCATGTGTTAAAGTGTTTTTACCATGGGTGATGGGTATTTTTAAGCATATTAATTATAACTAGAATCCTTCTTACACCAAGTAATATAGTACATTATTGTATTATAGTAAAATACTTATTACTTTTTTTATTAAACACTGTCCTGAACATAATAAAATATATATATATGTGTGTGTGTGTATATATATATATATATACTTATATAGTATATATGTAATTTGTAATAATTATTTACAATTATTATAAAATTAATAATTAAGTTTTCATGTGTTTTTTTTTTAATAAATGCAGCCTTGGAAAATAGTAGGAAACTAAAAAAAATCTAGGCATGTATTGAAATTATTAATCCAGTAGGTCTTTTTAGGTGTCTTGATTTGGTTTGTATTGATTTGTGTCTAACACTGTTATTTCTTTCAGCTACATACACCATGAAGATCAGTGTGGAAAAAGATCTCCGCACTGGTGAGAGTCACATCCTCTCCACAGCCACCATTGCACCTCTGGATCTCCAAAAACAAGGCATCAAACTCTATGACGATGGCCATAAATCTGTCTATGCCTTGCCACCTGATGGACGGGACTCCCAGAACGACATGAATGAGATGGGCCCTCTTGAAGTAGAGGAACTTCTGATGAAAGCCTCAGAGAAGAAAGTCCCAACAGATGTTAAATACCACGAACCAGTGTTTTCAAGCCCATTCAGTCGACCCACAACCCCTCAGAGGACTGAAAGAGGCTACATCAGCCTTCATGGCCTTCAGATGCCCAACCAGAGTCCCTTTAAGGCTGAGAACTTCCTTAACATTCCAGCCACTAAAACCAATCAGCATTTGGACTCCAACCAACTGGCTCAAAATGGATCATATGCAAATAGTGAATACAGCGGTATATCTTCTCCCATACAAGAGTATGAGGAACAGCTTCGGATAACTCCAACAGCAGACTCCGGGCTGGGATTTGGACGGTATTCCCCTCTGAATCAAAAGGAAGAGTCTAGTGTCAATTTCGTGAGCTTCCTCCCTCCTGAGGTGGAATCTGGTGAACCTGTTACCATGATCTTCATGGGTTATCAGAACATTGAATCAGACGAGGACGATGAAGGAATCCAGGCTGAACTGGTAATTATTAGTGATGATGATGATGATGATGATGAAGATTCTGAGGAAGCCACTTTGTCATACCACCCTCTGGGTTACCGCAGCAAAATCTTCAAACCCAACAGTACAGTGTACCGCTGTGAGATCAGGCCCAGTGCCATTAGAACCTCTGGAAGACAGATGCTTGGAAATGAAACCAAATACCCGACAGACACAGGTAACATCCGAAGAGTGAGAAGAGACTTTGGTTTCTAATTCCATAGTAACATTCTTAAGTTCCTTGCGTTTGATAACCCTTTACAACAAGGTTCCATAATTTACACATTAAAGGTATAGAGCATAGGGATAGTTCACTCAAAATGAAAATGCTGTCATTAGCTACTCACCCTTGTGTCGTTCCAAACCCGTAATACCTTCATTCATCTTCAGAACATGATTTAAGATTGATTGAAAATCCAACAAATTAAGATCCAGGAGCTTTCTGACCCTGTATAGACACAATGCAACTGAAATGTTCAATGCCCAGAAAGGTAGTAAGGACATTGTTAAAATAGTCCGTCACTGGTTCAACTTAAATGTTAT
This sequence comes from Enteromius trimaculatus, assembly GCA_032361065.1. Classification (NCBI taxonomy): domain Eukaryota; kingdom Metazoa; phylum Chordata; class Actinopteri; order Cypriniformes; family Cyprinidae; genus Enteromius; species Enteromius trimaculatus. The sequence goes on along the minus strand of JAUMHP010000082.1, from coordinate 12,570,528 downwards.
GAACCTACAAGAATACCTTTTTGCACAAAGAAAATCAACGTAATGACTTTATTCATCAATTTCAGTCTCCGCCTACATTCAGGAAAGAAAAGATAACGATAACTATAATAGCAACCACGCGAATGCATAATAAATGCCTGCCTTTATGTCGCATTAAAGGCTCAAGCTCATTTAATCTGAATGGATTTTGATTGGCTGTCAATGATTTTATCATTCCTAAAGTAGTAAATAGCTAAGTAAAAGTAAAAAGCTATTTTAGTTTTTAAAAATAAAGGTGCTTCACGGTGCCATAGAAGCCATAAAGAACCTTTAATATCTGAACAACCTTTCTATTTTATGAGGTTCTTTGTGGCAAAAAAAGGTTCTTTAGATTATAAAAGGGTAAGAAAGAGATGGTTCTTTAAAGAACTTGAATGAATGATTCTTTGTGGAACCAAAAATTGTTCTTCTATGGCATGCACCTTTATTTTTAAGAGTGTATTCTTACAGAATTGGAAAGATTATTAAAACTTTATAGTTATAAAGTGTCCACAGAAGAATAGTTTGAAACTAAATTATGACATAATTAAAACATTTTGGGTGGACAATTCCTTGAATGCATCAGGTATCATGAACAACCACCTTTATTAATCTTGATTAATGATAATATCTACATATGCAAATACATCTTGAATATTTTTAGTTGTATAAATCTAACATAAGTTAATGTATTATGGTTATAAATGTAAACAATTCATAATTGCTTTAAAAATGTTCATTCTTAGTCCTTAACAGATGTCAAACCTGGTAACAAAGCAAAGAAACACGACAGACAGCCAGGCCTCTATGAATACTTGATTAAACTAGTATATCTATCAGAGGAGGACTAAAGTGAACCCGTCTCCTCAAGTAAACTCTTGCTGCTTTACTTCCACCTAGTGGTCTATATCCTCATATTTAATCAGGGTTTGAAGCATCCACGCTTGGAAAAATGCATGACATGCATGAAATGAAACTTACTGCTTGTCTTATAACAATTGTTTTGTTCATATGTGATTAATGAAATTAATAAATGTATGCTTTGACATGTTAACTTGCCACTGTGGTGCTTTTTTGTTAGTAGATTCATTGACTGTTTTGAAGTAATACAACACATTTCGTTAAACAGGCGTGGGATAACACGAAAATATACCATGGTAGCTGTAAATAACACTGCCACTGTCAAAACTGTTAAGAAATAAAAGTAAAAGATTCAGAAAGAAATCCCAAAGTCACTTTTTTTACAGTTGTAACATTTTCTGTGGTGTGGTGGCATAGGCTATGGTTGCCATGGTAAATGTGTAATCATAATAGCTTTCTAAGATATCTTTCTGAACCATTATTCATTCTTTACACACTTTCTTTATTTTGTTTCATTATAGGTTCAGCCGTTTCCGACAGCTAATGCGTGATTTAGTGTGGTTTTGTCTTTTTTTCCCACCGCTCCCGTCCATCAGCAATAATTGAGCACTTTGTCCTTGGTAGCTTTTAAGACGTTGTGTCTGCTCAAGAGGTCTTTCATAACATCTGCTAAAGAGAGTGTTATGTAATAATCCTTGGCTTGCATTACATAAGGCTCAAAATGAATGCTAAAATCCTCAACGTTCTGCATATTCATTGTTTTGTCTGTTTTGTCATCCCTTGATTTTGGCACGCCAGTGCAGGATGAATGTGTTAACTGCAATGCCATCATCTTCTCTAACGACAGACCGCAGAACTGATTTAATTGATTGATTGATTGATTGATTGGATGGTACTGGATTTTGATTGGCTTGAAAACGAACTAACCACCTGTGTGCAGAATATAGTTGTGGTTAAACTGAAGTATTTTCACTGTCCTCTCCACAGCGCTGCCAATCAGACTGTCTCAGCTAGGAAAATACATGTAACCTCTTCAAATGTCGACATCTTGTGTTTCCTGATGAGGAGGAAATGGACTGAGAGACTGATCTGGGGGGGAAAAAAACAAAAAAAACAACTGCTTATGACATGAATCATATTTGAGTGCCAAAAACAGCATTTGTTCATTATTTCATGTTGTACATAATGTTCTTCTTCTGACTGTTCTGTAGTTTATGCTGTTCGTTGGTCATATTTGTTTCTTTTTCGAACCCAATAGGAAATAAATATCTAGTGACTTAATTTTGTGCCAAAAATTAAAAAGATACTACTTATATCACTCTTTTGTTTATCAAAATGTTACAAATGATGTAATTATATATTATATATATATATAATAATATATATTATAAATTTTTAATCAGTGCTGTTGTGCATTTTCTAGCACAAAAACATATATTACATCCATAAAACAATATAAATAACATTTTTATTAATATTTTAAATACAGAAACAAATAAAATAAAATTAGAAAATACGTAAATATATACGTTTTTGTTATCCATATATGTAAACATTTTCATAAGGGAAGAAAAATAGCTAATTGAATATTTAAAAAAAATATATATATATATTTGTATATCCTTTTATTCATAACAAGTTTTAGTATTTTCACATTTTGCTCTGTAAATAAATATATCCTCCCTAAGTGGATATTATTTCTGTGTCACTTGATCTTTGACTTGGTCACTGTGTCAGTGTAGAGAGCAGGTTTTGAGAGGACAGTCATAAACCGTATTACGCCCGATTCTCAAAAGATGAGAAACCCATTACGTGAAACCTTGAGAATACGCTTGATTGACAGAAAGCTTTTAAGAAATTCCTTGTGCGACTGTGTGCGTGTGTTGGAACGGCTGAGGCTGCTCAGCTATTGGCTGTTTCTGGTACATTCAGAGTAAGTCACAGTCTCTGTGGTTACAGAGAAGCAGAGCTTCAGCCAAGACAGATTCGCTGAGCGCGTACCCTGTCCTCTCTCTGCTCATATCACAACAAGGTAGGACGCTGAGAACTTTATGAATAGTCAGACGTCTATTTGTGAAAGTGAATATGGGGTGCATAAACTTGTTTAGGTGTCATGCTGTTGGTTTTATATAGAGATTGTGCTGGATTGCTGTTATATTTGCTTCTGTGGTGCTGTAAAGAATATATTACTGAGATGCTAAACTTATTGGATTTGTGCTGATATGGTCTAAAGAGACTTGATTTTGTGCAAACTGGTGTGTGAGAGTGTTTGCTTTCATGAGGTTTTTATCTGCAGTTTGCATTTCATTTGTTTGTCTTTCTACTGCATTTTATATCAGACGTAATATTGTTGCATTATAAATGTGAGAAAAGTATGTGCATTGATATTTGGTGTGTATGTTGTTACATTTTTTATAAGCTGGCATGTCACTGATTTTTAAGAATTATGGATCAGTCATATAAAATGAATAAAATTCATTATTTTGGGCTTGTATTCATCAACGTCTTCTCTGATTTGACCCTTAAGCGTGAAAATGTTGCTGTCACTGTGGAACAACCTGAGAAACCGAAGCTGTGAAAGTTTAATTAATCCCAGGCTGCTTGTACAAACCTCAAGCACTTCAGAAATATACGAGATCTGAGATGTTGTCAGACAACATCAGCACTGGGCTTCTCAGCTGAATCTGTGTGTGTGGGTGTCTGAGTGTGTTTTAGAGTGAATTAAAGTGTCCGCGTGGGTGAGTGGAGGTGTGTGTGTGTCTGTGAGTGAGTGTGTGTGTGTGAGCGTCCCTGCCTGGGGTAAATGTGAGACAGGGATGGATCCTCTTTGGATATGATTACGGATGAGAATGTCTCCTGCTCCATTTCACACTCCCATTAATGCAGAGAAGAGAGCTGCCACATGAACTGCTATTAATATGTCAGCAAAAATATGGGTAACATTTTCTAAACCTATATGCATAAATGTATTCATAAAATTCAAAATTCATAATGGCGTATAATACAACTTAAAATGAGGTATGTTCCTTTATAAAACTATATCTATTGTAATTTACTTACAGGTGATTTTAATCACCTGTAAGTAAATTACAATAGATATAATTTGTGTACAGGTTATAAAATATAATTTGGAATTATTAATTTTTTCTTTTTTACATTTATTAAGTAATGTTTATGACATCTAAATGTTTTTTAATATATATA
>JAUMHP010000082.1:12535518-12566345 GCA_032361065.1 Enteromius trimaculatus | reverse complement strand
TTGTTATTTGGCATTATGTTTGTTTCTGTTGCCAAATTGGTTTGGAACAATTGTTAAATAAATAATTGCACAATTATTAATATATATAATATATTCATAGAATTTATATATAAATATATTTATTTTAAATATAAAAAGCATATTTTTCTTAAATTTATACATGCATGTGCATGTATATATATTTACATTATAAGTATACAAATTATACACACGTTTACTTTTTTTTTTTTATGTGATTAATCACAATGAATCATTTGACCGCACTAATATATATAATATTCAAGATTAGTGTAGGGTGTTAAGTCAGCTAAAAAAAAGCATTACTCTCAAGCATCCGTTGGCTATGATGGCAGCAATTATTTCCGCTTAAGCATCCCTTCTTTTATAAGAGGCCCCATGAAAGAGATCTGCCGGGATCAGTTTTGGCATGACGCTGAAAGTTTCTGAGGTTTCAGAGCTCATAAAAAGTTGTCACTTTATTTTAAACAGCAACCGCAGTTGAGTGGACTTTGTATCCTTCTGGAGAAGCCATCAAGAGCTTGAGGTCTGCTGGTTATCGATGGGGCGACGGAAGTGGTTGGAGAAAACTTTTATCCCTCTGTTGTCATTCCAAATCATTAAGACTTTGTTTGACCCACGAGCCAATGGATAATTAAGGGTTTCTTTCGCTCGACTGCTGTAGCGAACGCGCCTGTCTGGCGTCACTTGTCATTCTTCTGAGGAAGGCAGTGTTATTTATGAGTCTAGTGGTGCATACCTGACTAAACTGTGATGCTTGCGAAGTAGCCAAGACATAATCGTAAGGCCTGGAATTGCATATGATATGCATGAACGGCTAATTCTTTTAAAGTCGGTGTACTCAGAAGGTCACATATCTGCGAATATGCTAAAATTAATGTTAGTAAAATTGACATTCATAATATTTTCTTATGCAAAATGTTCTGATTCACTAACTAAATCTGCTTGAAATATTCATTGTAGCAGTAGGCCGTTTAATGTGTTGCAGTTGCTCTTACAGGGATGTTTTGGCACATTTCGGATCCATTGATCTGATTAGCATGTTGGATTGAAACAGCGGTTCGGGCAGCTGAAGCGTTCTGGAGCTGCCAGAGCGACATGCCAGTCCAGTGGCGCTACATTGTGAAAGCAAAACAAAACACATGCCCAAGTGAAAACATCTGGTCTCCGTACTGTAGAGCATACTCGTTTTTTTTCCACGATTGGATGAAATAAGCAGAACTATTACGCCTCTCATTCACAGGTTTAGACTGGGCTTGTCGTGAAATCAAACCAAAACATAATAATGTGTAAACACACAGTACGGGACATTTGAGCTCTCCCGCCTCGGCTGAGACATCCAAAGCATTGAGGTTTCATCTGACGAGAGCTGGCCCCAAGTGAAAATGACAATGGAGTGCTTTAGAAAGGAGTCCAAGCATAAAATGTGTTTGTTAAATGTCTGGGTTTCCTTCCGAACAGGGAGTCTCAGTTATGGTCACCCCCCAACCTAATAGTCCCTCAGTAACCCCTTAAAACGGAATGATCTACCATGTGATCTAGAAAAAAAACGCATATAACTTGTGGATTAATTGCATTTTCGAATGGCAAGCTACTGATATCTATTTCACCGCTGTTTTATTTTTGGAAAAAAAAACAGTTTGAGGTTATCAAATTAATACCTTCAGCAAGGATTCATTTAACAACGTAAAGATATTTGCAATTTTACAAAAATCTGTTTGAATAAAATGGTTTGTTCAATGAATTCTGTGGGGGGAAAAGTATTCTTTTCACACAAAAGTACCAAAAACATTGTTAGCAGCACAATAGTTTTCAAACATTGGTAATAATAAGAAATATCTTCTAAGATATTTTTGATGATGTATGTACGCTCTTCTGTGTCAGCCGCGCCACAAGGATGCAATGTTTTCAAATCAAAGTGCACATAGAAAAAGTGTTAGAGGGAGACGAACTGCTGAATAAAGTTATTTTTCTTTGTTAATTTCTTTGCGTACAAAAAGTATTCTCATCTCTTCATGAAATAGAGATTAAATATAATATCACGTCTGATCGCACCAGATAAACAATAAAGTTTTCATGTAATAACGTGATAATTACATATATAGTACGAACGTGATATTATATTGTAAGAACGTGAAAAGTATATTGTACAAACGTGATAAAGCTCAGATTTTTTTTTTCCTGGGTGGCAGCTCTACGCTTCCGTATGTTCTGAAGATGAACTAAGTTTTTATGGGTTTGGAACAACATTGGGGTAAGTCATTAATGACAAAATGTTAATTTTAGGGTGGAGTAGCCCTTTAAAATTATTTCTAATGATCATGTAGCCTAACACTGAAGTCACTGAGGCTAATACATTCAGCTTTTTCATCACAGGAATAAATGACATCCAGTATGGTAATTTGTCGAAGGATAATTCAGTTCGGTAATGGAGTCTATTTTGCAGGTCGGTGGAGCGTTGGAGGACTTAAGTATAGCGGTAAGATATGCAAAGGTAAGTATTTGCCAAGAGTTAGTCCACTTCATATGAAACGAGCTCGGACGGTGACTGCAGTTTGTGTTTGGTTTTATGGGGTGACTGATGAGGATGCTGATGAGTGTCAGGTGTGCGTGATTATACTCAGGGGGAAAGTGAACCTTGTGTTTGGAGGGGTGCAGAGCCTGGCGTGTCTTTGACAATATGTAGTTGTTTTGTTAAGATTCATAGAAACATCTATAAGCTGCAAGTGCAATGTGTTTACACAGGTGCACAGAGAAATGTGTGTTTAAATGGATTCACAGTTGCAGGAAGGAGTGGATAGTGTTTGAATGGTGATCGCTGATTGTCATGTCATTGGTGCACAAGCAGATTTTTCCTGGTCAAGCTGCTTCCCAGTGATCCAGAACAAAGAATTTAGAATAGAACTTCTAATTTAGGATTAAATATATTTTGCTAACTCACTGTGGATGATTATTTACTAGAAAGAAGCCTAAATCGCCTAGATCATCACTGTTTCATCTGATATACAAATGTTTGTAGATACTGTCACAACTTTGAGGTGTTATTGTTCACGAGGCCTCTACTGTTACTATTGCAGTGGCCTTTTACTGTTGAAAGGAATCATTCACTCGTTATATTTTTTTCCGCCACTGTAGTTCACAGGAGTCTTTCCCTCTGCAGTAGCTCTCAACTCTCATTTGCACTTTAAATTTGGTGCGAAGCAAAGGTTTGCTGACCTGTGGTGATGCACTTATACTGGAATAAGGAAGGACTGGCAAGTAATCCTAAGTATCTTAAGTATGTGATCTGCATTAATAAAAAATATATATTAAAAGTTACATTGGCTTCCAGTGCAAATACATGGAAAATGTAAAAATGCTTTGCCATGTTATAAATTATTCAAAGATTAATAGATCTACTTCAAAACTCTCACCCCGTCTCAGTTACTTACTGTTTCTTTGCAACTATTTGTAAAACTAGCCATTTCTAAATTATGTTTTGGTAACACTGTAGAATAGCTAAAACTTGTTAACTGTAAACTATTAACTACGACTTTAATGCATTTTTAATTTTAATAGTCCTTAATAGTAGTAAATGTAGTTCAGTTTAGGTATTGGGTAGGATCAGGGATGTACACTAAACTCGTGTAGTATAAGGCATTGATATGTGCTTACTGAAATTAACACCACTAAATGGCTGATATTCTAGTAATATGCATGCTAATAAGCAACTAATAGCTGTAACCGTAAAGTAAAGTTAAACTATTTTTCTGTTTCTGTTCTATTTTACGATTTTACAATGAGTCCTACACCACGTGTGTATGTAATCCACAAAATATGAAAAAAGCAACCATTTACAGGAAATAAAGGAATAACGAAAGCAATCTCCTCTAACACTTTAAAAGTTTATATGATTGAAAGGTCTAAGGTTTTCAGATGGAATTAAGATAAAGTCTGCGTTATTAAAACACAATATTATGACAGCTTTTCCCAGCATTTGATCTTGTGGTTTTTACTGCCAACACAATATCTTCAGGCACATTATGAATGCATTGGCCTCTAATTGCTGCATCATTGGCATGAAATAAGTCCATGTATACAGTATACCTACAAAACCCCTCAGAAACTTCATGCATGAAATCGGAGAAAGTTCTCACAGTTTTGTTCTCGCTGGAATGAGGTTGATTCCGAGGCAGGACCCCGTCAGTCACATCCCACAGTCCCTTTCATTTCCAACAACCCCTTTTGTTTTAGTGTTGATCTACAGGCTCTAAACTTTTCAGCTTGACATAAGGAATGTGTGCATTTCATCATGTTTTTGACAGCGCAAAAAGAGGACGGTTTGTTCTTGCGCGCAGCTAAGGCTGCAGGCCCGTGTTTGGCTTGGACGCCAGTGAATAACATTGTATGTGGAGAGGAAATAAAAAATGCAGGGTTGTAATTTACAAGAGAGTGGAACTGATTTAACGCACCCAATCCTCTCCTCATTTCTTTCCCCTTTTTTTCTAGCCGCTGTTCTTCCAAGGCAACCAAATCGGCCACAGCTGAGAGATGGTAGAGCTCTCTGGTGTCGCCAATAACAAGAGCGCTGAGGGACTGCCAGTTCCTCTCTTCTACTGAGGTGTGATGGTGTGAAAGGTAAATGAGTTATGAAATCCAAATGCTGCACGTTTCTCTGCTCTCTTTCAACCACGTTTTATGTATTTGCAAGGAATGTATAAGATCTAAAGTCAAGCAGTTACAGCAAAACACATTTCGTCCTACAGTATCATCTTATATATACACAGCATGTTGTTATTAGTACAGTCTACAGTATGTACATAAAGTATACATGTACATTTTATATTAATGTTTCTTAGACTGAACGTTATCTTGTCTAGGACAGCTTGTTGGTCTGAACAGGTTCATACAGGGTTAGCTCGAGCATTGTCATTTATGTAGATATTAGTTTGAATAAGATTTGATTTTTGTTTTCTAGCTTAAATTAGTTTACAAACCTCTAAGACTCACGAACATCTGTATCTCTTGAAAGGTGTAAAAGGGGTTGCTTTATAAATGTATTAGTTTATATGAAAACCTTTAAAAAAATATGTGTGCTTGAAATACATTTTATATGCAAATATCTATGAACATTTATTAATACTGTGCATGCATTTTTGCTGACTCGCACTACTTTCTAGTTAATAAATCAATTGAAATGATTATTAGAATTTGTTAATATAAAATTATTACATAACGGATAATTATTTAAATACTAAATGTTTTGGTTCTAATACATCGTGTATTATAATAAAAAATTTTGTGCATATGAATTTGTCATTTTGCTTTCCTTTCACTCATTTTTATGATTTTTTCTTGATAGACTTTCTAATGTGATGGCTCAGTTAAAGGCGTTTTGCGTTCTCAATCAGCCATCATCATTTAATGAAATTTCAGCTGCCTGGCCCTCTGGTGACCAGTTCCTTTGACTGCCCTCATCTGCATTACCTCCTGAAAAGGCCTCTGGGGACATCTAAGTGTGAGCCGAATAGTAAGTAAGTGATGCTCATGTTATTATGCTGACATTCACATCTGACACAGAAATTATTGTGAGCACTTGAATGCTGGAAAGAGATCAAAGGTGATTTCACTTTCCACAGCTTTATCATCTGTGGGTTATTTTCAGTTCTAGAACTTTAGTAGACCTGCAACATAACGCTTCAACATAAATCACCAAGAGATGGCGACATTGCACAAACATGCGCGACTTACTCCACGTTTCCTCTTTTAAATGCCCTGTCTTCACTTTCCCCGCTGTTTCAATAGCATTGGAAATAAATTATGTTACAAGGAAAGATGTCTGCGCGTTTGTAGGGCACACAGACACGCACCGCTGATTTACGGATATGTTTGAAACTCCTTGATAAATATTTGATGCAGTGGCAGCAGTCAGTGGGAGTTATATAGGAGGTACAGCAGACAGGTCCGAGACCACAGGGAGGAAAACCCATGCGATTGTGTCGGAAAAAGAGAAAAAATACGTCATTTAGGAACTGCATGGAGTTTCAGGGCAGGCTAAACGAGATGGATGAAGTGGTAGCTGAGCTGTTTGCATAGGACAAACACAAGACGGGGGTCTGCTTCTAATGATCGCAGGGAAGACGGTGGGCCTACGGGGTCGCGCCAGAGGAATTTTCCTAAAAACATAGACTTCATCCCAGCCCAAGATAGACAGGAAAAGAGCGAACAGTCGAGCGCGGACCCTCCAGAGAGCAGTGAAGTTTTTTTCCAGGAGGGTTTGGCGTGTTCTTGTGGCGCCGGCATGGGTGTTAGCTGACGAGAGGCCGTCATTCCCAGTTGATGCTGCGAACTCGCGTGTTGTTACTGAGCGGAGACTCTCTCTGTGCTGCCGTCTCGTAGGGAGAAGACCTCTTTTGCAAAATTCAACCCTAAGAAAATTAAAAGCTAGTTAGGAGATGACACATACGTCGGTGCAGATGCTGAACGGGAGTGGAGGGCTAATATTTTAGGTCTTAGAACATTGTGACAGCCTCATAAATGTAATAAAATATCCTCATAAAAAAGACGTCTTCCCAAGTGAGATGACTAATCCACTTTGACACACATGCAGTGTTTTGGTATCATTTTTTAAATAATTTTATTAAGAATTCGTGTATATGTACATATAAAGAAAAATGCAACAAATTAATTATATAGACATTATATACAGTGCGTGTATATGTATAGATATATATGAAAAGTTCATTTGCAAAAACTCAGTTTTAACAATTCTCAAAAATCATGTTTTTTAACTAAAAAAGCTAAAACGATAAAACATGATAGAATAAAAAAACCCTGATTTTTTGGAATGTTAAAAAAAGGAGTTATCAGTTTTTGCAAATAAATTCATACATATATATATAAAGACATGATAGACAGACAGATAGATAGATGGATAGATAGATAGATTTTCTGTCTATTCATGAAATTTAATGTGATTAATAAATCAGCATGTTGTGTTAGTTTGACTTTTAATTAATTGACAGCAGTAATAAAACACTTAACTCGTAACAGTTCATCTAAGCTTCAGTGGAGCCTATATGAACTGTACATCAGTCATTAACATTCCTGTAAATGTAATAAGCTTTCACAACCTGTGTCAGAGCCTTATTGTCCTTTAACACAATAATTGACATAAAATGTAAATAGCATGTCAGCATTGGCACGTTTGCATCATTTAGCATGATTACAGTGCACAATCTGTTCCAAACTGACATTGGATGGAATGATACGAAAATTATGTGAGACATGAAAAAACACACACTCTCATGCGTTTGAGGTTTACCCTAGATTTTTTCAGAAGTCATGATGACTGACTGATAAGATTTTAATGCACTCAAGTACTAGCCAGTCTAGATTCGAAAATTGCAGATTCAGGAGTTGAGAAGAGCACAAGGAGTTTTTTTTTTGGTCCATAGATTTCTTTGTTTGTGATTGACAGGTCTTAACAGGATTAAGGCAGTTGGGTGTACAGTGCAGTACCTGGGTTTGATTTAGCTCTGTCTAAACACTCGCCACAGCTGTTTGTTTTTACTATTGCGTTATGAACACACTGGAAGCACTGCTTTCTCGTTCCAAAACAGAAAAATAGATCTAATCTTCACCTGGTTTAAAACAAAAGAGAAAATTAAACCTCACATTGATTTCTGTAAGCTTGTATAGATCCTTTCACAAGACACGTGGCAGGCAAAGCTGGATCTATAACAAATCAGATGGCTGCAAATGATTATCTCTTTATAAAGTTTAAAAATGTTTTTATTGCTTTTTTTCCCAGCAGGACATCATTACGGAGGCTAAACCATTTGTGTAAAAAAAAAACTACAAATTTATATTGGTTTATATGTCATATAGTCAATCTCCAGATTACAGTACCAAAAAATGAGCAACATGAGCAGTGTTGTCTGATTCCCAAGCAAATGACCATTATGAGCCTGTAACTGTACATGAGCAGCCATGCACTGTCTCCTTCATCTAACACACTTGATTAAATGGTTGTTTTATTAAACATTATTTAAAACCTGAAGTTAGAAAATACGATTTGTGTCAGATCCACATTATGTTCAATAGCGGCAGCTCTTAAAGTTATAGCAGCCAAGTAACCTAATAAACCCAGCTGCTGTGATGTCTGTTCATCAAAGAACAAAATAAAGAGGAAATCATTAACTTCAAAATTTAGTGTTTCATGACCTTATACAATTTCTGTGTATTTCTACTTGCTGAAGGGCACAGAAAGTTAGTTATGACATTTATTGGGGCAGTTTCCCGAACAGGGTTTAAGACTAGTCCTAGATTAAAATAAATGTTAAGAGCTGTCTAAACTGGAAAAAGCTTTCACTGATATATCTTAAAATACATTATTGTTATTGTTTGGTCTTAAAATGCTCACATATAATGCATTTTTGTAAGGCATGTTTCTAAAAATTCTTAAATGTCCTAAATTAGCAAAGGTCTAGTCCTGGCTTAATCTTTAAGTAAAGATTTGTTTAAGTTCACTTAAATGTATTTTTTAAAGTCTAATAAATGTTAAAATGTTAGCACTTGATTATATTATAAAGGTTAAATATTAGGGGAGAGAACAATTTCAGAGAGACATCAGTAGTACTGGTACCAGTTATACTGGCCATTTGTCATTGAAAAAATGCCAAATATTAAAAGTATACTGTCTTAATTTTGATTGTACATTAATTTGAAGACTGAATGTGAAATTATAGCAATATAATAGATTTGTTATAAATTATATTCAGGGCCGGATTAACATGGCCAGGGGCTCCTAGGCTACAGGTTGCTGTAGCCACTCCTCCCATATCATGTATATGTCTATATCATTCGTCTCTGTTAATATTGTTGTTCAACTGTGGCGTGAGTGATGTGCGTCTGACGTTTATATACTGCAGGCAGATTTGCCTCACCCAATCAGCATACGCTTATTTAAATGTTTATTTTAATCCAATGGATATTAAGTTTTTTCTTTCTTTTGACCAATTGGGGGCCCCCTGGGAGGCAGGGGCCCCTAGGCTGGAGCCATATAAAGCCTGTGCATTGATCCGGCCGTAATTATATTCCAAAATTGTTATTTTCATATGGGATTATTCATGATTTATTTCAGTAAATGTGATTAGTTAGTACATTTTTTTATTGATGGACAACACTATATAAATGTGCACATATAAAGGTTATATATAATTTACAATATATGAAATTCTACATATAAAACTAAAACTAAAAAATAAAATAAAAAATAAAATAGGCACACTTTTTATTTTCCTTATTTTGCAAAAGCACACACTTTTGTTGTTACTGAGAGTGAACTCAAAAAAAAAAAGTAGACATTTAACAGATTTGAATGGTATATGGTATATAACACTTACTTGTGTGACCAAAATCAACAGAGTTATATTAGTGTCTTTTACACTGATAAGAAAAAAAAGACTGAAGAGGGTTAACTAAAATAATTTATAATGGATCTAATAGTGGAATCAGATCTAGAATTGTTAAACTGTGTATTATTCAAATCCCTCATTTAAAAAAAAAAAAATGTAATTCAGTCAATGTATGAATCGCACGTTGTGTAAAGAACCTACAGTAAATGTGTATATAAAAAGTGTATACATGAATATCTACACCAGAGCAGGACATTAGATATACGGATGTTTTCCAAAGTTAAATAAAATATTAGGTAACATAGGTACGGTGGGGTTTCAGACTTCCCCTGAAAGGCCTAACAGACCATGATGGAGCGATGTGACAAAAGTGAAGCTGATAAATTCATCTGTCATCGAGCGAAAACACATCAAACCCCAGATCGTAAGAATAAACACTCCTGTTTACTTAGGGGCTGTCCCAGCAGTTGAGTTTTAATTCGTCCTTGTGCATTTTTACAGATCCATAAATATCCAAATGCGCGCTGCGCCGTAGCATAACAAGGACCAAGAAAAATAATCCTGGGGAAGTCAAGATACAGAGACTGTGTGTTCGTTCTGAGGGAGAGGAATTCGATTGCTATACATTAATTAACTCGTGGCTTCTCCAGAATGACAGGTAGGAGTAGTCACCAGAGGACCGTCTGATGACGTGCCAAGAGTGCACTGGCCGGCGTGTGTGTGTGAGTGATTTATGAAGCCCTCAATATGTGAGGGGGTTGTATTCAAAGGCTTGTATTTTTAAGCTTGGTACACATATGTGGAGTTTTCGGAGGGCGAGGCTCTTAAGACATCATTTATCCTTTATCACAGCCATGTTGATGATAACCTCCGGCGCACACGAGGCAAATATCTATGGGGATTCTGGCAGCCCGTCAGCTTCCGACGACTTCCAGGGCAAGACACATAAATAAAAAGGCCAGTGTTTAGATCCCGGCCAGCCTGCCTTTATTCGTTTATAATACGAGGATGTTAAACAGGAAGTAATAGCACAGTGTATTGAATCGTTTCCTTCCTGTACAGACAGAGCTCTAATTTGGACCGTCCCATGACACCCCGAAGGCCATCTGTCTTGGCACTGTTGCTCGAAGGCATCTGTGGCTCAAGTTTGCTCAAGTTAGGAGTCAAAGCGCCTTATTAATTAAGGAGAATTCATAATATTAATTAATGATTAATAGGAGAGAACAGTGAGTTTCAATGGGGAATGATGTCATTTTCAGTTTTGAATTGGTTGTAATTATTGCAAAGGGGACTGACCTCCGTAATTAAGGTTGAACTCCAACAGTGGAAGTCAGAACAAAGGTTGAGACTTACAAAGTGCATATAATTTACCAAAATGTATGCACATAACATAAACATGTAGAGGCCCTGCTTTCTCCCATAGCTTTGAAATTCTCAAAAGAAGAATGACGAAAGAGTTTTATTTCAAATAAACACTGTTTGTAAGTAAAAATATTAAGAATTATGATGATTATGCTTATTTGAAACATTTATACATATATATATATATATAAAACAAAATGGCAAAATGATTATTTAAAGTTTAAGTAAAAGCACAAAATATTAAAGTATGTGAAAGATACCAAACCTTTAAGCAATACATTTTGCGTTTTCCACATTTTGCTTGTTATTGTAACAGAAATGCCATGTGTGTGTGTGTGTATATTTATATATTGTATATATAATTTTTTTGTGGGTTTCCTTTGTTTTTTTTTCTGCATTCTCAGCATTCAGCAAGAACTTGTGCTTCCAATGTTAGCCACTAGGTGAAGAATTGTGGACGATAAAGGATAATAAGCTCATGAAATGGGCACTAGTGATGGGAAGTTCGGATCATTTTACTGACTCAATGCAGTATGAGCCGGAAAGAGAACTGATTATGTGATCTCTCCAGTCTTCCGGTTTGAGTCGTTTGTTAATCACGTGACACCCCCATAAGCTGTATTTTAGGTTTTTTACTTTATTTCTTTTTATTTTAAATATAACAAGACTAGAACATGACAATGAGGTGTATTTTATAATGTCACCTGTTAAAATATTTTGGATTTTGAAAAGATTGTTGACATCAGTCAAGTGATAATGGAAGTTTAAAAAAACATTTGTTTCTTATTTATTTGGTTCCACATTTTTTAATGATTTTTTGGTTTTATTTAAACAATTT
Source organism: Enteromius trimaculatus (assembly GCA_032361065.1). Lineage (NCBI taxonomy): Eukaryota > Metazoa > Chordata > Actinopteri > Cypriniformes > Cyprinidae > Enteromius > Enteromius trimaculatus. The sequence continues at coordinate 12,554,729 of JAUMHP010000082.1, read as the reverse complement.
ATCCAATTTATTTATTTTTCCATTATTCTATTTTCTTACTCCTTTTGCTATAAACATTATATAGCCTATGTTTTAAAATTACTTGTTCCTCATTAAAATAAATGTAGAAATTTGAACTTCTTTACTGACTTTTAGTTTTGTATGCCTATTTAAACTTTGTGTAAGTTATTTGTTATTTTATTTTAGGCATATAGCATATTGTATTTTTTATAATTTTTTTAAAAAAAGTTCTATGTTCTACATTGTATTTAGTTGTCGCTTGAATTGAATTGCAGCTAATGTAAAAGTGAAAGTAAAATTTGAACGGTTCTTTTTTTTAAACTAGGCTATTAGGAAAGTGAGGAAAGAGGGAAACTTCACATTCAAAATGAACAAATCGTTCAAGAACGACTTATCACTAATGGGCACAAATGTCACTGAAGAATTGTAAGCCATGAAGTTTTACCTCAATTAAACACGTTTAACACAGGTGTAACTGATTTTAGTTTCTAAAGTAAAGCAAGTTTTGTTTGAAAAACCCTGATAGGTTGAGTTGATAATGTTCGAGACCACCTCAGAATGACTAAACCAACATATTTTCTAACTATACATCTCACTGACAGTAAAACATACTACTCCTATTACTAATAATTCTAATTCTAATGGCAGAATTATGATTACAATTATCATTATTTGTGTTTTTTTTCTAATTGCAGGTTGGAGTCTGTGAAGCAGTGGAAATTTCAGCGGTAGCTATCGTTTTCATTTTCCAGGTACAAAAAAAACATGATTAGGTCATTTTGTCATATTAATACACCGACATTTCCATTTCAAAACCAAATAAATGACTCTTCCTCATCCTAAATTAGCATGAAATGGTTATACGATATAAAATGTCTTCTGCATTTCCAAATGTACTAGAAAAAGGGGTAAAATTGAACTCTGCCAGGACGTGGCTCTTTTACAAGAAAATGCAGCGACCGCAAATTGTGCTCAACAATTCCAATGCTCTTGGAGCTGACCACTTTAAAAACGTCCTGCTTCAGGATTATAAATGCTGTTTGATGGCTCCGTCATTACATCTTGAGCAGAGGAGGCGTAGTCGGCAGGCGGGTGTCCGCCATCTTGTGGGGTCAGGAAGGGTCGGGATCTTTTTGATGTGGGCAGGGACTTTAACCCTCCATTACCACAAGGTTCTGAGGTCTAGAACGTACACCAGGGAGCAGGCCTCATAAAAAGATAATCACATAATTGCTAGGAAACAAGCAGAAACTGAAACATTAATATAATATTCAAACCGGAGGTAATGGTGTTTGTTCAGTTCATGAGTGTGAATTTGAATTTAAAGAGGGATGTACTAATTGGCTACTTTTTTTGTTAGTTCTATTTTGTTTATTGTTCATTTATATATATATATATATATATATATATGAACTCTCATATATATATATAGTATAAAGTCATACAGGCTTGGAACAACATGAAGTGTGTAAATTATGACAGAATGTAAAGATTTTTACAGAATTTTTGGGTGAACTATCGCTTTAGATTCAAATCTGAACTACGTTAGCTGACAGTTATTGAATTTAAATTGCAGTTTAAATGACAATTCGGGCACGTAACGCTGCTGTAAACATGTTCTCATATCACGTGAAAATACTGTCCCATTAAGATATGACCATATTGCTATTATGTAGTGATGAATTGCTCACCAAACATGTACAAAGAGCTCATTGACAACACTTTTAGTACGAGCGTAAACACTAGAGATGTGATGCCGTAAACATAGTCCGTTGTCATCACTCTCTGACATGATAAACGTGTTTGATAAATGCTTGATCACATGATACGAAAGTCATCATCCACTGATGCCACTCTTTCCATGGCATCAGTGGACTATTGTGTTCGGAGGCTCTGACCCCTGGATCTCAGTCAAACGCGTGGGATCAGTAGGTCAGAGGAGGTCCTGTGGGTATAACGGAGTTTTATTGTCTGCTGTGAGACATGCTTCCAGTAAACAGGGTAGGGTTAGTTTGGTAAGTGGGTTATGAGGTCAACATTGGCCAGCTCAGAATAGACGCTATGCAGCACTTACTCAGGTTCAGCGCTCTGTCTTTCTCCAGCTATTTGCTGTTTGGATGATTTAGTTGACTAAGCATTTTGCCTTCATTCGCGTGTCTAAATAGCAGTTCTCTTGCTCTTCAGTCATAGATTGCTGCCATATGTGAGTCCATTTGCTGTTTTTCTTTAATGCGGTGTATTCTTTTAATTTTGACATTTCCCTAGGCAGATGCATTTGGCAAATCATTATTTAGTAACCCACTTATTACCAGTGACAAAATCCAGTTTGCATTGCTCGCTTGTATGCTTTATTTACTTACTTGTTTATTTTTTTAAATGTTTATATATTTTTTTCAAGTAACTTACATTTTATTTAAAAGGTTTTTGTATATGTAGTGTTTTCAGTTTTTAAAATACTTTTTAATTTATTTATTTATTGTTATTTTTCATGTTTTGCAGGCAATCATATAATTTAAAAAAAAATAAGTAATAAACAAATACACACACACATATATATATATTTGACTATGTTAAAAAATAACAAAAAAGAAGCTTACTAAAAAATAAAACACAACAGCATCAGAACAATTTATATATAAATATATACTGTGTATATATATATATATATAATCATATGTTATAATATTTATACAAATGATTATAAATATTAGTAAATATTTTTATAAACATGATTTTATTCTTATACTGTATATATAATTTTCTATAATATTATAAATGCATTTAATGTTCCTTTTATTCTGTCAAGGTCTAAAGTATTATTCGCACTTCACTCACATATTTATTAATTTTTATTCTCTTGCTGTTAAAACTCTTATTATTATTTTCAAGCAGCATTGTAAAAGTACATGTAATAATTTTTTCTAGTCAGAACATAAATATAAAAATAATTTATTTTCCATTCCAGCTGATAAATCTCTTAAAATTCTCCATTTGAGACATTTGTATCTTAGACTGCAGTGCTCTCATGCCGCATAGTGAATTTTTTTCTCATCTGAGAACATATCCAAGGGCTCAGTGCCAGTCACATATGTCTGAATGGCCACCTACGCTTTGGCCCCCCAGCACCTGTTACTCTGATGCTCTACGCAGGTTATTATTTCTTTCTGAATAGAGCAACCTTGAGCCTAAAATGCTCTTTTTCAATGCCTTATGCACACACAATAATGCACAAAACCTGATACTCTAAGTAGTTTAAAATGCATCTCTCAATTTTATTTATCAGTGATAGCTCCGCCCCCAACTGTTACATTCCCCATCACTTCCTAATAGGAGTCATTTAAGGGAATCCATCAGAAAGTGACACATGACCTCACTGACAAGCCACTTATCGATCGGTCAGCGCAAACAATGGAGTGACCAATCAAATTGGAGCGTTTGTACCAGGAAGATACCCTGAGGTGACCAACATCAGTGACATCAGACCGACTCGCAATGACATTTCTGCCAATAACTCCCATATCAGAGCAAGTTCACTTTCTATCCATGCATCCACAACATATTTACTCAAGCCCAGAGTGCATACGGGTTCCACCGAGAAGATTTTCTTGGCGAGGTGGAGATGATCTCCTTCTGGCTCCTGTTTCTAAAGCTCACGGTAGGTACTGGGACACGCTGGTACCTCCGTCTGCCTTCAATGCAAATGTTATTGTCACTGAATAATTTATGGAATACAGATTGTCATGACACAAATGCTGAGACGGAGAGGGTGCGAGCGTGTTGAAGTTTTTCTCACAAGCTGAGCTGCTAGAGGAGGAGTCGGGTAGGGGTGTTGCCATGGTAGTCAACACTTTACCGCTTGTCATTTTCATGAGGCTTTGTGCCTTTGTGTTGCTTGATTGGGGTGAAATGGGCAGGCACTGAAGTGGATGGTAATTTCACATAATTTTGACTGTTTTTAGTGGTCGCATTAGCATGCCGCTTGAATTCTGAATGATAGTGGAGACTTTGGTGCAGTGGTGGTAATTATACCAAATGGGCATCAAGGCAAAACTAGTTTGTGAAAGTATTTCAAGCCATTTCAAGTGATGCAAACAGCTTATGAAATGTGTGAATGGTGCTGACAATCTGATTTCTGCACAACTTCCATATTGTAGTGATATCACGTTATGTTCAGCATGAAAGTGTGTAATTGTGGTTTTGATGTTCTGAGGAAAAAAAAAAAAAATCTTTTCTAATCCCCACTGCAGCTGATTTCATCTGTCAGATAGAGTTTGAGTGTTAGATCACACATCACTTTGGCACTTGGTACGAATGAGATCAGAAAAATCCATGTAAACAAACCACGCTGCCATGATCAAACGCTCTGCAGTGGAGCATCAACAAGACAAGAGAAATAACTACGTGCAATGTGTGATTGATTATTAATTCTCACATAATATGCCCTCTGAATATGTATAGAAATATGAAAATAAATAAAAAAAAACTTGTGGTCAGGATTTTCATTCAGAGGATATCACCCTTAAGGGATTTTCTTCATTCTCTTCCTTTCCTGGTCTGATCCAGAGCCTATGCTGATTAACTGCGAGACAAAAGTTTCATGCATGAGGAGAAGAGCCAGTTCTGCAGTCTTATATAATGAATCTACTTACAGTGTTTCTGCCTACTAAAACCCACTTTTGTGGGGGAAAAAATCACTGCAATAGTAAACGATTAATTCCACTTTATTCTTATGCTCTGGAATAATTTCATATAGGGCATAAATGTTGCATATTTTGCATTAAGGAAGCCAAGGTGAATTTCAAATGCCTGCTTGTACACATTAAAAATAGTTTTCACGCTATGTGTTAAACAGATGTAAAAAGGTGCGATTTGGCAGAGTCCGTTCAAAAGGTAAGAATTTCTATGCAGAATGAAACTAACACTTAACTAACCTGGTTTTTGAAGTGCTGTGCAATTACAACATGGTGTCTTTCAACACCCGAGCCTCAAAATTAGGGGGTTTGACATGTTCAGGAGTGCTTCACTCACTTTTTCCATCACACCTAGCTAACAATTTTTGGTTCTAAAATGTTCTGGGAACGTTAGGTTTTGGGTTCCAAAACATTCCCACAATGTTCTCAAGAATATTTTCTTTTGGTTAGCCAGGAAAGCTTTCTTGACGTAAATAGAATGCTCCATTTGGATTAGGGGAAAATGACGGGAACCTAGAGGGTTTACCTCTTGCAGGTTTCCCTTAAACCAGAGGGTTTCCCTCTAGGTTCCCAGAACGTTCCCCTAACCTAAATCGAACGTTCTAATTATGTATCACGAAGGTTCTCAGAAAGTTCACTGAAGGTTGTTCTCAGAACGTCTGAAAATAACATACAGGGAACATTCTCTGTAGGTTATACAATTAAAAAAAGTAACCTGCAGGGAGTGTTCTGGGAAGATTCTTTTTAAGTTATAAAATGAAACCCAAAAACAACCTGTAGGGAACGTTCTGGGAATATACTCTTTAGGTTACAAAAATAAATAAATAACCTAGAATGTTCTTATTTGGTTCCCAAAAAATAACCTAATGTAAACTTTCTTTATTTGTTGGGTATTTTTCCAATTAGATTTATTATTATTATTTATGATTATGTGATACGTTTTACAACTGCTTCCCTGCATCTGTTCTAATTCAAAACAAATTATGTCAGAAAACAGAATTATTTTAATTTTTTTTTTTTTGTGAATCACAAAAAGCTCGACATTTAAAGCCTGAATCCAAAGATAATTCAAAACAATGATTTGTAAGAGTGGTATCTTTTAGGCAATCAAAACAAGTGAATCAACTTAAACCTGATCTAATCCTTCCGGAAGTGACTCTTAATCCATTTTTTAGTAATACAGAAAAACCTATGAATCAGTTAGAGCAGTCCCGTTCTTACCTACTTACTAACTGCAATTCGGTAATTTCGTTATTTCAACTCCATTAACCATTTGATACCATATGTGTTAGAGGCCTACTGACCTAAAACACTTTTGTTCATGCAGTAGGACAATTCATTTGTTTCTCAAATTGTTTATGGAACCCTTGAAGAACAGAAATAATGCAATCAATTGCGCCACCTTTTTTAAATAGTTTAGTGGTTTTCATTTCTGTCAAGCAGGTTTTAAACTTCTTTGAATGTCTTGAAAGGAATATTACTTTAAACCACATCAGCTCAAGCTCAGGTAACCCCTTAAGACTGAAAACTTTCTCTCAGAAATTTAGCATTACATAAGAACTGTACTAAACATGAGTGGGTGCAAATTAGCTTTGATGTGCTTTGAATGTTTTGGTGATTAGGGAAATGAGATTTCTCTTGCTGCTTTTGAATTTTTTTGTCATCTTTTTCTCTTGCAGGGAGCTACGACTGAGCCTGAAGACGTGGATAGACTGGAAGTGATTGCAGGTTGTTCTCATCCTGAGAATCCAGAGCATACAGAGCTGACGTTCCTGTCTGAGCCTGTAACCATGGAGACAAGTGAAAACTCCGGCACAGCAAACATAATTGACTGTGAAATGGAAGTCCTGGAGACTGAGTTACCTGAGACCAAGGACACAGGAAACAAAGATGAACAAGTCTGTTATGATGCTGACATTTTAGAGTCCATTAGTACAAAAGTTGTGGCTGACATTTTAGCAGGCTTACCTCCTACCGAGACCAAGGCTGATGATCTGGAAGATGTTTGCAGTGCGAAAGAGGCGCTTGTCTTGGAGGATACTCAAGAAGAACTTTATCGGAATGAGTCAATTACCTCTTCAATGTCTGACACTCCGTCAAGTGCTGAGAGTGTGTATGAGAATGATGTCACGCATAAGAGGCAAGACTCACTAAGACAGGAAGCAGTGGAGAATGTAGCACCTCAACCAGATGATGTTAACAACAGAGATACGTTAGACCAGTTGGTTACAGACACAAAAGAAGCCATCTTAGAAAGTTTTGGATGTGAAGATCCAGAAGAAACCATCCTTGAGCACTATATCCGAGAGGAAGTTCTGTCAGATGTCTCCACAGAGTCTTGCCATGACCCAGACGAGCTAGAAGAGTGTCTTCGGGTCGAAATAGCTGCTGCTTCATCTGACAGTGAAACCGATGAGAAATGGAGGAACATCTTCTCTTCCTCCATAAATAGGGAAGATGATGATTCTTACATTGACAGTCTCGAGCTGAGTGCACAAGAACTCTTTATTCAAAAAAATACGGTTCAGAATACTGAGGACGTTTCAAAGGAAATTGAAGAGCCGGAGATTCCGGTGGGAGAAGAAGTGCTGGAACAACCAGAAAATGAGGCAGTTCAGCAACCGCAAGAGATATCTTACAACCCTTCCACACTGTACCACGGCTTGTCCAAGATTTCTGAAGACGATGAGGAGCTTGGACGAGGCTCAGCAACCCACAAGAGCAATTCATTTGATTCTGTCAAATCCGATTCCAGCAAAAAGGTCCCGAAGGATTATTGTGTGATTCAGGAAATGAAAAGCGAGAACGTCAGCACAGAACATGTGGATTTCAAAGTTGCTCGCCAACAGTGGCTGGAGATCGAAGAGCAAACGAAGAGCTTGACGCAGCATCCAAGCACACCAACAACTCGATCTGGCACCTGCCAAGGTAGTCACAGTTTCATGTATACGCCTGTCCGCAACATCGAAAAGCCAAAGAGGGATCTTGAGAGCTTGTCGCTTGTAGAGGATTATGCACATACCCAGTTCAGCCCTTGCTCTGAGGATTCAGGTCTGGATGACTCTAGTTACAGATCACCATTTGATGATCCAGAGACCCCGATTGATAAAGAGATTCGCCTAACCTTGGAGCGCGAGGAGAACCTGAGGCGTGAGAAGGGAATGTCAAAATCATACTCTAGTGACTGTGTACAGATAAGGGCGAAATCTGCCATCTTGAACCCTGGAAAATTATGCCAAGAAGTTGATGAGAAAAGGAAGATGTTAGAACACCAGGAAAACGATGATGGAAGTATATCCAAATCCCTCAGCAACAAGACGCCTTCTTTCATCATTACCTCATCACCCACCAAGAGCACACAGAAACAAGACATGGCCGCCAATAATGTTATCATCCTCGAACCAGAGCCTTTCCCCCCAAGTCCAAGGCATGGAAAGATGGTGTCCTCTAAATCTGCTGACTGGAGACCTGAGGATACTCCTAACGTCATCATTTTGGAGACGTCGAACCTCATCATACGAAGTGCATCTGAGTTCAACTTGAATTCCATCTCTGAGGAAACCCAAGAGAAGATGTTCCTCAATAACCCGTTTTTCAAGTTGCGGTCCAGGAGTACGATATCTCTAGTTGATGAGGAGATTAAAATGGTGAAGCAGCGTGAAGACGAACTCAGGCGTCAAAGAGCCAGTGTTTACTCGAAGGATCATTTCCTGATGTCTCCAAACCTTTTGGACAGCTCGTCGTTTACGGGTACTTTATGCCAAGAGAGAATTATTCGTTCTGTTGATCTAAAGCAGAGATTCTCAATCCCGGTCCTCGCGCCCCGCCGCTCTGCACATTTCGCTCTTGTCGCTTCAGACTGATGTTCTATTCGAACGTATGTGTCCTGCAAAGTGGACAAGATTCTGGTTTGAAGCTAACTTATACATTCCATTTAAAATGCATTTAGGTTTGCAAGATGTAATTGAAATCCTATTCACTTATGTACAGCGCAAATCCGTTTAATGAATGTTCTGAAGTGAAGTAAACTGTTACGGATTTCCCCTTCTCAGGGAGAAGGGAGCAATGAACACTGTGTAGTGACCGTGTCAATTGGAACACAGTTCATGCACGGAGCTCTCTTCTAATGAGCTGATTATTAGAACCAGGTGCGTTAGCAAAGAGATACATCCAAAATATGAAGAGCGGTGGGGCGTGGGGAGCAGGATTGAGAACCGCTGATCTAACGTAATGACTACATTACGAACACTACACATGCATGTCACTGTCAGAAAAGATCTGTTCATTCTTGGTTTTTAATTTTAATTTCAGATGACGTGCCAATTAAATGCAAATCATCTCCTTCATCTCCAATGAAAACATGCAGAATGGATCGTTCAGCTTTGTCATGTGATCATCGAGTGAGTATATGTAAATATGCATGCAGTGTTAAAGTAAAAGTTGGATGTCATATTGACTACATGAAATTTAAATGATTTGTGTTCAAAGATGACAATTAGCTTGTGTTTTACTAACCTTCGAGGCATCCAAGGTATACGTGACTTTCTTCATTTAGATGATTCCAGTCTGAGTTATATTAAAAACTGTCTTAGCCCCTCCAAGCCATTCATTGGGGATAAACAGGGGCCAGTTGAATAAACTTAGCCTTCATGTTAAGACAGTGTCTTAAGAGCAAGTCTGACCAACTAGCAGTCAGCCAAGACTAATCTGTTTTATTTTTTGTATTTAACTTAGACTAATATACATTTTTATATAACTGAATTTAAAAAAAACTGTGACCAGTCCTAAAGAAAAATTCAGCTGACTAATTTATAAGACTAGTCTTAACCTTTTATGCAACTGGCCCCAGGTGTTTGCTGTATACAGTTCGGAAGACGTGAAATAAAGTTTGAGCATTCGTCATAAAACATCCCTCACATATAGGCATCCTGTAGTGAATCCACGAGTCTTTGTAAGATAAATATCCATATTTCAAATGTAATAAACACTTTTTTTCTCACTTTTGCTGACTGTGGCAAGAGGAAGCAGTTCCGGTGAATGACGTAAGGCGTATGTGTCGCAGACGTGCCTCACGGGAATGTAGGGGCAAAGAAAACAGTGTTTCCTTAAGGCCAGTTTACACTGCACAGACAAACACCAACGAGCAAGATGGCTGCTGGATTTATAATTTTTGAAAAAAATAAATGTCATGTTCACACTGCCCCACGAAACTCACAGTCACAGAGAGTCAAATAACACAGTGTCTACACCAGACGCCAAATCCTAGACAGTGTCACCGATTGTAATTTTTAACACCCGCTCAGTCCCCTTGAAAGGCATGGAACGGCCCGGACAGTTTTTAATATAACTCAAATACACTTACAATGCGTTGAAGATGAGTAAAACACAGGCTTTTGGTTTTTCGGGTGAACTAACTCTTTAAAATATATTATAGGTTGCCCAAAGGTCATTGAATTTTTTTCATCGAAGAATTAAATCACATTTTTTGTGTTCTCTCACTAGTTTCCTGAACCCTACACTGGAGGGCGACGTAAAAGTGCCATGGCTCTGCGCTGGGAGGCAGGAGAGTTTGCGAACAATGAGTAGAAATAGACACTGACGTCAATTTGCAGCTGTTTTACGTAAGAGAATTTTCAATGCTCAAACTCGTCTGTTTATTGTGACAGCATATACACCTGCTACTGCTGCTTGTGTGACTTTGTTAATGATCAAGAAAAAAAATCTGCATACGCCGAGATGCCTAAATGTTATTTGAATGTACTGTTTCATGCATATTTGTGATTCCTCTTTAACGAGGTATCTGGAGAGACTTATAAACCATATTTTTAGTGTTTTGTCTACAAAGTTGAGGAGAATATGTATTGTATATTCATATTGTATTTTCTTGTAAGGCAATGTTTGTATATCCCTGAATTCTATGAAAATATGAGCAATGTTACAGGGTTTTAGGATAAAAAAAGTATACAAAATGGACGTATTTTGTTAAATATCACCGAAAACAGATCAATTTGGTAGGTTTTGTCAAGGGGATATTTTTTTTTTTTTTTTTATTAATCTGAATTTGATTGCTATAATATAGGGCAATTTTTAAACGCAATATTCTGCATCCAGATTACATTTCAGTACTTCAGTTACACTCAGTATGAAAACCATAAATCTATTTAGTAATTATATTAATCTTAGAAAATAATCTATTATTTAAAAATGACCTGTTGCTTTGTTGTCTACAGATAATGTGCATATTAATGTCAAACCGCCATGCTTCTAAAACAGTATTGCTTGCTAACCTTTGAATCCATGTCAGTCTCAAGAAAATACTTGCTTTGCATACCATTTGAACAATCATGTGTTCAAAATACGAATTAAAAAATAAATCTCAATTAAAGGCAACTGTCTATTTATACTAAAACATTATGTTATGTTGATGAGCAAACTGCACCGTACTGTCTTTGCATTATCATAACACTTCATGTGAAGAAAAAACTTCAAGCACACACACATAAATTGCCTGGTATTATTCAACTACGAATATATGAAAAAACATCTTTCAAAATAGAAAGCCAGTGCAATAACAGTGCAAAAACACATATTACTACAAAATCAATGCACATAATCTGAAAGATAAAACTAGTAACACAATTTCATTTAAAAAAAAGTTTAATTTAAAAATGGTGTTTGATGTGTTAGAGTAAAAATCTCAAATAAATGGTCCACTTCATCAACTACATTCAGTTTTTGTACAGAACGGACACAGTGTTAATAATATTTACATTCCAGGTAACGGTAACAGTCTTAAAATGCACAAATCAGTATGAAAAAAAATGCATAGTGTCAAGGCGTAATTACTTGATCTGTAAACTGTTAATTTCATGCAGGCACCAAAGGAAAGGAAATAGGTTTCTGTGAAATATATTTCCCAGAAAGGAAATATGTTCTTTAGATTCAATAAAGACTTTAAAAAGCAGATCAGGAAAAGACATTTAAATAAAAGGCAGAAGTTGTTCTTTACTACAAAAATTCTTATAGCTAAGCCATATTGTACATGTATAATACAAAAATAAATTACAAAAAATATATACCAGATTGATTTATACCTCAGCAGAAAAGATATTTTAAATCAGACAACTACTTCATTCTAATAATGATTGTAAATTGACAGGTTGCCTGTCAATCATAATTAATCCTACACCATATTTTCTTTGGTATGTTTTAAAATAGGCACAATTAGTGAAAGTCCTAAAGACTACATATGTTAATGACTGCTGAGAGCGTGTCATACTGCACGGATGGTCCAAAGGAGAACAGTTAGCAATCCCAGATTTCCGCAAAGATAAATAGCCAGAACTACGTTTTTAAAACAAGATTCCTGGAAAAAGAAAAGGCAATGGACATATCAGGTTAAATAATCAATGAAATGCACATGTTTCTCATGCAGAAGTAAGCAAAACTCACCACACTATGAACCTCATTCTCATCAGGAACAAACACAATCTCCTCTTTGTCCTCAGAATTAATATGTTCGGAGTAGATTTTGACATTTTTAAAATATTTACCTGAAAAACACATACATAAGAATACTGAATGCATTTTGTTCTAGGATTTAAAAAAAAAACGTTTGTGGCATTTCAACATGATTAGCATTCAGCTGAAGAACTACTGGATTATAAACCTTTTACGGTTTAATGGATCAATACAGCACAAATCATTTTCTGCACGGGAACAAAGAAACACTATACATAGAAGAAAAAAACGGTCCTGAAATGAATACAGAACACACACACATGAGGGCGGTTTACTGACCTATAGGTAAAAAACCCCTTCGATGGACTTCCAGAACCAAATCTGCCAACACAAACCACACCACAATGGCTGCCAGGACCCCTGTGGACCACGGCGCAGGCAAGGACAGAGCTTGCTGGTGGATCCCGAGGAAGATGGTGACAACTGAATCATGAAAACACAGACAGTGTTTAATAACACATACTGCTAATACTTTGGGTCTCCCTGGCCTGAACTAATATTAAAAAGCCCCCGAAATAAAATACAGGACTAAGAGTAACCTATCAAATATTATATTTGATATGCAATCAGCTACCGAAAAACTAAGTAGACTGATTTCTGTTGTTAATATGGATCCGAGCCACATAATTAGCCATCCGAGACTAATGTTTCTTACCAGCCACGACTTGAGCTGCGGTTCCTGTTCCAAAATGCATCCAGCTGAAGATATATCTCCTGGGAGCAGGTTATACAAAAGAGAGATTGATATTAATATAATGGTGATCTACACAACTGGTTTCTAAAATAGTATAGACAACGTACAACAAATTCAGATGCACTGTATACTGGATTTGCATAATGTCCTACAGATTTTTGCAGTGTGTATATAAATGATATAGCTCCAGACAAACAAATTTAGAGTGTGCATGTTCCAATCTCACACTATCATAAAAATCATGCTATTTTTGCATTATGCATACTGTGTGTTTAACATTTGTATATCATTTTCTATAAAATAACATGCAGTACATTGCAATACCGCATCGAATGTATGCTAATAGTTCATTTTGGACATTGCTCCTCTGGCTGTATTGTGCTGTACTGTTACCAAGATTTACCTTGAAGCGTCTGGCGCAGGTCTGAAAAGTGCCATCACAGGTTGGATGACGGCGAGTGCCATGACAACACAGCCCAAATAAGGGTGTATGCCTGCACGCTGTGGGTAATATGATACAGATTAGAATCCGCTGTAAACATGAAGCTCATATTGTTAACAAACTTTGATTCAACAAACTTCATGAAGCAATGAGTAAATGGAAACAGCTTTTTAAAGGTTGATGGGTATTATTTTGTGTGGGGGCGGGTTTGGCGTGGATCAGGGCGCCCTCTGCTGGTCATACACAGAAGCTCTGACAGATACTTGGCAAGAGGGATGTCACAGATGCCCCTGTTGAGTCACAAATGTGTCCCTCATGCTCAGCCTAACGGATGGATACACGTGTCGGCTTGCGGCTCAAATAAACCAGCACTTGCAGACTTAATAAGACACCCGATCAACACTGTGCTTGATTAATCCCTGAAGATAAGTGGGTATGTTTTTCAGATACTGGCTAAAAAGATGCCACATGGTGGGTCGCTTTATGGACATAGGATATTCATTCGCTCGCTTTTTTATTCTGAGCAGACAGCATGTGGGTCTGACACACTGGCAGTGCTGCTGAACAGTCAGAGGTGTGTGAGGAAGGTGGTGAAAATATGACACACTGTTAAAACATGAGTATTACTCACAGACAGACATTTATATGTTTGTGTGTGTGTGTGTGTGTTACCTTGCTCCAGCCTCCTCGGTACATAAAAGGCAAAACAAAGCCGACCAAGGTGAGCAGAACTGTGAGGGCCATTAGCATTCGATGTAACTGTGGAAACAAAAGCCTTGATGATTCACATTTGAAAACTAATGAAATCCTCATTGTATCCAGCAAACTCCTACCTGAAACCAGACCTTCTGCCCTAAAATATTTCTTTCTGGCCAATCGGGTTTGAAGTATCGTGCCATGATGACACCAGCACTGACGGTCGATGTCCAGGCGATCAGCATGAAAGCCCCTACAGATACAAACAGACAGTCTCAGAACAGTTTATGGAAAACAAATGTTATCTACAAACTTTTTTGCAGAAGTTGCCACAAGGTATGCAATTACTAGCATGCTCTAGGTTGATATTTCCTGCCCCAAGAGCCCAAAGTAGTTTGATTTTAATATTATTAATATACAATTTTAGTAAAAACTTTAATACTATTTTTAATTGGCTTTTATTTCTTAATGTTCATTTATTTGATGACATTTATTTTAAATCAAAATATTCAGAATATTTTGAAATATGTAAACCAATTAGCGTCTATTTTAATTTTTTAAATTTTATTATATATTTATTTATATATTCATATTTAATTATTTATATATAATGTGTTCATTTTTATTAATATTTATTAATATTAGTAAACAAACATAAACTTATTTTATTCAGGGTCCAAGTCAACATTTCTAATTTTCATTTATTTTTATTTTTTTTATTTATTTAATTTTATTTTATTTCATTTAACAATTCTTATAGATTCTTATAACTAATAATTATTAATCGATTTAGTTTTAGTTAACAATAACAACTCCCTAACCCCACGGAATTCTTCCATAAAAATAATGTAAACAAGTCAGGTAAAAATAATTTCATATATTTAATCCAGCATTCAAATGTAGCTCACTTAATAGCATAATATAAATCATATTCAGTAAATAAAGATTATTATTTAGCCTCACCATGATATTTTATGAGCAGGGGTGATCGAGAACCACTTAGATCCTCAGGAGGTCCTGTTAAAGCTGTCTGATAGGTTGAAATCAAAGGCTGGCGGTCATGTCGATGGGTTCGCCCTGGAGAAAGTGAAATTAGTCTTTTATACTAATACTATACTAATACTACTTCCAATGACAACAAACAAAAAGAAAAAAAAGAGAAAAGCAGAATCTCACCATGTTCAGCTCGACCGTGAGCCATAAAGATGTAGTGCATCTGATCCAGACCGAACCTGTTCAGATTCTCAGGGAGGTTTATGTCTCTGCGGAAGCTGCACTGAATCACTCCGTCTGAAAGCCTCCATGCTGTGTCTTTCAGAATGTTCTAGAAATGAATATGAGCACAATTTCTTTTGTATTAATAGTTTTAGATAGAATGATTTTGGGACTTTCTTCAACTGAACAAAAAAAAAAAAAGTGCAAATGTAAAAGTTTACCAGTCTAAGCTTAAAAACAATACACCTTATTTTCCAAGTGTTATAAAGCCATGTCTCTGTTTTAGAAGCACCAGCGCATGTATTTATTTCAGTATTAGTCAAAAATTATTTTTAGTGTTTGAAAAAGAGCAGCATGGACATTCTTCTAATCATCTTATGTGTTTAAGTCATATGGACTTCAAATGACATTATGTCGAGTTCTTTAACTGTTTTTTAAACATTTAATTCTACCTGTGAAGAGTATTCTGGGTGAGTCCGTCCAGAAACATACGCAGCCTTGATTTCAACTCCATCTGTGTCTTTAATACACAAGTAGACGTCATCTTTCCCCTGAAATGCACAACACATTTGCTATTATTTAAGTCAAGACATAATATTATGTCATTTAATTTTTATTTATTCTTGGAAAATTTTTTTTTTTATCATTTCAGTCTAGTTTTAGTTATTTTCAAGTGTACGTTTTTTCATATTTTATTGTATTTCAGTTCACATTATTCTATTATATAACATGACATAATGCTTGTCAAATTAATGCATGTTTTACAATAAGATCTGAAATACCAAATTATTATAAGCATCTGTGTATATTACCATCCACTTGTCCTGTGATAAGGCAAAGGACACGTAACCCTCTGCAGGTCCGCTGAGCTCAAACATCACACTACCTTCCACTGCCCTAAACGACAGGAAGTAACACGCAGGGTCAGTTTGTGGGTCACAGCCCTCTGGATCTCTCAGACAGGACTTCTTGCTTCCACAGCCCTCAGAAGTGAACTGAAGAGGAGATGAAAATATTAATATTTATTAGATATTAGTTTGAGGGTGAAACTGCTATTCCAGTAACTTTAGCATTGTTTGACTCACCGAATGTGACAGTATTGAGGAAGTTGTGGTTTGGGTACCACTGGACCCGCCAAACGTAGTTTGTGGTGGAGGAGCGAACCCATTTTGGGACACCACTGGACCTGGACTCTTCACCCAGTAATCTTTATAGCCTTGGGCAACAGTTACTCTGAAATCAAAGAAGAAATGCATCAAGTTTCATAACATGCAAGGTGGGTATAAACAGCATTTGAATACTTACAGAAACTGCACACTGGAAGGAGAGTCAGATGGTGCGACCCAGATCACCTGGACCTCAGTCTTATGGGATTCACTGGTATGACTCACAGCAGAGCCCTGCGCATATTGAAAATTATGTTATTATCTGATGAAAAAGGGTCCTCATACCATTACTTATACTGGAAATATATACTTTATGAGCGAGTTATTTATTCAGTGCTGTAGTAAAAATACTATCACTGACCTCTTTACTGTCGCATGTAAGAAGCTGAGATATGCCAGGATTGATTAACTTAAACGATCCAACTTTTTCATTGGGATTCCTAGCATTTCTTGCTTCTATGAGGAATCCTTTGAAGTAATGTTTGACCTCGCCGCTGATTAAAGACGCCATTGATAATGTCACTATAAATATGAACAACAGGTGATATATTATTCAATATATATTTGCAATATTTTAAGTGTGAAAACACCACTACAGTACTCTTACCTTTGATTTCGTCTCCAGGGCTGAATTGAGATTTGTCTGCTATGATGTTAAATGGTGGATCTTTGGTGCTGGGATCATGGCCGTGTTGGGGTGTCATGTCCTCACAAGCCACTTCAACTTTTCCATTTGAGAAGCAAATAACTGTCTCTGAACATACTGAGAGCAGCAGCACTACAATCCATATTTTCATGAAAACCTGAAATGAAACCGTATTTATTAGTCGTTTGAAAAGCAATCAATATGTTGCTGAAAAAGGTGGTAGTAACATTGCACATCTCCAAAATAAATTGTGTAATACCATGGTACTTCTTTACATAAAGTCAACGGTGTATTGCTGTTTTTTTTTAATGCTTGTAGTGTAATCAGCATTTTCTGAGAAACCTGCAAATAAAGATAAGGAGGGGGCAGCAACTGTTACTGACTCCTGAACAGCACTAGAAGACTGAAGACTTTCAACACTCATAGTCACTTGTCTGACCTATATAAAAAAAGCTAATGGAAAAACAATGAAGCCTCAAATTCTAGTCCATTAAGTTTTGATGACATACAGTAGTGTGGTGTCTATGTAAAGTGAGATATGTGGGTCAAGGTCATGTTTCTATCTCGTGCGTTAAACTGAGGACATGAACTGATACAGATAGGTAAGAATAAAAGTGTTAATTAAAGCCAAGTGGGGAAATCTGACCTCTTTCATAAAAACAATCAACTGTACACAAAAAGCAGCGACTTTCACCTAAAACGTTACACTGTTACTGTAGCACCAGCTACTTCCTAGTTGATAAGACGTATGCGCATGTGCAAAAAAATAATAAGCAGGCCAAACAGACAGACAAGCGCAATAAAATGCTGACGGAAGAATTAAAAGTACACATGCTTACCTCCATTCATCTAAAACGTATTACCATCGCACATTACAGAAATTGAAAACACACAGTAGTACTTGAGTTGCCTGGCACGCGGCAGATTGTGGGCGGGCTCTCTTGAGTGGCGTGTGATTGGTTGAATTCCCTGTGAAAAAGAGTCTCTCACAGACGTGTGGGCGGGGCTACAATCAATGACAAACGATTTTAACTGGATACAATCTAGCTCCTTTAGAAATTCTGCTTTTATTACCAAATATGTACGTAATAAGAGTAAAATGTAATAATAATAAACAACATTTTGTCCAAAAACATTTGAGGATCGGAAGTAGGCGGTTACAGTTAGGAGAATTCAGATAAATGAATTAAACATATTTACAAAGATTATTATTAAATATTAAATATGAATGGACTATGAACATTTATTATCATTAGTGATTTTTTAATACTTTATTTATAATTTTGTTATTTGTAACCAATATTTGCAATCCTACTCATATTCAGTCCTCAATTTTGATTGGCCTGGGGGCTTTCCAAAGTGTGTGCTTGCGTCGTGACGCAGATTCAGAACTGATTTAAATGGAACAAGCGTTTTATCTGAAGGCGGCAGTATAAAAATACTGCAACCAATATCACACCAACATGCGTCCTACAAAACTAAATAATCACCATGGCCGCATGATTACCTGTGGGGGCACTGGGCCTTCTTACACCTCAGATTATTTAAGTCGTGTTGGTATGCAGCCTGGTGTGCAACTGATAAATGATAATAAAATATTGGCTATGATGAAGCCATTACTGATCATTTATATTACATAACAGACCTGTGCTACGTGGGCAGCGCATGTTCCTCAGACTTTTCCTGATGTAACCAGTGAGATGTTACTCCAAAGGTGCTAGCTATATTTAGGGTCACTGAAAGGTCATGTCACCTCAGATGCATAACCTTTTTAGATGCATAAGGTCTGCTGTAGGGCCAACATCGGGTGACACTCCAGTGAGGAGTGAGTCTGTCGGATGTTGCTGGTAAATAAACTTTCAATAACTAATTTAAGTTATGGCATATCATTTTAATAGGAACTTTACAGACTAATGCATGAAATGCTTGTCAAATACTGGGACAAAATCCCAATAACAGGCTTCAGGTGTCAAGATGAGTGTTTTTAATGTTTAGAAATTTGTGTGCAGTATAAATACAATATTTATTATATGCTGTGCATGTGTAGGTGTGCAAAGTAATTTACAGATCTATCTATCTATCTATCTATCTATCTATCTATCTATCTATCTATCTATCTATCTATCTATCTATCTATCTA
>JAUMHP010000082.1:12523014-12534082 GCA_032361065.1 Enteromius trimaculatus | reverse complement strand
AAGATAATCCTGTTTTTAATTATTTATTATTAGTTTGAATTATTATTTGTGAAACATAAATTACACAGTACCTGAAAAGCACATATTCAAATAATTAAAAAAAATAAAACGTTGCTAAGGTCTACAGCATAAGTTATTGAACACAATAATTTACAATGCAAGAATTTGGACACATAAATGCACATATTTAATCAAAAGTTTCAGATTTTTAGGGTTATCTGCTGTGCAACGCCCTCTGCTGTTTTCTCATGTGACTCACATTTTAATTCACTTAGGCTTTGAGCTTCAATTTCGCCTGGGCCCGACCCTTCAGGGCATGAGTGTGCATGTCCATACCAACTACCCAGCACCAGGGAAGAAGTTTGTCAGCTCCAGTTTCCGTCAGCTGGAGTGGGTGAACCCCAGCGGCAGAGAGGATGATTCAGACAAATACTGCAACCTGGATCTGGAGATAGCAGGCTCCTATCAGTATTACTTTGGGTGTGGGTGAGTGAGTTGTATTATTGTTTTTACTAGGAATTTGGGCAGCATATAATTACCTTCCAAGAAAAAGAGGCGTTAACATACTGTGTATGCAGGCATGACGAAAGAACCGGTGGCGGCTACATTGTTGTGGATCCAGTGTTGCGCATTGGTCATGAGAGGAAGATCCTGCCTCTTGATTGCATTACTGTTCAGACTTACCTTGCTAAGTGTTTGGGCCCTCTGGATGAATGGCTTGACAGACTCAGAGTAGCCAAGGAAACTGGTATGAATCATATGTTGAAACTCATGCATGACAAATATATACCGTACTAAAGGACAAAGCTTTTCAGAGTCACATAAAGTATTACAGTACTAGCACACAGACCATATGCGCCTGTGTTTTTAAGCAGTCCGGACAAGGATCTTGAAATTTAATAGTAATATCCCAGCTCCAAACAAGCTCAGTTTTTTTAATAATTAGTGATGCTGGCTAAAGCAAACAATTAACAAGCTTTTATGTCCAAATGTAGACATGCAACGTACAAAAAAACTAAATTTAACAGAATTTTCTTTTTAATTATTTATATGTTTTTATATTCAGGTTACAATATGATCCACTTCACGCCTCTTCAGAAACTAGGCGCTTCACGGTCATGCTACTCCTTAGCTGATCAGCTGGAGCTGAACCCTGATTTCTCCCCACCTGGCAAGAATTACACCTGGATGGATGTGGGCAACCTAACGGAAAAAATTAAGAAAGAGTGGAACATGCTTTGCATCACAGATGTGGTGTACAACCACACAGGTACTGCTACATCTTCAGCATGTAGTGAACAACGCTAGGAGAAACGTCTAACAGCGCCTCTGGCTTCCGCAGCTCATCTTATTGGAATGGCAGTGTTACCTCTGAAGGATGACACAGCACGAAGCAGATAGGCTATTTATATATAAATTGCAGCAATCTGAGTGTAGATGAAAGCTGACATCTGTGGTGCAATAGTTGAGATTTTTGACCTTTCCCTCGCTCTGCAGGAAGATTAACGTTGGCCGCCTTGTTCTTTGTGGCATTCTAATGTTTCATGTTGCCCTCTGGTGCATGCATTTCGTGGAAACAAGTGTGACCTCATGAACAATGTATAGGTTAATGAGGTGTCAACTGAAAAATGTCTTGCCAACCAGCTTTGTTTTGGTTAATCGGTGAAAGTGGTTCAGCAGGGTTTAGAAATAGTTCAACAGGGTGCCAAAAGCATTGGATTGAATGCTAGCTGTAGATGTTAAAGTAAGATTTCGGCATGCTTTAAGTATTAGACATTGGCAGAGGCGACAGACACCTTGTGTGAATCAAATGCTACCAGCCTTTTTAAAAAATGAGTTAATTTTACATAAACCACAAGCTCAAGCTTGTAGTCACTGGCTGCAAGAAGAAAAAAAGGATGCATTTCATTGATATAAATACTTTTGAACCTTTTTGGCGCTTATGATGTCTTTGGTAAGTTGCCACAGGAAGTGTTTGCTGCTCTTTAATCTTATAAAGCACAGCTGCCATCGTTTGTGGAACAGCTGTGAAACTGTAAATGTGGAATTAGAGCACTTCTTTACACACCAGACTGGAGTTTATTACACTTAATGGGCCATTTTGTAATTGATTTTAATGGTTTATTTTATGCAAACATACCATTCCTTATCAGACACTTGCATGCAATTAATTTTCGGTCATTTAAGTATTTTTACATGTCACCTTTTCATTTCCTTGATGTGTGCTCATTGTTGATTCAGCGCATGTAATATAATCCCATACTAACAGTTACACAAGATTGCCCTTGTATGTTTGGGTTTTGAAAACAAAGCACTCCTTTTGTCTGAAATGAATTGATAAATGGTTATAGTGATGATGAAATAATGTCTACAGTCTGTATAAACTCTCATTTTATGATTGGTTAGCTTCGAACAGTAAGTGGATCAGACTCCATCCAGAGTGTGGCTATAACCTGGTAAACTCTCCTCATCTGAAGCCAGCCTGGCTGCTGGACAGAGCCCTGTGGCATTTCAGCTGTGCCATAGCAGATGGAAAATACAGCAACAGTGGCCTTCCACCTCTTATAGAGAATGACAAATGCATCACTGTGAGTCTTGAAGGTGTCATAGGTTTCAAGAATAGATATAACAATACCTTAAAAAGTTTGTGGGGATTAATAAATTGGCACGATGCTTCAGATCCTCAAAGGGCTTCTGTGGACGGAGGTTTTCTCCCGACTGAAACTATGGGAGTTCCTGCAGGTGAATGTTGAGAAAGCTGTGGAGCAGTTTAAGAAGGTTCTTCAGGCTGGTGAGTGTCTCTTAGCATGTTCTCGGATGCTCTGCTATTTTGCTATTTTGTAGAGTCTGAGGCTAAGTGTGTGTACTTGCCATCTGCAGGTAACAGACCTGCGGGGCCTGAGCTGGAGGGAAAGCCAAAATTAAAAGTCATCCAGGATTCACAGTACAGACGCCTCAGCAACACTGTAGACATGCAACTGGCACTGGAGATGTTTGGCAGACACACGTGAGTTCATCTTCAAGTTCTGTTTAATGATTAATGATTAATTTTTTGGACAGAGGATTTGTTTTCTGTGACCGAATATCTGTTCATAATTATCTCACATGAAAAGGTCAGGGTCAGATAAGTACAGTATAATCACAATAAAGTAATAATATTCAGATGGTCATATAATATCAACATGGCAGGCCCTACATAAAATTAAATGTATTTGTCAAAGTGCAATAGGTCAAAGTATTTTTACAAAAATGTAAAATGCTTTTTAAGCCTATATTGTCATTGAATTAATGAATAAATTACATTTATTAGATTGAAAATACAGTAAAATAAAAAATATATTGTAATTTTAAAGATCTGTTTTCTATTATAATATATTTTACAATTTAATTTATTCCTATAATTGCAAATCTGTTTTTTTTTTTGTTTTTTTAAGCAGCCATTACTCCTGTTTTTATTGTCAAATATTTGTACAGAAACATTTTAAAGTTATTGGTTTGGACATACAGTATTTTCTATTCTATTCTATTCTATATTTTTAGTATTTCCTTTTTTATTATTATGCCACTTTGTATACAAATAAACTTACACTCTGCTTATGTGCTTATCAAAACAACAGTAATGGTCCCAAATCCATCCAAGAGTGCTGTGATTGGTTTAAGAAGAGTCTAGAGGAACTAAATGTGGAATGCTACAAGGAAATGCATAGTCATCATGAGAAGGTTGGTTTCTGTGTGCATGAATCACAGATGTTGTCTGTTTAGCTTTGATGCCAGTCTGATTACTTTATACTGTTTCTTTCTTCAAGGCTATAAACTGCGTAGTGGAAGCAGTTTGTTATGAAAGGCTCGCCACCCACGGTCCTCACCTTGGACCTGTCACCCGGACAAACCCTTTGGTGACAAGGTAAATATTATGTAGTCTTGGAGTGGCATATCACTGGCATATCATTTATATCATTTATATGACTGCAAGTAATTTCTGTCACACACACATGTAAGCGTGCGTGTGCCACACACAAGTGAGCACACTCCTGCTTTCAATAGTATGTCGTCAATATTTAACTGCAAAATGAACTGCGTAATATCATGTACACACAGAACGGTAAATGTAATTATGGCAAGCCGTCCAAATAAAAGTTCGGTTTGGATGTGGCAGCAGAAATACATTACTATTGCTCAGTAGAATGTATATAATAGGCTACTACAAAAATGATTAAAACAGTATTTCTTCAGAGTTTTAAACTGTAACATAAAATCCCCTTTATTTTCCAACAATAAAATGAAATCTTCATGAATTAAAAGACAAATGTTTTATACCCTTAAAAAAATGCACAAAATTTTCAGAGGGGAAAAAAATGACAAGACTATTGTAAGAATAAATATTAATGCACTAATGTAAAGGTAGCATAACAGATGTGTAAACTGAAAACTATTTGAACTTTATTAAAACGGCACTGATTCATTGAGTTGGATACATTTTTTTTTCGTGCAGTGGCTCAGGAGATGAGGTTTTGAGTCTGTATAAAAGTCAACAAGCTGAAAAAAAAGTTTTTTGAGATGATGTCATTTTGTTAAAACTGATTTCGTAAAATTGCTATCGAAAAAGTTATCGTTCAGGAACCCGTATCGAACTCAAGGTAACTCAGCCCTATAAAATAGTAAGGAAATCTGCTGATAGGCCATCCAAGATGTAGACAAGTGTGATTCTTTACTTGCTCACAATGGATCCTCTGAAGTGAATGGGTGCTGTGAGAATGGAATTTTAAAAGCATCAGAACTATTCACAAGTAATTTACCTTCAAACTGTTTCGTCTGTTGCTAAATTATGAGTCCAGAAAGTTTACAGTAAAAAAGGAGGTAACATTTTACAATAAGGTTCATTAGTTAACATTAGTTAAGATGAAGAATGAACAATACTTCTGCGGCATAAATTCATCTTAATGTTAATTTGAGCATTTACTAATGCATCATTAAAATCACCAGTTGTGTTTGTTAAAGGAAAACTCCATTATTTCACAATGTTCTTCCCTCAACTTAGACGAGGTGATGCATATCTGTCCTGTGTCAGTGCGTGTACTTAATCGCCCTAGTGCACAGTTCCACTATGTTAGCTTAGCTCCATTCATTCCTTCGGTACCAAACACGCATGGATTTAAAAGCCCCCAAATACTTCCATGCTTCCCTATTTGAAAACTGTTACATGACTAGTTACACGAGTGAGTATGGTGCTACAAACTATGCGATTTTTGAAGTGGATGAAAGATGATGACTATAAAGTATGACGGAAGAGCACTTCGACATCGGTGCAGTAATATTATCCCTCCTGAAAACTCACCTGCTCCCTCTCACTTCCGTCTATACCAGTGGTTTTCAATCCTGTTCCTCCGGACCCACTGCTCTGGACATTTTGCATGTCTCCCTTATGTGACATACTCATTTAAGTTCATGGAGCGCTTTCTTAATGAGCTGATGATCTGAATCAGGTGTTTAAATAAGGGAGACATACAAAATGTGCAGAGCTGTGGGTCCCCAGGAACAAGTTTGAAAACCATTGGTCTATACAACCAAAGTCAATTAGCCTGAGAGACGCTGCCATCAATTCCATCTACTAGATTTGAAATGGATTGGTGTTAGGAGGATAGCCCCTTGAGATGAGACATCTCGTTTTCGTGGGGCTCCTCAAAACATAGAACAGAGACAATACAACACATTTACATTCACACTCGCTCAAACTCTCCCTCTCATAAAGCCTATACACATATTTATATACACATATTCACATAATAAACATACAGTACACACAACTATACCCCGTACTAACATATACACATAAATAATAATAAATAAAAAAATAATAAATAAGTAAATAGCTAAATCCAGTCACACATAAGGAAAATATTTACAGCAATACTTCGCTTGCAAATAGGTGAAAAGCAATGTTTTGAAGGAATGTAAATTTTATAGCTAGCTGTTAAAGACCTGATGTCAATTAACTTAATTAGTTACGAGATGTTCTCCCAGCTGAATCTGCTCAAAATTTCCTGACCAACTTGTTCAAAATGACCAGTTATTATCTCACTGATCTGAAAGTCTTTGCATGCGCATTCTGGGCACAGCAGCAGGTCAAACTGGGTTTTGCTACTGTGAGTATTCGCATAGTGCAAGCACATACTGAAAGCATAGGTCAAATCATTGCTCAATCTGGAGATTGTCCTGACTACAATGTGAAATTGGACACCACTTTCTTTTGTTTATGAGCTGAGTTGTGAATAAGTGCATTCTTTCAAGTTTGGGGGTTTGGCAAACCCAGGGCAACTGTAAAGTACACGCATTGTTTTTACAGTGCTTTATGGTTTCTTCGTGTTTATCTATTTGCTTAAAGACAAAGACTGAGCTTGGTTACAAGTCATTGTCAGTTGTCATCTTGTGCGTTATTTTAAATTTCTAGTGTCTCCTCTTTTATTCACAGTCACAGGGACTTCTGAGTGTCTCAAATCTCCCCCCGGAGGTCCGATACACTGCAGAGTTTAGCTCCAACCCTGATAAAACTTAAGACGCTGATCAGCATGCTCATGTGTGTTCGATTAGGTTTAGAGCTAAACTCTGCAGTGCATTGGACCTCCAGGGTAAGATTTAAGAAACCCTGGTGTAAGCCCTGTCTGTGAAACCGGGCCTCTAAGTTTTCATTTCATTGCCAAAGTTTACTTTCACATACTCTAGTGAGAACTGAATTATCTTTTAGTTTATCCTTTTGTACCCACACGGAAATAACCTATATAAACATATAGGTTTTTAATATATGCGACATGTATAAAATTACCTGTTTTCCTATATTATATGTACATATATGCGTACATATAGGTGTGTACCTATATAGGTATATATATCCATGTATATATGTGTGCATATATGCACCTATATGTTCGCCTATATGTTTACCTATGTATTAGTAAAATTATTAAAATATATAAAAATTATTTTTAACCCATCCAAGTGCACACACACAGCAGTGAGAAGTGTTCTAGGGTCTCACCTCAGTCATGGTATTGAAAGGTGGAGAGAGCGCTGGTTATTCATTCCCACCACCTACAATCCCTGCCGGACCTGGGACTTGAACCCCCAACCTTTGGGTTACAAGTCCAACTCCCTATCCATTAGGCCACGACTGGCACCACAAAAAAAATAAATAAATAAATAAAGTAAAAAAAAAAAATATATATATATATATATTATTAAAATTAAGCAATACAGGAGACCTATATGGCCTGTATATGCACATATATGCACCTCAATTTTGCCTATATATACGCATATATGCAGCATATTTTATCATATATCCTCATATACTGTAGGTTCTTTCCATGTGGGTAGATTCTTTGCTTTTCCTGTACAACTTGTTAGCATCAGTGACAGAAATCTGGTACTGTATTTTGTAAACGTGGGATTTTAAAGTAAATACTATGATAAAAATTGCATATTTACAAGTTCGGCCTTGTTTTCAATGATTCAGATATTTTACCTTCCCATTTGAAGACATGACAATGGAGCAAGAAAACCAGCTGATACTGAATCCAAATGATAGTTGTCATCTGCTTGCGCATAACGGATGGGTCATGGGAGATGACCCGCTCAGAAACTTCGCAGAGCCAGGTGAGTCAAAATATATCTATCTTGGTTTCTGCTGAATGGTAGTTCAAATACCAGCATGCTGGTCCACACTGGTTATGCTGGTCTAGAAAGCGACTAAGAATGTCTAAGTGGTTATGGAGCATAGTAATTCATTTATCTGTCTTGTAGGATCAAACGTTTATCTTAGAAGAGAGCTGGTTTGCTGGGGTGACAGCGTGAAACTTCGCTATGGTGACAAACCAGAGGACTGTCCGTACTTATGGGCTCACATGAAGAAGTACACCGAGATCACAGCCAAACATTTCTCTGGTGTGCGTCTGGATAACTGCCACTCCACACCCCTTCATGTGGCTGAGGTACATGCTCAGATTTCCACTTTATTTTTAATCTGCATGCATATCACATGATATATTTATACAAATGACATCATGTGCTACGGACAGGAAGCCGGAATGTTCTGCAGTGTCATTGTAACTTTATAAAGCGATCCTTCTGGTTTTAAAAATATGTCGTTTCATTCCTTCTGAGGTTTGTACTGCAGGTGTTTGACGTACTGTTGGATGTAATCTTGTATGTTGTGTCTATAGGCCATGTTAGCTGCAGCCAGAGTGGTCAGGCCCAATCTTTATGTGATAGCCGAACTCTTTACAGGAAGTGAACAGCTTGACAATTTGTTTGTTAACCGGCTGGGAATAACCAGTCTTGTCAGAGGTACTGCAGACTGCACATGTTTACCCTCAATGCTCAATTTGCTCTTTGTGTTTTCTTTTCTTCCTCTCTTTTGTTTACTCAAAACATTCATATCTTTTTTTGGCAACATTAACTCTTCTGCTCCATCATTCATGTTGACCCAATGCATTTTACATGCACATGATAATACGTAATTACTAACACATTTCATTACTAATAACCTCCTTTATATCCTAATACAATAATAATGGATTATGTAAACTGAGCATGTTCTTATTTGTCATACACTGCACTCCCTCATCTGTCTGTCTTGCTTAAATTGCTTATATACTATCTACGTGTCACCCTATCTATCGTTCTGTGTATCTAACCTTGCTGGGTGGGCTGCAGTATATGTTGGCTATTGCTCGTCAGCACAGGCCTGATCTGTATGTGGTGGCTGAGCTCTTCACTGGCAGCGAGGAGCTGGACAATATCTTTATGACTAGGCTTGGCATTACCTCCCTTATCCGAGGTAAGACGCACAGAGTTTGTGAAATGCAGTTGCAGTGACACACAGAATTAAGGAACATGATGTGTGAAATGCAAATACAGCAGATGTGGCATGGGTGGATTTTTGTTCTAGTGGCACTTTTATTTATTTTTTTAAACTTTATATATTTTTGTTATATGAAAGCCACATAATATGAATGAATAAATATGTTTGAAACATTTCTGTATGGTTTGTTAGGAGATATAACTATTTGAAAATGCTAGGAAATTTACAAAATATCTTGTTTCTTTTTTTTTGGCATAAAAGAAAAATTGATTATTTCGACCCATACGATGTAACAATATATCCATGCTACTTATGATTGGTTTTGTGGCCTAGGGTATGTTTTATTTTACTATTGAAGGAGCAGACATTTATCATAAATTTTTTTTTTCAAAATTTAAAGCTTTAAAAGTTTTTAAAGCTATGATAAACTCTGCAAAATGTAAATGAAAACCATTTCAAAATTTACAGTGTGAAAATATTTCATATCATTATTTAAATGATACAAAGTTGTGGTGACATTTACATCATTTACATAACCATTATTAAAAGAAAAAAAGTGTGATTTTTATTGTGCATCATTTCCAATAAATCTATAATTTTAGTCAAATTATTCTAAAAGTGTGATAAATGATAAACAGTCAAGCTGTGGTACTGTACAAATGTTTATAACTACCCAGTACATATATAATTTGTACACAAATTAAATTTAGCCTTTCTTGGGGAATATGAAAGTGCCCATAGTTTAAAAAATACATGTATATAATGCAACATCAACCCTGTAATAAAGTTTTGCTTATTTATGAGAAGATGTATTGTGTCTTCATCAGAGGCTATGAGTGCTGGGGACAGTCACGAGGAAGGTCGACTGGTGTATCGTTTCGGAGGGGAGCCTGTAGGGTCATTTGTACAACCAAACCTCAGACCTTTAGTGCCTTCAATCGCTCACGCCATGTTTTTGGATGTTACTCATGACAACGAATGCCCTATTCAGGTCAGTAACAGTGATTGATGGTGAAGAGCCAACGCGTGCTCCAGTACCTTAGTCTAAACATCCTGTAAAGTGTTTTTATTTAGTGTTTAGTATGTTGATGTAATCACTGCTGGTGTTACTGTGTATATTATACTATTTTATACTTTTTCTTGTAGATTCGTTCAGTGTTTGATGCTTTACCCAGCACTGCTATCGTCTCTATGGCCTGCTGTGCCTCGGGCAGCACTAGAGGATATGACGAACTCGTACCTCACCAGGTAAAAATTTCTGCATTTAATGACTAAATGGACAGTGACATTCTAATTTTTGTTACCTAAATATCATATTTTATATAACAAATATTTACATCACTAACAGTTATGAAACAAGAATCCTTTGTTCTGTCAGCACCTTGAATAAAATACTCCCTCTACAAATCATTTCTTTTCTTCTCACTCATCCAGAGTCCTTGAATCTGGGTCAGTATTCATACATAAACAAAAGCCTTTCTGTTAAATTTTTTCCCCCTCTTTGCGACAAAATGTTTCCCATGAGGTTCTAATATACCTGGATAAAGCTATTCCCATTCATTTCAATGGGGGTAACTCATAAATGCTACCATACTTGCTTTACAGATTTTTATTTTTAGTAAGTCATCTGGGCAATAAATGCTTAGTGAGTGATCACTCTTAAAGCAAACATGTTGTAAATGAGTATTCAGAAATGTTTTATTTGCCCACATAATGGTGTTGGTACATTATCTGACTACTAAAGCTAACAAAACTTTTTTTTTTTTAACTCAGATTTCAGTAGTAAAAGAAGAACGTCTGTACCCTAAATGGAATCCTGATGCACTCTCCTCTTCTGTTGGGGAGGTGAACCTCCAAACTGGTATAATGTCAGGAAAACTTGCCCTCAACAAACTCCACCAAGAGCTGGCAGAGAAAGGCTTCACTCAGGTCAGGATCATGTTTATTCATTAAAAAAAAATTATTATAAGTCACAACCGCCAACAGCAGACTTTGATACTTGTAATCAAGTTCTTTATTAACTACGATTAAATTCAGATTAAAGAAATGTTTCAGTTTCAAACTTAAAGTAACCGTATGTAAGAAATGTATTGTGATAATCATAAAATGTCTCTGTTATGTTCAACAGGCATTAAGTAGTACAGTCTGGATATTCTCGTTTAAAAAGCGCAGTTGCAGTCCTCAACTGATGTTTATGTTGTCATGTTTTGT
>JAUMHP010000082.1:12512700-12522914 GCA_032361065.1 Enteromius trimaculatus | reverse complement strand
GGGAGACACCGCTCAACAGTATTTTGAAAGTGATTGCAGTACCAGTTTTGGCCATTTCTTACATACGGTTCCTTTAAAATCTTAGACTTGCATGCATACAGGTATCAATGTTGTTTATACAGCGATTAAAAATAGTATGGAAAGCCTTTTTAAATAAGGTATTTTATTTCTTTAAAATACACACCACTGAGTTTTAAAATCTAATCCAGAGACATTCACACATCTTTCACTATCCAAATACATTTCCAAACCTCTGTAAATGATTTCCGTCCGTATTCAAATAGTTGATATTTGAGCTGTAAAGTGTAGGACCCATTGTAAGGTTTAAACCTGTAACCATTGACTACATCCCTCGCTGTGCACATGACTCTCTCTGTCTTTATTTATGTTCATCATGCATGTCACAGGTTTACGTGGATCAGCTGGATGAAGACACCGTGGCTGTGACGAGGCACTGTCCGAGCACACATCAGTCTGTTGTGACGGTGTCTCGTACAGCCTTTAAAAACCCAGAAACACATCAATACAGAGAGCATCTGGCCCCCATGTACATCCCAGGTATAAATGCAAACACTTTGCTTCCCAGTTATGTCGTTGAAATCAAACTCATCTGTCTTCATTCATGTTTGCACATGACGGAATCTCTTATGAATCAGTTGTACTTGTAAGCCAGCTAGACAAGTTTTTCTTATCTGCCATCTCATTGCACAGGTAAAATCGAGGAGGTGATTTTAGAGGCACGTACAGTGGAGAGAAACGCTGAGTCATATGTGAAAGACGAGAGGTTTATCAACGGCATGCCGCACTACACGCTCAAGCTCCGCGAACACATCCAGGTAACATAACACTACAGTCCGTGGCAGCTGCGCTGTGAAATAAAGGGGAGGACTGACAGGATGAAATATGTGTCTATGGTTGACAGAGAAAAGACTAACAGAGAACCTGTTTTGTGGGTATTCTGGGGATTTTGGCATGCTCTTTGTTTTGGTATGCTATTTTGGGATTATGTAAGTGTGTAGTTACTTGACTACTGAACTTAATTGCAGAGCTTGTCCCTTCTGATGTAGGCCTGAATAGAACACATGTTTTTGTTTTCAGTTAAAGGACAGTGAAATCATAAAACGGGGAGATGCCGCCACAAAGGGCCTCAGTGAGTTTGTTGAGGAGATTTTGTTTGAAAAGCTCACTCCTGGTAGTGTAATTTCATTCAGGTAAACGAACACACACCAAATGAAATTAATCCTATTTAATGCTTTCTTATATAATGGATTTCACATTAATTATTTGATTTGATCTTATTTACAGTAGTCAACATTTGAAGTGGATCAAAACATTTGATCAAAGTTGCCAGTTATATATAAATATATACAGTAGTCAACATTTTAAGTGGATCATATATATATATATATATATATATATATGGCAACCACGAACAAACAGCAAAAACATAATAAAAATATAACTATGGTGACCATGGGTTGTGTAAAGGAAAAATGCTCTAATTTCTTCCATGGAACACACACAATATTTTCAGAACACTTTCAAGCTTACATGTAAATGTTGCATGCAAAAAATAAAATTTTGTTCGATGTGAACTCTTTTAAATGAACGTTAATTCATTCGTTTCAACATGTAACTGATCTCACAGGGTGAGTCTCGATCCAAACTCTCAGAAAATGGTTGGCTACTTGCGAACTCAGCTCTCACAGTTTAACCGGCTGTATAAATCTGGCAGTCTGACCGACGGCAACGTACCTGGCATCCTGAAAATAGCTTTAGACTTGTGAGTCATTTGTACAGTACCTTAATCATTTTCGAATACAGCTCCCAGTTATTCATTTGTTTAGAAAGTGAAGTAGCTGTTTGGCAGTTAATACATCATGATATGAGTCAGTTTAATTCAGTTCTCTCACTAAGAACTGTTGTTTTAAACTATGTGGCAGTTTAATGTCCAAACTGACCCTGGCTGAGTTGAACGTGTTGTTATTCCGCTGTGACGCGGAGGAACAGGAAGATGGTGGTGGCTGCTACAATATACCATCCTGGATGCCGCTGAAGTATGGAGGCCTACAAGGTGGCAAAATACACATGCAACAGGATTGGTTTCGGATCATTGTACTTTTGTGACTGTATAAACCTCATGCTTTTATTACTCACAGGATTAGTCTCAGTGTTGTCTGAGATTCGGCCAAAAAATGACCTTGGACATCCATTCTGTGACAATCTCAGACAAGGTGATTGGATGACTGAATATGTGAGTTCCCGTCTGATGAATAAAGGTGGAGCTCTACGGGAGGTAAGAAAGGATGTTTTTTTAGTAATGTTGCATCAATTTATTCTTATTAACTTAAAAAATATATGCACTTTATTGTGGCATACTTCCTGTCTAAATTAATTTTTCTTACTTCTCATAGGTTGGAAAGTGGTTCAGTGCTGTATTTACGTACCTCAAACATATCCCACGCTACTTAGTGCCGTGTTATTTTGATGCCATTATTGTCGGGGCGTATGCCACGGCTGTATATGCTGTTTTCAACCAAATGTCCAGGTTAGTTTAATATTTAAGAATGTGAGAGTGTATTTAATATGTGGACTGTAGTTTGTAAATGTGTGTAATGGGTTACAGCTTTGTTCAGAATGGGTCGACCCTGGTAAAGCAGCTGGCCCTGGGCTCAGTTCAGATGTGTGGGGTGGGTTGTGCCCCTGCCCTGCCGCCTCTCTCTCCTGAACTGGAGGATGTCCCGGTCCGACTCAACAGTGTGACCAAACAAGAAGAGCAGTGTTGCGTTTCTCTTGCTGCAGGTTTGGGCGCATACACAGTTCCATCTAATGCAAATAATTTGATTGACATTTATATTTACGCAATGCTTTAATTACAGAATAACAACCACTTGATTAATAGTCAAGGTGGACATTGTCTAAAAGTGTTACCTATAAAATGATACATATATTACCATATTGACATGCTTCAAAGGATTAGTTAAAAATTCTGTTATTTATTATTCACCCTCACGTCGATCCAAACCCATCTTCAGAACACAAATTAATATAGTTTTGATGAAATGCGAGAGCTTTCTGACCCTGCATAGACAACAATACTATGTTCAAGGCCAAGAAAGGTGGAAAGGACATTGTTAAAATAGTTCATCTGTGGTTCAAGAGTAATTTTATAACAAAAACATATTTGTGTGAACTTTATTCAATTATTTAATCAATGTCTTTACTACTGCACCTTACTACCTATCTATAGTTGCATTGCTGTTTATGGAGGGTCAGAAAGGTCGCAGGTTTCATCAGAAATATCTTAATTTGTGTTCTGAATGTGGGATTGGATCAACATGAGGGTGAGTACTTAATAACAGAATTCTTTTGGTGTCCTAAATTGCATTGTAATAGAGTACATAGTATAAAATACGTAGTATTTTAATCACAGGCTTTCTCAAAAATGTTGTCACCTATGCAGGTCTGCCGCATTTCTCCACTGGTGTTTTCCGCTGTTGGGGGAGAGACACTTTCATAGCGCTCCGCGGCCTCATGCTTTTGACAGGGAGGTACCTGGAGGCCAGGTGAGAATTTTAAAATGTATACCAGTGACTCGGTGTCATCATCCTCTAATCTAATGTTTCTGACAGAAATATCATCTTGGCGTTTGCTGGCACTATGCGCCATGGTCTGATCCCTAATCTGCTGGGTCAGGGTGTCGCAGCCCGTTATAACTGCCGTGATGCAGTATGGTGGTGGCTTCAGTGTATCCAAGACTACTGTAGTATTGTGCCCGGCGGCACAGATATTCTTATGTGTCCTGTGTCACGTATGTATCCCACTGATGATTCTGAAGCACAGCCCCTGAGGACAGCGGTAAGGAGAACAGAAACAATCTCTGACTGCTTACGATACCTGATACAGTACAATGCCATGCCCTACTTATATGATTCAGTAAGGGGAGGTACAACGTAATTTACCATATTAGCATATTAGCCACTGGAATAAATAAACATTTGCATTTTATGACTTTGTTTCACCTTTGTGTATTACATTAGCAATGGTTATTGTTCATTTACTAAATGTAATATTTTACCGTTCATAATAGGTGCGTGCCGATTTTAAGACATCGTTTTCTGATTGTTTTTATTCAACACAAAACACAAAAGGACTTTTTAGTGCATGCAATTACAATGAATTGACCAACTTTGCACTGCTTGTCTGGAGCTTTTTGTCATTTTGAAGCTTAACAGCCTTAGTCCTTATATTAAAAAGTGCTTTATTAAACAGTATGACCAGAATAGCAATGATTTTTATTATATTAGTGTTTCTAATGTTTTGTATAATTAAACAATCTTTTTGCAATTGTTTAAAAGCGGCATTTTATTAGGAGTATATATCACTTTTAATATGCAAATCCCTACATACTGTATTTAATAAGATTATTAAAGGATATTGCACAAACATAGTTTCATTTTGACAAAAGGCTGATCATATTTTTGCGCATGATTTGTTTTAGGTTCATGACCAGCCGTTATATGTGGTCATTCAAGAGGCTATACAGCGTCATATGCAGGGAATAGAGTTCAGAGAGAGAAATGCAGGTCCACAGATCGACCACAACATGCGAGATGAAGGTAAGTCGTTTTCTGGTTTTCCATGTCTGCCTCAAACCATACCTTGCTTTTCCTATTGTCCTGTCCCATAGGCTTTAATGTGCTGGCCAAAGTAAATCCCGAGACAGGATTTGTTTACGGTGGAAATCGCTTCAACTGTGGGACGTGGATGGATAAAATGGGAGAGAGCGACAAAGCTCATAATAGAGGTGTTCCAGCCACACCCAGGTATTTTTACTACCCGCTAACATACCTGTCATGCTAAACCCGTATAATAATGCTCCACAGTATTTAGGACAAAAGAAGGCTTTTAGTGAGAAACACCTATATTGAGTAGCTTTGAGCCTGGATAAACCAGTCCTCAGTACATCTAGCGGATGGTGGTGTTGTTTATGTGCAGGGACGGCTCTGCGGTGGAGATTGTGGGTCTCTGTAAGTCAGCGGTGCGCTGGCTGATGACGATGAATGAGAATGGAAATTTCCCATACTCCTCTGTCACGATACACAGAGATGGTACATCCTCTTTAACACATTCTCAACCAACTGTCAATGGTCACTTATTTTTGTTTGTTACAAAATAAGATGCTAGTAATTAAATTTGTATTTTATTACAAAGTGATTTTTACACATTCTTATTAATATTTTCTATAAATATGTTTTTAGTTTAGCTTAGTTTTACAAAATAAGGTGCCACTATTTTTTTGAGGTGGCAATTATAAACTATTTTGTTTTAATTAATGTTATTACAAAATAACATTAATTACAAATAATAAAGTAATCAAATATT
The DNA here is from genome assembly GCA_032361065.1 of Enteromius trimaculatus. Classification (NCBI taxonomy): domain Eukaryota; kingdom Metazoa; phylum Chordata; class Actinopteri; order Cypriniformes; family Cyprinidae; genus Enteromius; species Enteromius trimaculatus. Next base: position 12,517,529 of record JAUMHP010000082.1, on the reverse strand, counting down.
TAATTGTTTTTTGTTTTGTTTTATCTTATTTTTGTTTTATTTTATCTTATTTTGGTTTGTTTTGCTTTGTCTTTTGTTTGTTTTTTTATCTTGTTTCTTTTTTTTCTTTATTTAGTACATTATTTTAAATAACGTACCACTTTTATTTTACTTTATTTACTGTACATTCCATTAAAACGGTTCAACTTGTGCCTTTGACATATAATTGTTGCTACAGTGACTCACTTTTGAGTCTAAACTCTATTTTTTACAAGTTTATTCAATATTAACATAATAAATATACAATGTGCTTTCCAAAAAAAAAAAAAAAAATACAATTACAGTGTAATTTTTCCAGGAACAGAACAGTCTGTGTCCTATAAAGAGTGGAATCAAAGGATCCAGGAGAATTTCGAAAGGTTTTTCTACGTGTCAGAAGACCCTTCAGACCCAAATGAGCAACATCCTGAGCTGGTCCACAAGAAATGCATTTACAAAGACAGTTACGGGGCCTCTAGCCCCTGGTGTGACTACCAACTCCGACCTAACTTCACCATCGCCATGGTAGTGGTGAGTACAAGTACTTATAAGAGATTCTTTTCAAGAGTTTTTGAGGATGTTCAGTTATACAGTCCTTTGTTTCATTAGGCGCCAGAGTTGTTTACAGTGCAAAGAGCATGGAAGGCTTTAGAGATAGTAGAGAAGAAGCTGCTCGGCCCTCTGGGAATGAAAACGTTGGATCCAGAGTGAGTAGAAAACAACACCTGCTGTCTGCCTGTGGGTTAAGCAGCTACTCGTGTTAAAAAGTGGGCTCTTCTCGCTGGCTGACTGGACATGGTTTAATAAGTGGTTTCGTTTAGAACAAGAAGTATTTGTGCTTCGGTGAAGTCATTGTATGTAGAAATCTCTGATGTTGGTGTCTGTACTTGTGAAACAGTGATCTGGTGTACTGCGGTGTTTATGACAACGCCCTGGATAATGACAACTACAACTGTGCGAAAGGATTCAACTACCACCAAGGACCTGTATGTTTTCTCACATTAAAAATATTTTATCCAAAATTACAATTTTGTCATTGTTTCCTCACCCTCAAGTTGAATGCAAGAACATATTTTGGTTTCTGGTCTCCATTGACTTCCATAGTACTTTTTTTCAATACTACTAAAATCAGTGGGGACCAGCAACTGTATGAGAACTATCCTTTTCTTTTTTTTACTTTTAACTATGCACATTTCATCATTCGTTTACAGGAGTGGCTGTGGCCAGTTGGATACTTCTTACGAGCCAAGCTTTATTTTGCTAAGAAAATGAGCCAGGAGACATACACCGAAACCGTGTACCTGGTCAAGAATGTTCTATCTAGACTTTATACTCATTTAGAAAGGTAATACAGAGCTCATAACAATTTGAAACTATAAGACATTGAGTACAGTATGCAATATTTAATATCTATGTTCTCTTTGATCTAGATCACCTTGGAAAGGTTTACCGGAGCTGACCAATGAAAACGGACAGTGCTGCTCATTCAGTTGTGAAACACAGGCTTGGTCCATCGCCACTGTTCTGGAAGCCCTTTATGATTTATAATTATATCAAGGACAAACTATACTTCTTCCCACCTTCTGAGAAGCTCAGAGGACATTGTTTTACATTCACAACCCTTTGCAGACACAAATATGTGCTGCTACTCTCTGAGAGGTTTTAGTGTTTGGAAGTAATGAAAACATTTTATCTTTTGATTGTGTGCCAGCTCACTTTTAGAGAGGCATTTCTGTCATGTTTACACTCTTGTTACTTACTACCAGCATATTTAGATTCGGGTTGTTGGTTAAAAAACAGATTTATTCCCTTTTGAGATATTAAAATACATATGATGCTCTCTCGAGATAATAAAAAAACTGATTCCTTACATCTAAAACAACTAGTCTTTTTTATTTCATTCTTTAAATTAATATTACAAAATCTCAAAGCTACTACAAACAGATTTTAATTTAGATTTATGGGCAGTGCTTCTTTTTTGCCATGTCATGGTTGCTTCATTGTCCGCACATGGGTAACAAATGCTCATTATTCTGCCTTCATGAACAACAAACTGCTGCAGGCAAAATGACGTACATAGTTTAGTATCACTCTTGCCTAGCAGAAATGCCCTGCATTTTTAAGAGTTATTTTTGACATCTTAAAAAGAACCCGTATAATATAAAAAATACATTATGTTCAATGCAATTAACCCATTATGGGTTTTTTTTAAAAGCTATTTTGCATGGTTGGAATTTAACACACAGATGAGATTTAAATTAGCCTAGATCAATTTTGTCTAGCATACAGTTACAGAAAAGCCAAAAGCTGAGCACTTCTTTAAAGAATAGTATTAAATAATAACAATGTAATGCCTATAAATGTCTAAATATGCTTTAGAAAAATGAATAAAAGTAAAGGAGAATTAGACCATTTTACACAGTGATGAAATTTCACACTGCATCCCCGTTTAACCATGATTTATATATATTATATATTTAATTTAGTTATTTTTAACTGGATGTGATATCTGATAATCACATGCTCTGTCAATTAGTACAGACTATGTGTGTTTCCCACTTTTTTTTAGAGTTTATCATGCTTTCTTTAAAAAGTAAAAAAAAAACAAAAAAAAAACCTAGTTGTTAATTAATTATTATTCCAGGCCTGCTTTGTTTTAATTAAAATAGTCTGAAAGCAAGCCTTTGTTGTTTATTGTTTCAGCAAAAAGAGGAAAAACAGGAGGGATCTAGCTCAGTGGACTCTCGCATCAGATTCAACTCATCAGCTTGGTAAAAACTGCAAAACGTTAATAGAGTGTGTCTGATAAGAAAGATATACAAAATGTGCTAGGGGTCCTTCGGGTGCCCCTGATCTAGCTTAATACCTGCGTCACGGGATCTCGTGATCCCCCGCTGTCACTACATCATCAACTACCTGTGCAGGTAAACCCCGCCCACGATGACAACACGCTATTTAGTACTGCAGCGCACAAATGGGCTAGTTTCAGTCACATCAGTAGCGGGAGCATCCAACTAATTCTCCACTCGAAAGGTTGTTTTCAACCAGATTTCTTCTCTCGCTGTTCATTGATATCGCTAATGATGCGGGGGATGAATGTATATTTACAGTGAGTTTGTGAATCTCCACAGATGTTTCTGTATGTTCTCCTGTGCTGTGTTGGGGTCGTACACTGTTATGGCAATGGATTTGTCAGTGAGGTTTGTGGATCTATGACACCTAGTCACGGATCAAACCCTCAGTCCAGCTCTGCTCCGTTCACCGTCACTGCTGACAAGACCACCTTTAAAGAGGGGGATCAAATCACAGGTGAGGCTGCACTGCATAAATAAGTTTTCTCATATAAACGGACAGTTATACGCAATCTAGGGTTTGGCTAATCGATCATAATAGGCCTATCGATACCAAAGTTGGCAGGATGTATATCCTTCTGTAAACCGAATACATGATACATTCCACAAGTCTAGACATATCTGTCGGTGTATAGCCTATACTCCTCCCCTCCTATGCAGTGTTTTGTCGTTATGCCCCTCACGTGAGGCGCAAACGATAAGTGGATACTTTTGACTACATAGCTAGGTTTCTATCCAAAGTAACCTATGCGCAGAAGTGAAATATCGCATCGTTTCCATCCAACGAGTCAAAGAGAACAAAACCGTCACTCCCCTCTAATCTATACTATAAATCCCTAAGAAGAGTGTGATAATATAATGATTTTCATACATCAATTATTTGCGCCTCAGAGCGAAACCCAATGAATGCGGTCATTTTCTTTCTGAGGTGTGGATGCTGCTGTTTGAGAAGAACGCAGTCGTGTAAGACTTTCTGGGAGGCAATCCCTTTTGTGTTTGAGAATTACGTCTCAGATGCTGTTTAATGTCTTCGGTCTGCTGCTGGTTAGTCAGGTTTTCCCCAGTATAGGGCAAACAGTGTTGCCAGATTTTTTTAATCGAAAGTAGCTAAATCCATCTTGAAAAGTCTGACGCATATTTGCATATTCATTAGGTCAGTGCGTCATATTATCTTGCTTCTCTGTAGCCACATAATGTATTTTAATGCAGCCAAATTCTCAATATAACTGTTTTCATTGATATATTTAATGGTTTCTGTTGTCAGAAAAACATGAAATATTGACTGAAATCCACCTCATTATTAGGCCTACTAACTCTACTTTACAAGATGTTAATCTGGATTAATATCCTGATTTATAATCAAGTCGTTGTCTGATGAAATCAACTACACATAAAATATAGACAATGGCTATGCTGTGATTTTGGCTTTAGAAGCCAGGAGTTAGAAGCAACATAATACATATTTTAACTGAAAGCCCTGCTCCTTTTAGCCTCTCGCTGTGTGCGCGAGCTGGGAAAACAAGTGCTCGTGCGGCACTACCAGGCTTGCTGAGGTTTGTCCACGAAGTCGCTAGGTTTGTTGTTGCTAGTTGCTATTTGTAAAAATGTCGCCAAGGGGTCTGAAAAGTCACTAAATTGGCAACACTGAGCGCAAGCAGGGCCGGATTAACATTGCCAGGGGCCCCTGGGCTACAGGTTGCTGTAAGATGTAATAAGGTTTTTTTTTTTAAATATTACTTTTAATAAAAGTCAGCCGCAAACGCTTTGCAGACCAATCGGAGCATGGCGCGAGAGCGATCTGAAAGCATGCAGAGCGGTCTAATCTCGCGTTATTTGCATTCAGATACACAGCAGCATATGGGGGGTGGAGCGTACCACTAACGTTAGGTGTGTTCGAGCTCATGCTGCGCTGCGCAGACCGATCGGCGAGATTAGCCGAAAGCAGTCGGGGAGGAGCTG
>JAUMHP010000082.1:12498329-12509045 GCA_032361065.1 Enteromius trimaculatus | reverse complement strand
ATTTCTAACCGGCATGCACTACTTCAAGTCAGCCGCCGATCGGTCTGCGCAGCGCCGCATGAAGTCGAACGCACCTACTGACTACCAACTATATATCTATGCCACCAACCAAAGGAAATAGTCGCGTAGCCTTTTTACATTTTAATTTTGCAGTCGTTACTTTTGTAAGTACAATTTGTTCGTGTTGAAGCGGCAGTTTTGTACGTGTAAAGACGCACATTTTATCTGTGTTAAAAACATTACCCTCTGTTTACTCACATATTGATTTTGTTGTATAGCTATTAAATTAATAAATGTAATGAAATTAGAAATGGAAAGAGTGTTGGGTCCGTGTATCCTCTGATCATTCATTATTTTAATTAATAGTGAAAAAAAGAAAAAAACATAGCCTTTTTTCGTATGTTCAAAAAAGCGCAAAAAAAATGATTTGGGCAAAATTTTCAATTTCTGATTCACGATTAGAAAACAGATAAACAACTTCGAAATCGATAAGCAGACAAACACAAAGTCAAGCCATACCAGTATTGAAGTGAAGGTGATGGAAATATGCATATTTAATAAATACATGTTAGTTCATATTAATATTTTAATTAGTATTATAATCATTTTAAATAACTGCTGGTCTAAGAAAAACCTGTCTAAGCTCTGCTCAGGTATGAGTAGTGTTGCGTTATTCATTAGTCTGCTTGTTTGATGAATAAAGGAGGAAATGTAATTACAATAAAACGGGTTATTAATCTGTACACCTGTGCAGATGACTGCTATTTTGCTGTGCAGAACTGCAGAAGAACTGACTAATCAGCAAAAAGGGACGTTTAATTCCCGCCCACATATAGAAATCGAATATTTAAGCTGTTTATTTATTTTCCTACCATAGAACGAAAACAAAACCTTAAGCTGCATTCTCATTTTTAACATTTTTTGAACGAAAGAAAAAACAAAAATAGGTGCCGTTTTCTTGTTTTTCCACTATAAATATTAACTCAAATACCAAATGATCAGATGATACATGGACCTGGAAGCCATCACATTTTAACTAATTCCTAGCTAGATCTGAAAACCACAGCCCCCCGGTCAAATAACCCGAATCTGTTGAGCCGATTCTTTTCAGTCAACTGGTTCACAAATAGGCTACCACTGAGCGATTCATTTGTGAATTCGACTAATCCAAAAGATTAAATTTGCAGCCACTAAAATCTCAGACAGAGTCAAGTTAACCATAAACAACTGGATTGGTCTAGTTCTCTGAGCCAGGATGCAAGTCCTACTGAATGTATTTTTTAGATAAATATGCTCCTAAGTATTCATACTAATTATCAGACGGAGCTGTTTAAGCTCAAATTTGTGTGGAATTAGGCAAGGCAAGTTTATTTATATAGCACATTTCATACACAGAGGTAATTCAAAGTGCTTTACATAAAAGGAAAATCATAAAAACAATAAAACAAAAGTCACAAAAAAGGAAGTAGAAACAATCATAAAAACAATGATCACAATTGATATAAGAAAAACGATTGATATAATGATTTAAATTTAAAATAAGTTTTCATTTAAAATAAGTTTAAGACAGTTAAAAAACAGAATGCAATCAGTTCGGACGAAGCTCAGTGCTCATTCAGTTAATGCTCAGCTAAACAGATGAGTTTTGAGTTTAGATTTAAATGTAGCTAACGTTTTAGAACATTTGATCTCTTCTGGAAGCTGTTTCTAACTGCGGGCAGCATAATAGCTAAAAGCAGATTCCACTTGTTTTGTGTGAACCCTTGGTATTTCTAACTGATTTGATCCTAATGATCTGAGTGGTCTGTTTATAATCCGTGAGCATATCTGCAATGTATTTTGGTCCTAGGCCATTGAGTGATTTATAAACAAGTAGAATGTATTTTGGTCCTAGGCCATTGAGTGATTTATAAACAAGTAGAAGTACTTTAAAATCAATTCTGAATATAACTGGAAGCCAGGGTAGGGACCTGAGGACTGGTGTGATATGCTCAGATGTTCTAGTTCTAGTCAGAATCCTGGCAGTAGCGTTTTGAGCGAGCTGCAGCTGTCTAATGGTTTTCTTGGGGTGGCCAGTGAAGAGACCATTACAACAATCCACCCTGCTTGTGATAAAGGCATGAACAAGTTTCTCCAAGTCTTGACTGGAAACAAAACATCTAATTGTTGCAATTTTTTTGAGATGATCGTATGCTGATTTAGTTACTGCTTTGACATGACTATTGAAACTAAGCCTAGTTTCTTTGCCTACGAATGCAATTCAGTTTTCTACTTGTTTAACTGAAGGAAGTTCAGTTAAATTAGAGGCCTCTCTTTAACTGGAGAGGACTGAACATAGTGCACAGCTTTGACAGCTGATGGGATTCGCTCATAAATCCAAGCAATACTTTTTTTTCAATCATATATAGATGACTAAGCCAATCAGAGCAAATAAGGGGCGGAGCGACACGTGCAGCCCTGCCCCAGGTTCAGTCCCGCCCGATCTGCAGGCTGCAGACAGGTGTGATTAATAGGGTATAATAAATCAGACCTCAATAATAAATTGTTACCATTAAACTTATTATATTATTGTGCAGTAGGCTATACTGTTTACTACATTTTAGAAATTAATTGCTTTGAATTGTTGCAGTGTTAAACCCAATAGATTTTAAAAACTAGACTCAAACTAAAAAGCAATTCAGATTACTAAAATATGACTTAAACTAAATGCCATTTTAGTCACAAGACTAAGACAAAATTTTAATTTGCTGTAAAAATTAACACTGTTATGTTATAAATGCTTATACCATAGTTTATTTAAAATGTACTGCATTTATGGTATTTACTATACTGTGCTACACAACACTAGATACAAATGAATAATTTTATAATCAGTCACGTTTGACAGTAATTGGTGAAATGTCGTTTACAGTTGGATCTGGCTCTTAATGTAAGGAAGTCCCACTGAACTTTTGTTTTGTTTCTTTCTCAGTGTCGTTAACCGGCCAATCAGGAACCCAGTTTGAAGGGTTTATGTTACAAGCACGACAAGTCGGATCAACTACTCCCATCGGCACTTTTACTGTGACTGGCAGTAATATACAGACCCTCTCCTGCAATGGAGCAGATGTGAGTTTATCTACATTATTTTCATAGTATTTGGTGGAGAAGAAACACAGACAAATTTATATTTTGTTATATTATATACAGGTAAACTGCTACACTTAATGCTACTTATAAAATTGTATATACAGTGGGTAAAATAAGTATTGAACTCGTCACCAGTTTTCTCAGAAAATATAGTTATAAAGGTGCTGCTGACATTAAATGTTCACCAGATGTTGGTAACAAAACAATTAATCCATACATAACAAAACAAATAAGTACAGAAATTAAGTTATGCATAATAAAACGCATTGAATACAAAAAGAAAAGGTGCAGGAAGCAAAAACACTAGCAGAAACAAATTGGTAATTAGAAGGCATTCCAGCACCCTGTCAGTGGAAGTTAATATTAGCTGGTTTAGTCCCAACATCAGGATGCTGGAAGATAAAACAAGGGTGGACATCTCAACAAGAAGGTAATCCCAAACACAGCCAAGGAAACTCTCAGTTGGTTTGAAAAATGAAGCCGCTAGAATGGCCCAGCCAATCACCTTAAATCCAATAGAAAATAAGAGCTAAAGATTGGAGTTCATAAAAGAGACCTTCAAGAAGTTATTACCAACAAAGTCTTTTGTACAAATATTACAAAATTTTTTAGTCATGCAATACTTTATTCCTGTATAATTTTATTGCACAACTTTAACTTCTGAACTTATTTGCTTTGATATGTTATGTATGGATCACTTCAGTTGTTATCAACATGTGGTTAAAAATTTATGGCAACAGGATCATTATAAATAGATTTGACTGTGAAAAAATTGTAACACGTTCAATACTTATTTTACCCTTTATATTCTTTCATATCCATTTTACTAATAAGCTAGTTTATTGAAATGTTATTTAAACAACATTGGTCAGTTATCAGAAATTGACTCGTTTATATATTTTATTATTATTTATGCTATTATATTACTCAGAATAGAGCAGTCTCTCACACATCAGGTGCTAAAAAAAGTTCAATTCAAGCTAAATGGACAGCTCCAGCATCTGGAAACCTGGGAAATATAGAATTCAGGTATTGTTTTTACATTTTTTTTTTAAAGTTAATCACTTGTATGATTCTAATACTTTTCATTTTTATTGATTATTTTTTGTTATTTGAATTTAAACTTTTTTTTTTTATTATTAGCACAACATTTGTGAAAACTGCTTCTACCTTTTGGGTGGGTGTAAAGAGCTCTGCTGTGATCTATAAAGGAACTTCTCCAACTGCAGCTCCGACTGTAAGTCCAGCTTTTATCATAAACTTAAACAAACTAACAAACAGCGCAGTCACTGGCACACGCTGTTCCAAATCGTTGTTCCCAGGTCAGTTCCCAGCACTCGTTCCCTGTCCCCTAATTATTGATTAGACTCACCTGTGGATACTTACCTGTCTTGGATAAAAGCCTCAGCAAACAGTTGCTGTATGTCTGACCTCGAGGTAATAGAAGCTCAGCGCATAACCGCAAATGGATCTGGCTCTTCTCCAAACCCGCACCCGAGATGGTCGTCCCGTCCAGAAATATATTAAGGAGTTCATGGAGTACCTTGATCAAGTGCCTTGGAGCGAGCAGACATTGAAAAGGCTGTTTTGGTTTAGGCTAGATGATGATCTCGCCATGCAGATTTCCTTGATTGATAACTTGTGCACACTCACCCAGCTAATGGGCCAGGTCTTTTGGCTGGGTGGTTCATCTTCCACCGCAGTAAAAGAGGTCAGCACCATTCTGATGCCAGTTCCCCGACCTAACAACTGGGGAACCAAAATTCTAGACCCTGCCATGCAATCAGTGAGATCGGCCAAAAGAGCCCCATGACAGTCCAAAATTCGCCCAAGAGCGCTGATCCCGATCCCCAAAGTTCCAGTCCCAGAGTTTCAGCCAAAAGGGCTAATAGTGACTTCAGTCCCAGAATCACGGCCAGTAGAACAGTTCCTGAATCCAGTCCATGAGTCCCAGCCAGGTAGGCCGATCCCTGGTCCAGTTCCTGAGTCACGGAGAGGAGAGCCGATCCTGAGTCCAATCCCTGAATTACGGCCAGGAGAGCTGTTCCTGAGTCCAGTCCCTGAATTACGGCAAGAAGAGCTGTTCCCAAATCCAGTCCCTGTTTTACGGCCAGGAGGGCCGATCCCTAGTCCAGTTCCAAGTTCACAGCCAGGAGAGCCGTTCCAGATTCCAGTTCCTGAATCAAGGCCAGGAGAGCCATTCCCAAGTCTAGTCCCTGAATTACGGCCAGGAGAGCAGTTTTCGATTCCATTTACTGATTTACGGGCAGGAGTCCTGCATATAGTCCTGCAGCTGCCGCAGGCAGCCCCTGTTCCACCACAGCCACAGGCAGCCCCTGTTCCACCACAGCCACAGGCAGCCCCTGTTCCGCCACAGTCTCAGGCAACCCTTGTTCCACCACGGCCACAGGCAGCCACTGTTCCGCCACGGCCAAAGGCAGTTCCAGATCCGCCTTGGCCCGCTAAGGCTACTGATTTGCCTTGGCCTGCTAGAGCTCCAGATCCGCCCCGGAGGCAACCAGTAACTCTGCCCTGTGCGGCCTCCAGGGCAGCAAGGTAACATCACTGTCCTACCTCCGTTGATCATTCACCTCTCCTCATCCCCGAAAACTGTGTTGGATTCCTTGACTGTGATCCTGTCTATGTCTGTCATCTTCACTCACCTGCACCGAGCACCTTTGATCCGACGATCATCCCTCTTTAAGATACTTACCTTTCTAACTTGCCTGTATTTACCGGGGCTGGATAGTGGATGGCGATCAGGAGATTGCAGAAAGACTGAGAAAGAGACTCTGCCATTACCTTTATGTTGATGTCTATCCATTACTTGACATTTGTTTTCATTTACCCCCTATGTTAAATAAACTAATCCTTTTGATTCTTCCCTGTCTACCGTGTCTGAGACATGTGTTACACTTAAAAACCAGGCAAGTTAATCTATTTGTATTGTATGTTTTCTACCTTTTCGCTGGTGTCAAGAATTCTACTGTAGCAAATAACGGAACTTCTTCTGCAACTACAACTCTGACTGTAAGTCCAGATTTTTTTCTATGAACCTAAACAAACCTAAAAAAACAGGTAAATAAATTATCATTTTGTATTGTATGTTGTTTTATATTCAGGAGAAATCACTCTGTTCATTTCAGGTTCCATCAAATCCTGATTGTGGGAAAACCAAAGTCTGTTTCAGTCAGCCCAGCGGCTGTGACCCAGCAACCAACACAGGCTGCTACTTCATGGCAGTTCAGATGTCATCTAACCAATCAGAAATGAGGATTGAAATGTTTGGGCGAGCTGATGGATACATTGCTATTGGGTTTTCAGATGACAAAGCTATGGTGAGATATCAGCAGCCCTTTTCCTCTTTATTTGTCTAAAAATGTTGATTACACAAGCCCATGTAAACTAGGGAATGGGTGTAAGAGTGGTGTTCCACAGACTATCAGTTAAGTATCAATACACATCCACTCCAAGTGGATGTCAGACATAATAACTTATTCATGAAACATGAGATCTGCAAACCCCATGAGTAATTTTGTTTTTCTAGGAATAGTGCATTAAGACAGGAAAACAGCATTATGTTCATATGGTTTTAAAAGTTGTATTTATTTTTTTAATTATTATTATTATTATTTTATTTTACTTATTCACACTTCCTCATTAATATTCAAATGATTAAATATTCCCCCCTGGAGGAAGGTGAGATCTATCGATCTAAGACTTATATGGTGCTTAATGATACGGATTGAGGCAAACATCTATGTTGTCAAAATAAATATTAGAGAGATAGCCTATAGTTTAAATGCAGACTGTCTCTGTAAGCGACGATGAAATCACTAGAAATTTGTTTATCTAAACATCATTTTTTTTTTCTCTCTTTTTTTTTTCAGGGCAATGACGACATCTACATCTGTGGTAAGGACAGCAGCGGCAACCTCCGAGTGCAACACGCTATTTCCACTGGAAAAACAACTCCAACTATCCTCTCACTGGTATATTCCTCATTTATGCCACTGTTTCTGTTGTGTGATAAGATATGGTCACTCACACATATTCTACATGTTTACAGGGGAATGTGACTGATATCAAGACAACGCTACTGAATGGAAATGCTATCAATTGTTCGTTTACATCCCGTAATGCCATTAGCACAGGAAATAGAGCAGCATCTACAAGCGAGTACTACCTCATGATTGCTGCTGGACCCAGCAGTCAAGGTCTGTGCTTCTATGTTACATAAATAAAAAAGTCAAATTTAATGTAATGTTATTTTAGTATAATTTCATATTGATAATATATTTTATATTAATAAAAATATTTTTATAGTAAAAATAGCAGAAGTCATCATATTGGGTGAACTTTTATAGTGGGAGGCTACAACAAATATTTTTTTTCGAATTCCCATTCGCTCAAATAGCAAACGAAAAACTCCACGCTAATATTTTCATGAATTTCAAAAAATGATAAAAAATTGAGAAAGACTAATAATGAATTTACTTTCTCTCACATAGACGCTGTATTAGTATCACCCTTGCTTTAGCATTCATATATATAAAATGTTAATATAAAATGTTTTAAATGTAGAAATAAAATTTACAATGATCACTGAAACATCCTAGTATTGTGAAAAGGGTCCATAAATTCTATAATTAGACTAGTAATATACAGTACTGTGCAAAAGTCTTAGGCCACTATTATTTTCATCAACAAAAAGCTATTTCTATCTCTTGCGGGTGCATGTCAGTTGGAAATATCAGTTTACATTTCCAAACATTATTATTGTCATTAATTGTAATAATGCAGTGAGATTATTGTCTGCACAAAGAGACTGATCATCATCCAGTATGTCTGGAATAACATGAAGTAACAGAACAAGCTGAGACAGACTCAATCCAGAAGAACTGTGGCATCGTCTCCAAGATGAAGAAAAAACCTACCTGGAAAGCCACCTGAAAAACTATGAGCAAGTGTAGCTCGGAACAGAAGCAGTTTTACCAAAAGCTGTAATACCAATTATTTATTTCATTTAGTTATCAGAAGTTAATTGATAAATTAAACCTATTTATAGCATTATTTTTGAAAGCATCCGCATTTTACAGCATTTTTACACGAGTGTCTAAAACTTTGAACAGTACTGTAGCTTTTACTCACCCCTCATAAAGATGTTTAGCAAAATGGCCAGAAAATTTAAACATACAGATAGTAAGATTGTCAGTGAATAACTGAAAGGAAGCTGTTGATTGGCTTCAGAAGATTTGTAATATGGTGTACAGAAAGTTTACTGTTATTTTATGGTGCTTGACTGTCCCTAGTCACTAAACATTCTTCAAAACATCTCCCTTTGTGATGGAAGGAAAAGTGGAATAGCATGAGTAAATGATGACTGAATCTTTATTTGGGTCGTCTAACTAAGGATTATCTTCATTTGTAGGTAGCATCCAGAGCCATACAAATGAATATGTCAGTAGTACTAAGGCTAATTTACAGGATCCAAGTCCGGTCGTTACAAGTGCTGAAGAATTCCCAGCGATTGTTAAAGCACATGGTGAGTACGTCATGACCATATTAGAGCATCACATCAGTACTATTGTGGTCCTGACGATACTGATCTGCTTCAGGTTGCCTGATGTTAATCTCCTGGATGACCACGGGCAGTATAGGGATGCTCATAGCACGCTATTTAAAGGAAGTTGCAGAGGACCACGGCTGCTGCGGTAAAGACTTCTGGTTTATGGTAAGTGAATGCTAACTGACGGTGCACACTGCACTAATGAAACCATCTGATCCATTCATTTAGATATTGTAGTCAGATTTAGTAACCTGATTGCATGCAGATTTACACACATTTTATTGCATGCAAAGTATACTTTTTTTTTTTAACCTACTGTAGGTGTGATAAACTGCTATGCTTAAAAATCTGGCCAAAAATTATGATTCTGGAATATAATTGTTATTGTTTAGACTATAACAACTTAAAGTCTGTGTGAAATCAAAACGGACTATATTTATATTGTTAGCTCACATAGCTATGTTTATGGTGAACAATAATCCCTGCAAATCATTCCACAAAATAAAAAAGAAAAAAATTGTCTTCGTAATCTTTAATTAAAATCTGAAAAGCTCCTCCCCTCTAAAACTGATGATGTCAGTTTGACGGCTTTGGCATGAGCATGACATCATTAACCACCTTCAACTGTCATTTAATTTCTGAATAAAAAGCCTGCTTTACTACATCCAATCAATTAAAAGTAGAAAAAACAATTAATGCCCTCCGTTTTCCTCATTTAATAATCTGTTTCTCATGGAAGTACGTAACAATAAGGAAGTAAAATCGGCCACAAACTTCTGGTTCACGTGTACTTTAACAGATTTGAGCTGTGTATGCTGCAAAAAAATCAGATTCAGATTAGATGGCTGTCTAATAAAAGCACATGTCCTGCCCATGTGGGCTGCTTTATCAGGCTCGTCAGCTCATTTGTAAGTGAATTGCATGCGTCATATTGACATATCTGTTTCATCAGCATGACGGTGGGAAAATATCTTTGATAAACGCTTTGCAGTAGTAAGTATGTGTGCATTTAGTTTGAGCAAGATAAGAGGCTATGGTGTGTGGCATCACTTTACACTGTCATTAACTACCTTTATTGTAATAATGCTTCTGTGTGATTGATCTGTTTCAATACGTTTTACTTTGAATGTACATGAACTGACCTGTTAAATCTGCTAAATGTTTAAAATGAATAAATACTGTTTATTTCTTGTTTCAAAGGCCCACGTGTTTCTGATGTCCCTGTCAGTCACTGCCACAGCCATCGCATTCATACTGGTGTTTTCTTATGCCCAGGATTGGAGTGGGGTAAGCTAAAATACATCAAATAAAACAATGCACGGAGAGATTGCAGACAACCCAAGAACTTCACTGTAAATTGAATCCATGACCGTAAAATTATAAAAATATGGGACAAGTATGGCATGTTTAGAAGGCTTACATCAAAAAGTTTCTTCTATCCTTAAAAAAACAAAAAAAACAAACTTGGTTTAGGTTTGCAAAGTTGCATCTGAACAAACCGTAAAATGTCTAGACTTCAGCAGAGTGCCTAGAAAAATAAATAAATAGATAAAAAGTTGTTGCAATAACCAATCCCAAATAAAGATACATGTAAGGTTCATCTAGGGACAGATGTCCAGCATTGTACAGAAAACTATGCAATTCAGTCGGGTGCGCTACCTTTTTTTTACATGCCCGTACATATGATTAAATAAGAATGTTTATAAGTAGTTTAAGCAAATTTATTTTTACATATAATGGTAAACGTTATATGATGACTTTGGCGGCTAGTTGCCTAAGAAACATCAATATGAGAACATAAAATATTAAAAATAAAAATTAAACCTCCTTTAAAAAAAAAAGAATTTAATTAATAATTTGGCAGCAAAAAAATACATATCCACACAGATACATAAAAAATAAAGGGTTTAAATTTGAAATACTCATATTATATGTGTATCTGTGTGTATTTAGGGGGCTCATCCGGTCCTGGGCTGTTTGGTGATGATCCTCAGTCTTATTCAGCCCATAGTTGCTGC
>JAUMHP010000082.1:12459520-12474453 GCA_032361065.1 Enteromius trimaculatus | reverse complement strand
ATATTATAGGCCCCTTAATGCAATTTTGTTAAACTTTAATAAATTGATATTAAATTGTTTATGTTTTATTATTCTAATTAATTAGACATGTTTTTGATAAAACAATTTGTATTTAACCTTTAAAAAGGAGGCCCTAATATTTTAAATAAATATAAACAAATGTGAGGCATCTTAATTTTAAAAATAGAATTGTTCCCTTACAAACACCTTTCAATAATATATATATATATATATATATATAATATTGTATATTATATTAAAACTATTTTATATACTAGCACTATATAATTTAATTTCATTCATCATTAAAAATGATTACGTATCACGCTTGATTATATTTCATTTAAAATAAAGTAAATTGTAGATCAATTTACAGTAAAAAATGGCTATAAATTCTACTGTAAATGGAATTATAATTTAACTTGAATATAATTTACAGTGACATGTACTTGTACAATACAAATTGTAATGCAATTATATATGCAAATTTGTAACACTGTTTACACAGTGTTTTTCTTTCTGTTATTTAGATCAGTGAGTTAAACAAACATCCCTATGTATACATATACATATATATATATATATATAGTTGTCTACCGAGCCCCTGATTTTTCTTTGTAAGATCTGTAAGAACTGATTAATCCGGAAACTGTAACACTTTATAAGCTTGCAAAACGTTTCACATGTTCACGCAAACCATTTCTTGTGAGCACATAAAGTGTCTCTGGTGAGCATGAAAGTCTTTATTGCAAATGTCCCTTTAGGGGCTCTGTTGTTTTTTGAACAATTTTGTGTACAGTTGATTTTGCTTTTGGGCTATTTGTTTCTCCAGAATGGAATCTTGATGATGATGCATTGTGGAGACGGTATTCCTTGTACTGTATTCTATTTTTTTAATTAGTGGCCTTCTACACATACAGAAGATCTGCATAGAGTATATGCATATATGCAGAACATAAATGGTATGATAGTATGCTATTGCAAAAATTGTGTGCGCATGTTTGTAGAGGCACAGGGTGTTTGATACTGAGTCTGACCATCAGACCTCTCTCACATTGTCCTGACGGTTCGTTTCTCCCAGTGTGGTGTGCAGTAACCCATGTGCAGTGCCCTGTGAAGGGCAATTCACCACAGTTCTGCTAGTGATGACAATTTAGCCACCAGCCAGTGTTTATCCTCTGCCCCTCCTGTCCGTTTTACACAGCGTGATGCCATGAGCATCCATCCTTAATAAGAACAATCAGTTGTTGCATCGGAAGTATGCTAAGAAAATCAATAGAATGCATGCATCCAAGGTCAACATCGATTTCTGTGGGGTTTAAACATTGCTCTGTTCACCACCAAACTGCTATGAGACGATGCTAAGCACGTATAGAGAATATAGATCATCTAATATGTAAGACTCTTACAAAAATGTAAGTTTAAACTTTAACTTAGCTGGAGATATTTAAAGGTCTGACCATGCATTGTCTAGCCAATGCTTAAAGCACCTATTTGACAAGAACAGATTACCTGGAGCAGTCGACTAGGGCACGATACCGATACAGTAGATCTGCAGCATGTCTTTGGGGTTTTTACCTTGCACTTTTTAAGCTACTAGTTTAAATCTGTAACAACCAGGGTTGAGAAAATGGGCCACACCCATAGGAAGCTTAATTGAAATTTGAACTGAAATGAAAGGAAGACCTATTTATATGTCCTTGAAAAATGATATTTGTTATTTAAAAGAATTTCTTTGTATTTCGTACCATTTGAATTCACTTTACCCATCAATTCTGTTTCCTGTTTCCAGATTCAGAAGTCCATATAGATCAAATTCTAAATGTTGCATAACCTCACTATCACTGCAGCACACCACACTTGTTTTTAGCATTGATAGCACTAAATGGAGATTGCCTCAGACTCTTTAAAGTGGCTTTGGAGAGCGTTTACAGACTACTTTTACAATTCATAAAACCATTGCAACCTATATAACAGATGTCAGATAAATCCAACTCATAAATGTATTGAACAAAGCATATTTAATGGAGAACACATCAGTGCTAGCCTGCCCTGCTGACTGTCGAGTTGATGCTCCGGGTCATCCTCTACTCACAGTGCTCTCTTGCGCGCAGTTTTAATAAAGCATCTTTGCAGACCCATGCTTCATCCAGCACATTGTTTTAATAAGACAGCTCGGTTAAACCCAGTGTAACAAACTTGAAGCTGGTGCTCTCTGCACAGGACGTAACACTGTAAAAGTGTCTGAAGCCATTGATTTGCAACACCATTGACTTCCTTTTTTTATGAATGAGGTTTTAGGTACTTTTGGAACCACTGCTTTTAAGAGGATGTCAGGACCTTCCTAGATTCATTTTCAGTAAATCATTTAAGGCTTCTTTCTCTTAAAAGCCTTATACTGGTGTGAACACTCTGCCCTGGACTTTAAAGCAGCCATATCATACTCTTTTCATAGCATTTTATTATAAGTCCAGGTTCCCTGCACTAAAGGAGCTGTAATGTGCTGTAGTTACATTCTCTTTCTCATACTGAAGAGTCTTTAAGCTACAGGACTGTACTGTGAAGACCTCGATTAGGATTAGCAAGTCCTTTTCATGTGGAAGCCTCCTGTGTAATCACTTTGTCTTTCAACTTTGGGCCAAATAGCTGACAATGAAATGCAATGGTTACGCTGTGATAATATATATATATATATATTAGTTTAGTGTCTGAAATGGTCTGAATAATTCTTTATAAATATTAATAATTATTTTAAAATATTATTAATAATATATAATATTTGCAATATTATATACAGTAGTCACAATTTGAAGTGGATCAAAACCTTTCATCAAAGTTGTCCTAAAACCTACAAAAAAAAAATAAAAAAAATAAAATAAAAAATAAAATAAATAAATTAATATATATATATATATATATAATGACATTATAATGAAATGATATAATGATATATATGTATATATATATATATTATATTATTTTATTACATTTT
The DNA here is from genome assembly GCA_032361065.1 of Enteromius trimaculatus. NCBI lineage: Eukaryota > Metazoa > Chordata > Actinopteri > Cypriniformes > Cyprinidae > Enteromius > Enteromius trimaculatus. The sequence continues at coordinate 12,471,461 of JAUMHP010000082.1, read as the reverse complement.
ATTATAATGTGTTAAGAAATATGTTTTATTTTATAGTAAATGTTGTTCATATTTACAGTATGTATAAAATGTTATTCTTGTTTGAAGCAATACATTAAAATATATTTCATCATGTACAGTATAAAAATGTATATATCATTTTATATTCATATACAAAATATTTTATGTAGCAAATTTATTTTATGTAGCATATACAAAACATGAAATGTGTTCGTATTGTGTCTAGGAATGTCTGTCTTTTACTTCTTACTTTATCTTTACTAATATTTTGAGTTTAATTAGGAGGGTTAGTTTTGCTGAAAACAATATGACATGAACTTGAAAACTGATATACAGTATAATAATGCAAAATAAGAACCGGTTCTCAATTCCCAAATGTAATCTACGTAGTATGACACTCATATCTCAAAACAGCAAGAAGAAATATCCATACATTTTTTATGGCAAGTCTTCTTTAAACCAGAATCAGTATCTCCCAAGTCTGTTTCACATATGTATGCTATTTATTATGAATGAAATTCTATATATCCAGTACTACTATGTTCCTTCTTAGTCTCAGTAGGCCCTTCAGGAGAAGTAGGAAAAGACATTTGCAAAACTCCCACAGAGATCCAGCAGCGCAGTAGTGGATGGAATAGCAGTTTTTCTCCAAAGCCGTGTTTGGTTGAGCAGGGCTTCCCTCCAATAAAACCCACCGGGTCCGAAACGGCTGTAATGCACAAAACAGCACTTAAAGTGTCTACTAGTACAAACATCCATCGCCTCTCTTCGTCTTCCTCTCGGTTTCTGTCTAGCTTCCTCCAGGGCTCCTAAAGGCAAGTGCGAGATGTGCCTTTCCGATAATGTGTTGAAAACAGTTGCTCGCTAAACATTTGCTTGCCTTATCTGTGCATAAGTGTGGCCCCTAGGCCTCTGCTGGAGTCATCTGTAGAGAGGGAATGGGAGGCGGTGCGTGTGATGCTTTTGATCTGCGGGCTTCTCACAGATAAGACTTATTAGTTTGTTTGTGAGGAAAAGCTGGCCCAATGAATTTGCCTTGCTGATGTTTTCTACACATCAATATGCCAGATTTCAGACTGAGGTCTGAGCGTCCTTGCTCTCACAGAGGTTACAGTTTCACATTATAACGCAAGCGCTTTCTGTTTCAAGAAATCACAGGTGCAGCTGCCGCATAAAACACTGCAACTCTTGAAATAATTCACTTCCTCTTGTTGCTTAAGATAGAAACATGGCATTGCAGCAAGATGTCACAGTCTTTTTCAAGAGCTTGACAGGCGAAGTAAGGCCGCCAACAGATGGAGGGTGATAATATAACTGGTAGAAACAGACACATTCTTGTGAGCGTGCCCGGCCAGAGGGCAAATGCGCTGATCTCTGGACCATAACAGGACATCTATTAAGATTCTAATCGTTGTTTTATGGGTTGCTAAAGAACACACTGCTGCACTGTTGATGTAAATTTCCTGTGTCTGTTGTCACTTTGGCATTTTGCACATACTGGAAATTACAGATCATAACTTAAAAAAAACAGACTTTATTAAAAAAAGGAAATGTCCAAGATTAATTTCCAGTGATTTAAGTGCAGGCTACTAACTATTGTACTGATTATTATGTTGATTTATTGTTAGTACAGAATTAATAAATAATTATTTTTACAAACAAAATTAACAGTTAGGTTTATTTTATTGAATTTATAGTTATTTTTAATAATAAAAACAAAAAATACAAATAGCAAAATATAAAAATTTAAATAATAAAAAAAAAAAACTCACTCTGAATAATGTAAACACACACACACACACACACACACACACACACACACATTTTTGTGGTTTATGGGGACGCTCCATGCAAAATGATTTTTATACTGTATAATCCCTTCACCTAACCCTAGTCCTACTTGGAAACATTCTGAATTTTTAGATTTTCCAAAAAAAAAAAAAAAAAACCCCATAAAAACATAAAACATATAAATGTTACATATGTAAATATGTACAGTGTGGACGGAAAGTATTCAGACCCCCTTACATTTTTCACTCTGTTATATTGCAGCCATTTGCTAAAATAATTTAAGTTGTTTTTGTATGTATGTTTTTCCTCATTAATGTACACATAGCAACACATATTGACAGAAAAACACAGAATTGTTGACATTTTTGTCTTCATTAAAGAAGAAAAATATTAAATGACTATTCACAATACTTTCCGTACCCACTGTATATGTAAATGCCCTGTGTCTGTTGTCACTTTGGCATTTTGCACACACACACGCACACACACACACACACACACACGCATATACTGTATATATATATTAGGGCAGCAGGATTTGGGAAAAATGTGATTATTAAGGTCAAAATTGTGATTTGCGATTGCGATACGATATACGATTAATAATGCTGAAATCTGTATTTCTCAACTGAGATACAGTATACAGTGCAATCTAGCAACAACTAATTAAAACTAAATTGTACAAAATTAAACAACAGTAACATCTTTACATTACTGAATTAAATTACATTCAATTAACATTAAAATAAAATTAAAAAGTCAAAAGTACTGATAAATAAAACAAATACCCATTTTTATATTTTTACATGTTGTCCGAAAACATTTAAGCGGGATGTAACGTATACTTAGTATATTTGTTTTGGTATCTCTTGTCCAGTGTGCCAATAATTTTCTCAAATCCCTCTTTGCTAAAAGTGCGTTCACACCTGAGGCGACCTGGGCGAATATATCTCGCTATTCTCGTGTGGTTGGACGCTTGAACATGTCGAGTTTCACACTGCGCCCTTGAGCGTGATTTTTAGTTATTTTTAACCTAATCAAAATGAATTGGAATGCACAATTAAAAAGCATGATTTTTTGCAAATTAACGTTTAATATTGACAAGTTAGCAGATGTGTTGTATCTTTTATTTTGCTTTGATTAATTTGACCATATTTTAAGCAATACTGACAACCATGTTGCAAACATGTCCTTGCCTAATACTGATACTGCAAAAGAATACTGCTTTAATTTCAGTGCTGACTACTACTGACTTTCACTCAAAAGACCACAAGGATTCAAATCTTTAGTGTGATTCAGTGTAATATGGTTTTTTGGTAGCTTGCAGTTGCCGTGGAGTTTTGTGGTTGAACAGCATGTTCTGCTGAGGAGATTCTGGATCTAGAGTTCTGATAAAGTATCTGTTTTGTAGCAGAGCTGCGGTCATGAGTCAACACAGGTGTCTGTTTAATATGACAGCTTGTGTTGGAGGCTCGTCTCATTTCACTCTATAAATGAATGCGTTTGGATGTTCGCCAGTCGTTTGCTCTTTGGTAAACTCATTAGTCATGATTCACTGAAAGTATCGCATGAAATAGGAATGGAAAATTGAATAGAAAAAAAGTTGAAACTTAGTCTTGATGTTTTTTTAGTTACAGTTCTCAAATGCCTTTAAGCTTAACTGAATTTAGGAATGTTTAATTTTTTTTTTAAATAATAGGCTATAATATTAATAATTAGTATTTTATACTAATGAGTGACTTCTGTTTTTGAAAGATGATTTTTAGGAAATTTTTCATGTTTTTTTTCTTTCTCTCAGACAAAGAATATAGAAGTGTTGCTAACTTGCAAACGTGACTTCTCAAAACGGTCCCTTCCTATTCCTTATTCTATTTAAAGTAATTATTATTATGTTTGGGGAAGAATACAGTTTTCATTACAATGTATGTTTTTGTATTAATTTGATGTAAATGAGATTTACTGTATGACTCTATCAAAACAAATTTGGTGCAATAAAATTTGTAAAAATTATTTTCTGTTTAAAAAATACTTTTCATGAGTGTTTAAATTACAATGTCAATATTATATAAACATGCAAGTATGTATATACTTAGAAATATTAATTAAAACGTATCTTTGTAATTAAATAATCTAAATAATCTTATTTATTATATTGTGCTTAAATTATCTTTATAATCTAAATATATTTGTTAGATTAATTTGAAATGATTTTAAATCATTTTGTTAACACAAATGATACTTCCAATATGAATATAATATAAAAAATATATGTTTTTCTTGAATATAAAATATGCTTTTTATTTCTGTTTAGTTTCTCTGTTTGAAGAACATCAGGACATTTTTGCACGCCTGCTCCGAGATATTCAGCATGAAGAAGAGCGAGCTGTTTGAGGCTTTCGATTTGTTCGATGTTCGAGATTTCGGAAAGGTAAGATAAAATTTCCCTTTGTTCAAAGCGCATTCACTTTGCACTCATCCCATAATCCTCTATTCTGTTTGCAAACACCCTCATGCTGGCGTAATCTGAGTTGTTCTTGTGCCACATTCATCTTTCAGTCACAGATGTGGCTGTGTTTGAGTTTCCTGACATTAGCCTGTAAGCTGGCTGTGTTTTTTTTGTGGTGTTGTGTCTCAGTCGATTATGTTCAGAGATGCTGAGCTCTTTGTTGGCTGTCTGCTGTAATAAAGTCTCAGTGTCTGCATCTCATCCTGCTGGTAATTTAATCCACTCTTCAGTATGTTTAATTAAAGATCAGTGGTAGACGGCAGGGGGAAGTTGCCGCCCGGTGAGGGTGTGGCGTGATTGTCTGGATCTTCAAATTAGTTACATGCTTATTGGACTGATTGCATGCAGTCATATGTGTGTTCAGAAGTCAAACCGTTGCTCTTTTTAACTTTGAATTGTGTATTAGTCAGTATATTGACCCAGGCAGATGCTTTGCCCCCAGGCCTGATACTGATCAATACAGTCAGTATCAGCCCCTAAAACCCATCCGGTGTCCTAATGCTAACTCAACGACCTGTCAGTTCTCTCTCACCTGCTGTGAAATGTGAGCGTCTGACAGTAAATGAGTTCTGAGTGTTGTGTGATGCTGGGAGAAATCATGTAATATTCCTCCCCGGGGAAGCAAACAAGTAAACGGCAAGTTGTCAGTTCTAATGTGGCTCTTGTCAAACAAGATGGAAAAAGACAGAATAAATCTATCTTTAATCTAAATTTATGCATTATATTTAAATAGAAATATTTAAATATATATTTTCCATATAAATATATAATTCTAGGTGTTAGAAAAATAATATATATATATATATTTCTGAAAAATAGGTTATGTTGATGTGATCGTTTTTTTAAGTGCTTGCTGCAACTTAAAATGCAACTCCTGCTGTGCCCAGACTGAGGGCAGATTGCTAATGGAGCCATTAAAAATCGACCATCTGAGTGAACTGTCAATCATTTTAGGTGTCACACCTCCCGATTTATCCTAGTATGCTTCAAAAATAGATGTGGCTTCACTGTTAAACCAATTGTGCAAAAGCTGAAGTAATTGTTGTGTGCATGGAAAGTGCTAGTTTGCACTTGACCTTTCTCTTATATAAAGTGCGGTGTTTAGTCATTTTGACACTGTTAAGTTGACTGTCAGACATATATTAGAGCTCATGTTGTGTGATTTGTCCACAGCTGTCTGCTGTACCCGCACATCTGTTGATTCTCTTATCTCACACAGTCTCTGTGTGTGTATTCATAAAAACAGAAGGGGAAAGTGTTCACACACACATTTAGACACGGGCATACCCTCTGTGGAACGCGCAGAGAAGACATCACCAATTTTTTCCACATCACTGGCAAAACATCTGTTTCATTCATCTGACACTCGCTACGGGCAACTCTGCCAACACAACGACACAAATGTTCTGAGAGCAGTTTTAAAGGGACATTTGGAATAAAGTAGCACAGCTAAACTGTAGTATATGTCTGAAAAATGTATAATTTGTTATTATGTTTATTAAGTTTGTAAATGCATAAATGTAATCAAACTCATAATGTATGAAATAAAACATATACTTAAAACAGGTGCATTTAGTGCATTTTAAATATTGTACGTATATTAATATAAAATATATGTGTCTTAAATATAAAATTCATTGTCTTTGTGTTTAAAATGTAAGAGATAAAAGGATTTATGACTGTTTCTTTGTGCTGTTGACGCAGTGGTGTTGGGGTTGCCTGTTGTGATGACGTATTTCTCACTGACTGATAGATGGTAACGATTGCTCTCCAGTAATAAGCTTTTGAGCTGCAGGGCTGCTAGCTTGACCGATGGGTCTATATGTTTACAGCCACAGTGACAGCTCAACTAAATCAATCCATTCATAAACCTTCTGCTTTCTTATTCATCTCTAGTCTATCACTTCCTGTCCCATCTGTTAATCTAAGAACACGAAAAAACAAAACAAAACATGGGATTTTTTTGGTAATATATATATTTTAAAAATGTCTATGTTCACTATATATATATATATATATATATATATACACTGTATATATTCACACAGATATTTTTAAATGTCCTGTTGCTCACAGAAATGTTAAGTGTTAGAAATATTTATATACATTTTTTTTACGAATTTTATTTCATTTTTATATTTACAGTTTTCCTGTTAAATTTTTAAAGCTGTCATGTGACAATGCTAATATATATATATATATATATATATATATATACACATATGTGTATTTAATTTTTGGAATTTGGTGTAATGCAGAATGTCCACTGGTCTTCCACATACCGTACATCATTGTTAAAAATTAAAAGTTACTGTAAAAAACATTATAAAAACATTAGGAAGTTAGTATTCGTTCCATGAAGAAAGTTATTTGTACTAGATTTGATGTCATTGCTGAGAGCTGGCTTACATCACTACACTCGATGTCCCATGATTCTATTGATACATCAGTCATGTGATTCCATCATCAGCACTTCTGTTCTATTCTGAGCCACATTCTGCTGATAAACCAATGGAAATAAGTTCAAATGTGACACATTAGATATTTGCTTCTGCATTTTAGTACGCAGGCTGACTTTGCATCTTAGGCCCGTTCAATACAGATGTGCGAAGTTCTCCTAAATGTTAGTTGAGTAAACTTTGAGCTGGTGTGGTGAAGTCACAGAATTTCCTACGGAATTGTCGAAAGAGTCATCAGGCCATCTCATGGGTTCTTTGTAAACGTTACTGCTTATAAATCATCACTCTTACTGAAGTGAAGATAGATCATATTTAGCACCATATATGATTAGATCTATGTCAAGTGCCTGTGGGCTTTGGAGAAGAAAGAAGAGGATCAGAAGGCCAGAAAATCACTCAGAAGGAGACAAAGTGCAGAGCGTCTGTCCTGCTATTGGATTTCCATAGTTAAATATATCACTGCCACTAAGGAGAAAGACAGTAATCAATAGCTGCTCTCACATCGCCAGCTTGCCTCTCTCTCTTTATTTATCTCTGTCTTTACTACTTTTTATCATTATATGGACACTGAATGCACAATTAAGCCTATAAATATACAGACATACAAACATTTATGAGTGCATGTGGCATTCATCAAGTATCGAGTGACAAGGTTGTTCAATAATGGATGCTAAGTGGATGTTGCAGGATTTGAGGGCGGTGGTATGGGGTGGTCTGTCTGTCAAAATCTATTGAGCTGCCTATTTTTTGGCAACACATGCGCATTTCTGATGCGTAGGTGCTTCAGAAGTTGGCACAAAATGATTAGCATATTAAAAGGTAGCATCCTTTGCCGATAGAAGATACAACGTATAAATATTTTCTTAGTAGATTTCATTCAGTACTAATGGGTGTCTAAAAAGTAGTTCCATCTAATGACTAATTCAGTGTGTCTATCGGAGTAAAATGTTAGCTTAGCAACATATGCTAACACCAGGCTGTGTTGGAAAACAAGTGCAGGTGCCAGCAGGTGTTACAAGCCATATAATCGCACCACAGAGTGTAAGACGTGTTACGCTGAATGACGGTACCCAGGAATCATTGTTTAGTTGGGTGTTGGAAGCAGCTCAGGCCTGAGGGGTGTAATGTCGGGATGTGTCAGAGCTCTTTGAGAGGAACTACAGCATCTGACATCTGCTGTTAGTCGAGAGTACGCGTGATGTGAAGTGTTGGGCTCTCAGAATGAGAACACAGCACACACACACACCATACGAAGAGGCGTGTGTCAAGTGCTCTGACTCTCCTTGAGGGTCTTTAGAAAGACACGCATTGATGATCTCCACACTCTTGCTGAACTGTGCCGAGAAGAGGCCAATTCTAGAAGCACGTATAGTATTGTATTGAGATCTCATAGGGAAGATATACTGTATGAAAGTGCAACCAAATATTAATATATGTGTACGTGGAAACAAAATTTAAAGTGCAAACACACACACAAGTTCCTATAGATATAACGGCTTTTATTCTGTATTCTATATGTATCATATTTTCTATATGTTTGTATATTCCTATGTTTTATTCTGATCAACTATGTTTTCTATTTACTTATCTTTTTTTTAAATTCATAATCTGCATGCAATGCAAGGTGCACAAATTAATCAGCTTTTATTTTAGCTGTCTCTGCTTATATATGCCTATATGCATATGCTGAAAACAATTTGAAGTGCAAACATTTAATTAATATCTACATACATAAAAAACAAATAGCAAAAATATACACACACACACTGTATTTATATGGTTGTACTTTGTTTATATAATAGCATAATCTATTTGTGCTATTTGCGTTTTATTCATTATTTTAATTGAATTATTTAAAGTTGATTACTTAGGGTTAGGGTATTTGAAAGTATTTGTTTTAAGTATTAGCAACAGGAAACTGCAGTTGCAAGCCATATCAGCTACTCAAGTGTATTTATTGCATGCATCATATTTTGTCCCCTCATCTATAGATATATAGGCTTGTGTATATAGATATGTATGTATGATTGCGCATATTTATGTGTGCAGAAGAGTTCAGAAATACATGTGGTGGTTTCATCAGGCTTCTGGCAGAAGCTGATCATCTGTTTGTATGGCTGTGTCTCTCTCTGTCTGTCTTTCTGTCTGCTTGGCAATCTAACCCCAGTCACAGTGTCACATGCCCTCGAGCAGAGAGCTGTAAACTGGAAAGCATTCACACTTCCTCTTTCCTGACTCGTCGACCTCTTACTACGTGGCGTTCCCTGAAGGTTGAGTTGCGAGCTTACTCATGCTTCCTGTGGTCGACTCCTGGGGCCCCGTGATGGAGGGGGAGGGTGTCTGCTTAAACACCAAACCCTTCCTGAAACTAAGACCCTTTAACACATCTACTGTCATAGGATGAAAATGGCTCTTTAAAAATGGACTAGTTTACTGTCACACTGCCTTTAATGTAATGTTGTACTTAATATTTCTCTATATGGAACCCTGTTTCTGCCTCTTAAAGGTTTCCACTATGAAAAACCCTTTTTTAATTCTAATTTTTACTTTTTTCTTGCAATCCTGCTTTTGTCTTGCAGTAATTAATGTTCTGGAAACATCCTTACTAAATCTGTTTGCTTTCCCTCCAATGTTTCTGACTGAGAAGATAAAAGGCAGGTGTGTGTTTTGGTGTGCACAGTTCCTTGCTGTGGTCAGCGCTATTACATATGGGGCTTTTTGCAGAGTGCATCTAACACTCTTATCGTAACCGCTGAGGGTCCTTGTGTAGAAATCTGCAAACATCAAACACTTTGTACCACCTTAGTGTCCTATTTACACATCACGTTGAAGCTGCATACTGTATCTCTTCAAAGTGGGCTGCAAAGACTGTTTTTTCAGTCTGTAGTGGGCGCTTGGTACGAAAAACACAAAAGCCGAATCGAGCTCGGAGCTGCTATGAGATGTTTGATCCTAGGAAGCGTGGCATTCAGAGGCTTTATACTGAATGTGTCAATTTTTAAAGCCAGTTAGAGATATTTTTGTTTGCGGAGATATATTTATTTTCCAGTGCACCCCCGAGCCATCTGTTTGGATCCCATCAGCTTCAGTGACGCTCAAAGCTGTGTGCTTTAGAAAAGATGTCCTCCCAAGGCCTTTTACAGAGTCCTCTAGTAAAACTTTCATGAGGGTGTTAAACACGCGACTGAAATGTAGCCAGGAACAGATTTTTTGAGGAACTGTTTTCAGCCTGGACGATAATACAAACATGCAATATTTTAGCATAACTTCATCATAAAAACATCACAGAAGGAACTTCAGCCACACAATATTGTTTATGTGTTGAGGGCACTGCATAAAACAGTGTGCTGGTTTGTATAGCCATTTCATGTTGACATCAGCATTAAACATTAGCATATTGTCCGCCTATTTGTTGCGTGCACAGACTTGGGAAAATCTGATTTTCTCATTGGTCTGAATGGAAATGCTAATTCATTCTTTGTCACTAGGTGTCACTTTAATTGAAATCAACCAATCACAAGAGAGGTTTGGAAAATGAATGGTTGAATTAATAGTTTAGGAATCGTTGAGCACATAAGGTAAACATAAATGCATAATATAAGAAAATGAAGTGTTTTTTGACCATGCATGGATGTAAACCTAATGTTTGGGAATCCCAAAACCAAAATATGAACCTTTCATAACTCATAGTAGGGCACTTTAATACTTTAATGGTATAAACTACAATAAATATAGCAAAAACAACTTAACCAAACTTTATCGTTATTTTTGTAGTTATTGTTCTTGGTGTAAACATGCCTTAACTTAAAGTGTTTACTTTTTTAAAAATGAATCGCAGAACCTTTGTTTACGCTATTGATGTTAACATTATATGTATATAATTAGAATCACACTCTGTAAAAAAATAAATAAAAATCAATTAAAAAAAAACGCCCAAATAATTTCCCGTTATAAACTGAAGGAAATGTCTGTAAACGTAACAGATTAAGTTTACAGACATTTCCTTTAACCCTAAAACACAGCACAATGCAATGCTTAATTACAAATATGCATAAAACAAATAAATATGGATACATATATTCAGGGGGAAATATAGTAATATAGTATAGTAATAAGAAATATAGTACTTATGTTTCATGTTTATCAAAAGCACAGTGATGTCATCAAAGCAGAAGCGAACACATGACATGACAAGTTTACGCCACTCTTTAGATTCCATTTTGTCATCAGGTGACATTCAGTTGAAATTCCACTTGCTTTGCATATTTTAAATAACGTTCCTATTTGTGTCGAAGCTGAAGGATGCCTGCTTTCAGGGCCCAGGAGGACTAATCCTCTCGGATGTGTGGGCAGTGTGTGAGTGTGTGAGAAGCTGTGCGCTTCCTCCATGCACAGTTGAGGAATTACAGAGGAGTTTTAGTTGGTTGTGATACTGCTGCTAACTAATCATTTTCATATTGTGATAAAGATCTTGAGTTTGTGAGGTTCCCTATATTAACCAGCCTGTGCTGTATGATGGGACATACTGTTTAATCTGATTCACGTTACAAGGAAATTAGAATTTCTCATAAAAAGAAGTACAGCAATGAGTTGAGATCATTATGTAGGTCATAATAGCAGCTGTTTCCTCTCAAGTGGGATCCACCTGGCTTAGATCAGTGTTAGCGTCCGGGTTTTCAGCACAATATTACTCAGGACTTGTTGTGAATATGTTTCTACGTGAGCACTGGTTCTGTCTGTGCAATGTTGTTTTTATCTCCTAGAACATTGGCGTAGAGATTAGGATGAACTGGCCAAAAACTGTGGTATTTTAAACACAGTCTTAAAGGCCAGAAAGTAAATTTCATCCTGTTCGTGAAGTTTATGTTTTTGCCTTGCTAAGGAATCGATCTGCAGATGTTCAGATGAGCTGTTGGAAATTGTATCAGAATGAAAAAGCGAAACCCCAGCCGTTTTGATTTCTTTTGTGGAACAAAATGTTATATAATATGATGCATTTTAAAGGAATATTATCGCGCAAAATGTGAACACGCTTAAGCCATCCAAGATGTGGATGAGTTTATTTATTAGGCACCGAAGGCACCTAATGAAAACGTCTAAGGTTACAGCGGTAACCCACGTTCCCTGAAGGAGGGAACGGAGACGTTACATATGGGATCTCGCATGAGAGACCAATCGCCTTCGA
>JAUMHP010000082.1:12410721-12446647 GCA_032361065.1 Enteromius trimaculatus | reverse complement strand
CATTTTTGTTTTATGAAATAAAAAAAATATATATATATATCTATTATATATATTTTTTTATATGTTTTTATTTCATAAAACAAAAATGATTTTATTCATATATATATATATATATATATATATATTTTTTTTTTTTACATTTTAAATTTTTTTTTACATTTTATGGTTTCTGTTCTAGCTTAAAAAGCATACGTTCACCATTCTCAATGCTAATTGCAGTAGCTTTCACCATAACCTATTAATTAACATTCAGCAATTCTGTTCAAAAGTTTCCCACCTAATAACTTTGATGTACGCTCAGCTCATAAATCCCATCATCCTGACATGATTTAAAGACAGGCCCAGTGATATTTAAAGATTCAGTATTTTCCTGTGATACCGTATCAGTTATTTCCTCTCTGAGAGGAAGCGCTGTTATGTCACAGAGGATTGGGATAGATTAACTTCTCATTAGGAAAATCACATTTACCAGCTGTTTACGGCACAGTCAAAAATCGCCTCTACCTCTCCCTCCCTTTATTTATAAAGGTTAAAGGTCGGTTTTAGCATTGCCGTTTTTTTTCTTTCGGGCTTCAACTGAAAGAGGATTTTTGGTCTGGCACCGAAATCTGGGGCGAAATCCGTGCCCGAGGCAGATTATGGTCTTCTCCTGGGTGCGCGGTTCCCTACACTCTAACTGCGAGCGGTAGAATTGGTTTTCTAAGCTTTCTCACCGGTAATCTGTTCCCACTCCTCTCTCCCCAGAGATGAACCCTGACAGGACGGATTTAACAGGCTTCCACACGTCGTTATATATTTATATACGACAGAGTCTGTTTCAACGCAGAGTTGTGGGCCACTAATCACCCAGCGATCTCTAACCTCGAAGGAAAGGGATTTCTGCCTCTATTTCGTTTTCTCCACTCATACCTTCATAATCATATTCTCCACTCTTTATCTAGATGTCTTTCAAACTTTTGTATGTAATGCTGAGGGCATAAAATTATGTCAACAAATATTTGCAGTGTTGAGAGTCTGTAAATGTCTTTTAAGTAATATTTTTTGTGTAATAATTGCATTTGTGGCATTTTGTGACAATTTCTGGGGCTATTAAATGAGCAAAAAGCCATATTTACTGTATGTAGGCAACCTTGAGTAACTGAAAGCCGGTACTCTGAGGGCTCATGGGTAATGATCTGCTGTCCACTTAAGCCAAAGACAAGCCTGGCCGCAATGGAAACGGCCGCAGTGGCCTAACCTGTAGCAGTGCAATCCGAGTGTCCTACAGCGCCACCTAGCTGCTGTATCGTACTTCAACTGTATATATGTACAGAAAGTTACAATAAAATGTATATTGCTTGTTTTTGCAAATTGTTTCGCAGTCTCTTGTGTAGAAAAACTTGCGTGAGATTGCATAAAAATGCATAGTTAATTTGACTAATCAAATGATGAAAACAGAGTCAAAGTGCTAATTAACTAAAAACAGTAGGAAACTAGGAAAAACATATTAATTGACAGAGAATTACAGAGAGTTATAATAACAAATTATGGATAGTTTTTTTAGTATTTTGGATTTAGTTTATACTGTAGAAGTAGTGTTACTTTAGTATTATTTATATACTATTATACTTGTTTTTATTAGTATTTTGAAGTAGCTTTAAGTTTCATTTTTTGTTATAATCATTTATAATTTTCTAGTAATTTTATGTTCTTTTGCGAAAATTTTATTTTTTATTTTTTATTTTTAGTCTTAATTGTATTTGTTTTAGTTTTTATATATGTTAATATTTAAAAAAAAAAAATATATATATATATATATATATATGTGTGTGTGTTTTTGTTCAATTAGTTGCAATGTCAAAATCAAATTTCCATTTAGTTTAGGTTTTAGCTACTATGCATTTTTTTATACATTCAACATTTTTTAAAATAGTTTAAGTTTTATTAAACTAACTGCATTGGAGTTTTATATTTGTGCATTTTACAATTTTATCACAAATTATCGGTTAAAATATTTTTAATTAGCATGAAATTTTAAATTAAAAATTTTAAATTGTTATTTATTTCTAAAAATGAATATATATATATATATGTTTATTTGTATCTTTAGTTGCATTAAGTTTTAATTTTTAATTTTTTTTAATTTAAAGCTTATTTAAAGCTAATTACCAGTAAAATGTTTTGAGTTAAATTGGAGTTTCTAGTTTTAGTTAATAATACAACAACAGAATATCTTTACTGCATAACTTCCAAAGTTTCTTGAGACCTCTGTATTTCAGTCAGCTAAAAAAAAAATAAAAATATGTGTCAGTCCTCAAGGTTGGCAGACTTATGCATTCATGTATGCGGCTAGAAAGAGAACTAAGTTCCTGTCAACTTTTATATTCGTCTAGAAGTGTGTACGTGTAGAACAGATTAAAACAGTGCCAGTCCCCATCTGTGTGAGCTTATGAGTAGAGCACATTCTGAAGAAGACGATGGGGTCATTCGGCTGGTGATGAGACGCTCGAGGTGTCTGCTGAGACTCAATCTATCGCCTCAAAGCAATGTCTGCCCGTCCCACCAGCAGAAGAAAGCTGCAGATGAGGATTGATTTACAGAAAAGTCCTGACTGCGGCAGAAGTCCCGAACCCTTTATCCCCTCTCTCGGCTCCTGAGGTAAACATTCATTTGCTGGTATAAATATAGAGAAACCAGACTCATCCGTGAAAGCCTAAAACTAAAGCAAGACATGTTAAACCACATCAGAAGTGACATCTATCCACAAAACAAACTGCTTTTACATACCCACCTCCATCAAGATGAAACCATCTTTGACATTTAACGAAACGCACTCTGTTTTTGTGTTTTTCTCATATCGAGTGAGCCGTACCTTTGCCTTTCTTGGTATTTTGATTATTATAAAACGATCTGCAGAGGATATTGTTTTTAATAATGGAACGCCTGTAAAAGCTCATAGTATTTGTATTTGTATTTGTTATCACGTCTCGGTGAAGATCCATGTTGAGCAGCGTTTGCGGCAGTGGCCATCTGGGAGCCGTCAGCGGAAAAGGCAGATCCGACATGTAAATATCAAGCCCTACGCCCCACTTCAACACACCCACATGCAGTTCCCTGATGCATTAATAGCAACGTCACTGATCTGAATGCTTTTCTACATCCTGTGAGCCATTTCACAAAAATACAATGACCCTTTAAAGGGTAAGTTCACCCCAAAATGAAAATTCTGTCATTAATGTTACAAACCCATAAGACCCGTATGTAATAA
Source organism: Enteromius trimaculatus (assembly GCA_032361065.1). Classification (NCBI taxonomy): domain Eukaryota; kingdom Metazoa; phylum Chordata; class Actinopteri; order Cypriniformes; family Cyprinidae; genus Enteromius; species Enteromius trimaculatus. Next base: position 12,443,400 of record JAUMHP010000082.1, on the reverse strand, counting down.
GCCTTGTTAGTGCTTTTAGGGGAAAGCATGTGCACACATTGTGATATTGCGTCGTATTGCGTCTGTCCTCATGAAATGATGTATGACTGTGATTATCAGTCAAAATGCGTGTCTCACAGTGATTAATAGCTACGTTTAATTTGCACGAATTACCACACTAACTTACCCCTAAACCTACCCGTTACAAAAATTGTGCAAAATCATGAATTTTAGGGTTTGATGAGCACATGCATTCTCTGGGTTCGAACCTATGATCTTACAATGCAGCTCTCTACAAACTGAGTTACACCAACCCTGAATCATATGGCCGATAAAATAGTACAAAACATTAATATTCAAATGTTTTGCTGCTGACAGGGGTGCAATTGTAGTAAATGCTCTAATGGGTTGTATTTCACTGCTATTGTACAAACAACCTATAGAGGCGTATTAGTTAGAGGTTGTCCAATCCCTAACGGAAATTTTTATTTAATTTTATTTTTAGTAACTGCACCAAACTGTATATTTTGCTCAGTTTGGGCCTCTAAATATTTTGCCTCTCCTCAAGTATGAGCTCTGTATTTACCTGTAAATGCCTGATGCATGATTTGTGATAATCAAAAAATTGCTTCCTTTTGTCTCAATAAACCATTCCATTATCAGGCTTTACAGGTGTCTCAAGATTTACTATTTATTTCAGCATGACCTGAGCACAAATATAACTGCAAAGGACAGTAATAAACCCTGCGGTCCCCAGGAAGCATTTCATGCCGCATCTTCTGAACTGAGCACGTGGACTTACAGCATGATAGAATTCATCAGAATCCATCAACAGCAGATCTCTGCGTATCACACACCGACAGAGTCTCGCGTCTATCCGCCACTTGAGCCCGATAAGATAAGACCATCTCCGCAGTTTTTTTTTAAAAGGAAACTGCTGTCTGCAGCGAGCAGAATCTTGCCAGTGATCTGCCGAAGCTCTCAATGGAGGGATGTGCCATCTCTCACCCTGCCTTTTACAATGTCTAGCTTTCACGTATCAGCTGGTGAGAAAAGAGATGCTTTCAGTCTGTTCTGCTACCAGATCCTGACACGTGTTGCTCTGCAGAGTCCAGGAAATCTGATTCCAAACATAGATATTGACTGGTAATAACAAGTAAGGTTGAAATTTATTTCTTTTTTGCTCAAAAATGCCTCGCACTGTGAAAGTAAAAATAGGGCTTTTTGTGACGTAAAACACTAAATATGCAGACATGACGGGTTTACGTTGATCTGACTGCTTTTAACCCTAAGGTTGTCGGTCCTAGGTGTTTCGATCAAGTTCTATACTTTCAGGAGGATTATGAGATGGGAAATATGCTCGTTTCCATTTGGTTCCTGAAGAGCCAGACGCTCTGGCTGTGTCAAATCCCTCACGCGCTTCCCCAATGCCTCCAGGTATATTCCACTTTCATTTGTCATCCAGAAATATGATGGCATCAGCTATTCTCTTCAACTCCACAGAGAGAGTTTTTCATAACACCGCTGCAAGACATTGACAATAAAAAATCCACCAATCACTTCTGAAGACCTGAGAAGTCATCGTGGCCTAGGTTTACATTTAGAGCTTTTTTAATGAAATACTTGGTTCAAAATAAAATCTCATGTTCGACTGGTTTACATTCAGGCAGAATTTTTCCTTTGCTTTTTGTGTATGAAGCATGATGCGTATGAGAACTTTTATTTTAGTTTCTTCGCTTTATTGTATCGAGGTTTACAAAAGTTACTGAGTTACAGAACAATATAGTTCTAAAGCAATGGTTTGTAGTAGTTTTTGTATCAGCTTGTCTTTCTTTGACTTTTATTTTGTTGTTTGAGCACCCGTGAGTCTTTTATTCTGTATATTATCCAAAAGATCATGATTTTATGGTGCTTTTGTTATGTTTTGCAGCTTGACAGCTTAAGTTCTCATTCAGTTATATTATACTGAAAAGCAGAGCAAGCATAATCTCAATAAAAAGCATCTTTTGTGTTGCAGAGAAGAAAGGAAAGACACAGAAATGAGGTGAGGGTGAGTAAATAATGCATTTTTCCTTCAGAGCATCGGTACAAGAACACAGCTGGGTTCATGTTGTCCTTTCAAAATGTCTTGGCATGGTGGTGGTGCACTTGAATATTCAAATATTCACAAGATTTTACTGAAGTCTGCAGCTCAGAATCTGTGACCTTTGGATTCTTTTTTGTTGCATTGAGTAGCATTTTTGAGAAAAACATGTGCTTTTATAATAATGTCCCGGGTTGCACCATATGTTGTTCACAGAGGGAAAAAAAAACACTAAACCCAGTTCCCTTTTTTCTTGACACTTTTGAATATCTGTCTGTGTGCATAATGCAAAATCCATGGAGAACAACTGCACAGTCGGGAGTGTTGGCAGTCAGACAAGAAGCACATGAAATTACAGTGTTTGTATTTCCCGTGGCTCCGATTTAGTGCCAAGAGCTGGTTTATTAGCCAAAAACCTCATGTTGCCAAACGTGACTAAAGGTAAGTAAGATCTGTATCTTTTCCGACTTGTTCTGAAGGCTGAAGGCAGTTTCAGATGATGCCAGTTTCTTGCCAGTTCTTCTGAAAAATCTGGCATTGGTGCTTGTGTTTGTTTCACAAACAGAAGTGATTAAATGGAAAGCAAATTGAGACTTTTGCTAAGTCAGAAGTGATCTCATCAATGTCTCAAAATGCCACCTAGGCAACCTACTCTTGCTTTGTTAGTAGGTTTAAGCGTAGGGGATATTTCCAACATGAAAAAGCATTAATGTTCAGTGACACTCACTGGATATTTTAATTCTGAATGGTCGTACCTCAAACAGCATTATGAAAACACTGCAACGTACCTGTACCAACATACTAAAAATGTGCCACACTCACATATTAGATATATAAGACTTTAATAATTAGTAATTTTATAATATATCTTAATGTCCAAAGCAACAGTAAAGCTTGTTTTAAAATGGAAATAAAACAATTTGTCTGTGTAAGTTCAATGTGAACGTTTAAAAAAGAGTTTGCTTTATTATAATGTAGTAATTTTGTTATTAGCCTGGCTGTGGCACTAAAAACTGTTTAACTAACACATCAGCGTATCCAGTATATTTTCTAAAAAATATATAAATAAAAGTCTGAGTGTATAATGGTTTCCACAAAACTATCAAGTGCCAGATGAGCATATTAGAAAGATTTCTGAAGGATCGTGTACCACTAAAGACTGGAGTATTAATGCTGAAAATTCAATTAAATGTGGCCTTGAGCATAAGTCTTTCCTTGCAAAACATAAATAAATAAATTCATTAATATGTCACTAACTCCAAACCTTTTAACTGTGAAATGGGGAAGTGTGATACATACGCTATGTAACGTGACTCACCAAATACAATTTGGGCCAGAGGTTTTCACGGGTCTTCTGCAGCAGCAGCTCATATAGTTTTAGTGGTATCTCTGTGTGTGCTCTACTATTGAGAGCTGCTGTACCCCCGAGAGAAGCAGGGAGGACTGCATTAGCCTAATAACAGACATCTGGTGGCCATTCATTACCTTGACCATCCTTGATGTCCTCGACCCGGAATGTCATTTTTCACTTTGTAAAGATCCAACTTTGGTCAAATCAACAAAGGAGATGGTGGAGAGGAGAAGAGCAGCTTTACAGGGAGGGCAGAGGGATGCTGGTGAGATGTTCATTAGCTGAGTGTCTACCTGTCATGGGAAGTCTTAGAAGCGCTGATCAGAAGGATGGACAGGTGGAAGGATGAGAGGCTCTGATCTCGCATGACCAAGGGGGTTTTTGTGCTTGTGTGTACTTTTTGAATTATTGCTCTTAAGACAATCAGCTTTATGCACAGGACTGATTTGTCCCACCTAAACCTGCTGATTTGTTTTGAATAAAAAGTACAAAATGTCCTAAAATATTAAAGTTGAAACCATGTTTAACCAGCTTATCAACGTCCATATTCAAGAAAAAAGGGTGCTAGGTAGTTGCCTACATGCTTTGGGTGGGTCATAGAGTTTGGATAAAACAGTAATTTCTTTCCTTAGCAAACACCACTTATAATTCTTACAAACAACCCATGCTTCTTTTCTATAGTGGCGCGCTCTTTAGCTGTGTAGGATTGCTTTGGCCTTGAGCATGTTCAAAGACTGTCTGACTAATTTCTAGTAACATACTGTAGGTGTAGAGCTGTTAAAAGCACTGAAATCCAGACTAATGTACCATTTAAAAGAAATACATACTCCTGTTTCTTTATCATTTTTCGAAGCAAAGCTGAAGAATCTAATTTATATTGCAATTATGAATATCTGTCGCATGGCTTTTTAAAACATAAGGGTTATTCCTATTTTCCTATTTTTAAATTTTTATATCCTCATCTACTGTTATCTTTAAATAAATATAAAATTATTAAAAAACAAAACAAATTCAAAAACACAAATGTTAGCCTGAAAATAAATAGTTAATTAATAGTTAATGCAAACTATTAATAAAATAATATATATGTATAAATTATTGGCCCAATCATATATCCCATTACCCTAAAATAATAAAAACTTTAATTTTTCTCAACTGAAAAATATTTTTAGGCCAATTATTACAATTAAATTTCATGCTAATCACTTTAAAATATTTTATTTTAAATATTGTTTTAAGTGGCAGTCAATTTATAAAAAAACTTTTAGATTTTTGTAATGCCCTAAGAAACAAGCAAACAAACAAATAATAATTAAATAAATAATCGTCCAGAAAGTACAATTTATACAAGTATTAGCAATGGATTTAATTAATTTAAATTGGATTTGTGATTGAGACTGACTAGAGCACATGTCTCTTTTATCAACATAAATGGCAATGTTTTTAATAGAAATACTTCCAACAATTGGAAGCATTTTTTTAAAGTTCAATTTTACATTTGCTACATAACAGAAATAATCAGCATAAACCACATTCTTACTCATAACTATGAGTGTGTGTGTGTGTCCACTGCACACATCCACCCATTGAAATTACATCCACAATGTCTGGTGTTCACACTTCTTGCTTATCTACCTCTGGAAAGGGCATGCCGTAGGTCTAAATAATGCATTACATCTTTAGTTTATCTTGGCCATACTGCAAAAGAAGTCTATTTCCCCACTGCCGGAGAAAATATGCTTGCAGCGCTGCTAAGGTGTCAGTGTGTGTGTACCTCTGAGACACAGAGAGAGAGCGATACACAGCAATATACTTCTTGTATATTTGGATCTCAGAGTTTTGTATTCTGGAGAGGTGTGAAAAACTAACTTGGAAAATGGCAAGAATAATCTTCAGTCATACACCTGCCTCTGCCCCGGGGACTCGTCCGTGCCAGGAATTATTTTTATTTTTATTTGTATGCATTCGTCACATGAGGCTAGGTGGCTTAATGAAGTTGTGCTGGAGTAATCTGGGCTATATTAGCTGATCAAGTGTAGAAACGGTTTGGCCCACAATTCTTCTGTAATGAAAACTCTATTTCAATATGCATTAATTCATAAAAAGGAGCTACTACCTTTTTCCATTTCAACACAGTATATCAGCCCACTTCTTTGAGTAACTAGTTTACTGCCACTACTTTAATGTCTCTTTTATTACCCCGTCTTGTTGTTTAAACACAAGTGGTGCCATTTTGAGCAGTTATCATTATTGTAAACATTATTGTGTTACATTTACTCATCTTTAGGCTAATACATTTAAACAGATTTAGAAATATAGCATTATATCACTTGCTCCGACATATCCTCTGCAGTAAATGGGTGCCGTCAGAGTCGAAAAGGCTGAAAAAAAATAATACAATAATTTGTAAGTAATCCACATCACTCTGGTCCATCAATTAACATCTTGTGAAGTGAAAAGATACGTTTTTAAGAAGCAAATCCATCAAGATGATTTTAACTTTACAATTATGAATCCTTAATATAAATACTTCCTCCAGTGAATCCAACTTTTTGAAGTGCCACTATTATGCATTTTTGAAAATTACCTACATGCACTGTAAAAATACCTCTAAGTGAATGAAAACATCGATGCCAACATGAAACATTAGCAAATTGCTGACCCAATTGTTGGTCTTTTCGCATTGGTCAGAATAAAAACGCTAATTCATTCTTTGCCACAAGGTGGCGCTTTTGTAGCAGTGAAAATAGTCGTTTCCCTGGTAACACAGTACACAAAGCAGCACTGCCACTCACAAACACTGCTTTGTCAGGCATTACAGACAAGATGAAATAAAAAACAAGATCAATCGGACCAGATTAGTGTCACTCAAAGCAATGATTTGAAGTAAAACATATCTTGATGGATTTGTTTATTACAAACACGCAACTTTCACTTTTGTGATGTTGTATTGTGATGTATTGTGGTGCTTTATCAGCTGTTTGAACTCTCAACTGATGGCACCCATTCAAGTGACGAATGCTAAATATCTCCAAATCTGTTCAGATGAAGAACCAAATTCATCTACTTTTTGGGTGGCCAGAGTGAATTGCCATAATATTGATTCAGAGTGCTGTAATGGACTCTAAATGAATTCAAATAAGATTCCCATTTTTTCCTCACCTTTTATGTTTAAACATTGAAGGTTATGAGTAATGAATTTTTGGTTATTCTTATTTCTCACACGCTTTTGGTCTGCAGGGATTCTTGAACTTCCATAAATGTTCCGAGTGCTATTAAAATGTTCTTTCATATTATTCTTTGTGCTGGTGCATCTACCTACATTCGTATGACTTTTTCTTGCTATTAAAATGAATGCCAAACAATCTTGAAGACCTTTTACATTTCCACAATGGTATGACCTTCAGGACTCTCCAGCACTCACACATTCTCCAGTGCTATACGTCATTCATGTATAATACCTTTAGCGTGGAAACATGAACCCATCCACCTTGTTTTGCTCTTCATACAATGGGCTGAGCTTCTCCATTCCATCAAATATAACAAATGAATGTCTTCTTGTAGCCACATACCAAATGTAGCATGGTCTCTCGGTAGAAAGCCTGAGTTTTTGTGCAGAGATATTCCCATTAGCAACAGAGGGAACAATCCCCATTACTCCTCCAAGAGAAGGACTTAGATGCCGAGCCAAAGTTGGGCTTTTGTTCTGGGAAGAAAAGCGAGAGACTGAATGGTGGATAATGATCTTACCGAAGCCAGTCGGTCATCTGAGTTTAGCAGTTTTTTGGGTAAACTCGGTTTACTCTGTGTTGTTTATCATATCAAAAGGGTTATTCCAGAAACATATAAATATGTGTGTTATTGTGATATAAGCTGATAATCGTGAGTGTAACATTGTATGTCTTACCCTGAGTAGGAACCCATAAATCAAAACCCTGAAACGGTCAACGTTAAATGAATCCTCAGTTTTTCATTCCTTTTATCAATAAAAAAGTTGAATGCGCCTAAAGTAAAAAAAATCATCATGTTTACTGAAGCTAAACTTCTTTACAAATGGAAAAGCTGATTTAAAAATCAATAGGATGCTTTGTTCAAGGGCAGATTAACTCCAAACGCAAGAAAAAGTTTGGCATGTCGCTTAAAAAAAATGAAAAAATGTAATAATATATGCAGAAATAAAAACACCCACTGGATATTTTTAGAAAATAATCTGCAGTATCTCTGCTCCTATAAATAGGAGTGAACAACTGGAACGATGCAGCTGATTTTGGCTGAGCCTGTTTGTTGGCTTGGTTCAAAGAATTTGTTGAATACACAGTGGATCTGCAGAGTATATAGATGCACTGAATTGTTTATTCTCTTTGTCAGTGTTGCATATGTCTGCCTTGATAAAGAGAACGTTGCATTTCTGAACCAATATAAAACAAATGTACACCATGGTGAACTCCAGTTTTCTCAGCCAGGGAATAACTACAAGAGCATCTCTGGACTAGTTGATCTTTTTTAGGGTGTACGGTAAAAAAAACAAAAACCCAAAAGAACGTTTTTTATTTAGCTTATATAAATGGTTTTTGTTATTTTTTTAATACAAAAATGCACATTACGTATTATTTAAAAAAGTAGCATTTTAATGATACAACAAACTATGCATGTATATACATGAAATATGTATATATACACCCTGCATCACTGCACTATTGCAGGGATTGACAATAATTATTCTGCCATAAAGATAAAATACTAGGTCTGCCCAATACTGAAAGTTTAACAAATGATTCTTTCAAAACAACCATAACTTTAGTAAATAATACTGCCATCCATAAAAGTGCTATTCTAATGTAAAGAAAGTGTCATCATTTGGTCGCTTGTTGAATTTCCAGAATGAAATATGATGTGGACTGGTTTATAACTAACACGAAAGTGCAATATTACTTAATCAACATTTCTTTTGTTTTCAAAGCAGATGCACAAACTCATAAAAACACACACAAACACAAGGTTCATAAATTAGTACCCAGTTACTGAGAACCACTGCAGATAAAGACAAATGTTTCTGGAGCATCTCCTTCAAAATGAATCATTTAGCAGGCCTGTATTGTCACACACTTTATAATCGTGAAAAAGGCTGTAAAACTTTCTGCTTAAAACAAACCCGTGCGATAGATGGGCAGTTTACTCACAGGCAAGAGCAACTCCATAAAACAGGCTCTCAAACAGACATCAATAGCTGTTAATATTTAATTCTGCCCATCCGATAATGCGTTTCACTGAAACAAATCATTACTGTATTGAATTTGAGATAAATGGTGTGCAGAAAATTCGGAGGCTTAAAGCATTTTCCACTATTCTGCAAAGTATGCAATTTATATGCATGTGTTATATATAGACATATGCGATTATTTATCACGCTTTTATCGCAAGGACAATTTAGATTCTTCGTTCTGCAATAAAAGACACATAAAACAGTACAACACAGCTACGTAAAGTCCTTTTAAAGTTTTATTCACTTAAATTTCTCAGTGTTAAAGCAACAAGAAAACATTTAGAATGTCCTTTGGTGTGATTTTCTTTTTTACACGTCAGTATATATACTGTATGTAAACTGATATTCTTTGATGCCAGCACGTTGCCAATATACTTTAGGAAACTTCACAATCCAACTGAAGGAGAAAAAAAAAAAGTGTAAATGAAATCAAATCAAGTTCAGACCAACATAATCAGATATTTAATTCAGTATGCACCTTGATTGAACGCACTAAAATGTTGCCCTTAAACACATTTCAGCAATAATACAAAAAAGTATATGTTCTACATTATCTTTACTCTGTCAAGAAAATAACTTCTGTATTAATACAAAAATTAAATACACTGATGACTGTCTAAGCACTTCATCTGTTTGGGTGAAAACATACATATTTGACCGTGGCCTCAGCAAACAGTCCGTCACATTTCAAAGTCATGGGTTTTCCAGTCATTTTATTTATTATTTATATTATTTGGAGGATAAGGGGGTGCGCCACTTGAGTGTGACTAACTTCACACAGACTGAAAGGAAAACCAAAAAACTAGATATACTAAAAAAAAAAAAAATATCAAGGGTTACAGAATAACATTCACAGAAGCACAGGGTGGAGGAAGGACGGGGCTTTTGACACAAAGGACACTCTAAAGTTTATTTTTGTAGGTGGGGTGGGACGTCTTGGTGGGACGAGCTCAATTCGAAAGCGGATCAAATGTGACAGTCTGAATAGATTTCCTTATATCCACAATGCACTGACAGCAAAGAATGCTTGTTTCTTTTCTTTTCATGAGTCTTTCTCCATATTTTGTTTTTTTTTCGAAATTGCCGCTTCGGACAGTTTTCTATCGCTCCGTGTCACAATAGCCAAAAGCAGTCTACAGCCAACATGATACCCAGAATGGCTCAGGTGAGGGGCGGCAGCTGGCTTTACTTGTACATGCCGCTGGCTGAACGCAGCTCCCGTTGCCTTGGTGATAAAGGGAGGAAAGAGATGAGTCTTGTCCGCTCCAATCCCTGTCGCGCTCTCATTCTGTTAGGGGAGTGAGTATCTATTATGGCTTAGTTCACGTCTCTACTTCCTCTTATTTGCTTCATGAAGCATATGCTCAGGTAAATTCTATAAATAACACCTTGATGTTTTTTTTTTTTTTTTTACTTTTAGATTTTTATATTGAATCAATTTTTATAAATACTATTTTTATTGATGTATTATTTATTGTCATCCTCAGAAATTTCGCTTTGATATTTGGGCACATTCCACATGGCCGGCCGAGTGTCGGTGGGTCTGGTGCGCTGCTCATACAGAAGAAGCTGGACAGTTGGAGATCTGCCTCTCAAAGGATCCGGCAGATCTCCACGAGGGAAATGGGACCCAGGAAGGAAAGCAGCGAAAGCAGGATCAGCCCAGTGGGGCGGAGGGAAGCCTGGCCCGAGTCCGACCCTCCGCAGCCGCCCGGCTCGTTCTCGCACCGTGGTTTCTCGCAAAGCAGGCCGGTGAACGCCGGAGAACACTGACAACGGATGTTGTTCACACACACGCCGCCGTTTTGGCAACGCAGAAGTTCGTTGTCGCACACCCGGGCTGTGGCATTGAGAGGAAAAGGGTAAGCAGAAGACAAAAACCCACACTCACACACATATAAGCTACACCCAAACAAGTATGAACACTTCTATGATTACATAGAGCTCTATCCTGAGATATCATATATTCATCTATTGCTGAAAATAGACAGAAATAGTCAATACAAAGTGCAGGCAAAGTATTGATTGAAATGAATCACAAGTAGAAAACTGAATATCATTATTAATAGAAATTCATAAGCAAAAAATATTAATAGACTTTTTTTCTTACAGAAAATTGAACTCTTGAAATTCGATTAAAAAAGTTCCAAAAAGCTCAACGGCCACCTAAAACTAAAAGAGAATGTTACCCCAAGACCATTAACACGGCAGAGGTTTCTCTCCAAATCCCTGACAATGACTTGCATTTCCCACAGGTGCATCAGGTGCATTTAACAACAGGGACACCCTGGCCAGACCTCGGACGTAAGCTGTTGAGCAAGCTTCAGGCAAACAAATTCCAGCGCAAACAAGCAAAACCAACAAAGACAAATAAAAACGGATGAACAAGCCATGTCTCTCACGTCTTCATCAAAGCACTACCGATTGGAAAATAATCATCTACACCACAAACGCTGACCTCTATCAGTTTGCAAGGAATGGTTCTGAGAGGTCTTGTGCATCGCAGCATCTGTTTAATGGCTGTTACTGAGCTATTTTGGGCTGGACTGAGCTGACAGGAAGAGCTGGATGATAGAGAGAGGAGGTGTAACTCTCCCAGTCATAACAGGCTGATTAGGGAGCTGGCAGAACTACATAGTCTCCAGCTTCTCTCTCTCCATCTCCTGTGTGAATACAGGCTTTATGGTTAAGTCAGGGAAAAATGAGCCCCTGTTTGTGTCCATAATTCCCTCTGTTCATCACTGCCGAGTCTTTTTACGATGCAGATCAATCGTTCCCAAGTGAAAACCCACACTCGTACCACAAAACAAGAACCAGAAATTGTACCTGCAAGATGAACAAGCTATTTGAATTATCGGTGATTAACATGCATAAAGACTGAATGGGTTCAATTAGTATTAGTATCATTAGTATTTGTAGGCAAATCATAATTTTATTATGTTTGGAACAAATTGACACCATTTCGCTTAAATATTAATTTTATAATAAAATAAAAAAAGTTAAATAATAATTAATTACTTAAGAAATACCAAATGTTAAGAAATAATAATAATAATTGACAGTAAATTAAAATGTGTTCAAATATTTCTTAAAACGGTTTACTTGTTTCAGACTTTTCTGTCCAATCTTGGAAGACTTCTTAAACCAGAGTCAGAAAGTAAAGAAATAAAAGGGGCAAAGTAATAGTTGCAATCTTTAAGCTATTTGGGTTTGAATTTAGATATAGATTAGATGTTCTAAATTAGTTATAGATATAATTAAATAAAGTAATAAAATAATTGAAAAAAAAAAAAAAAATTGTAGGATTTACTTTGAAACTATTTGGAAAAATTCCAAAGAAATGGCAATAAATGGAATATAGTGCAAAACAGAAAGACTGAAATAGTATTTTCTAGTAAATTGTGCAACAATAAACTTTTTTTGTAGTAATGTTTTATTTACAACTTACTTAAATGTTTTATTTTTTACTCTGGTTTAGTCTGAAAATTGGTAAAAAAAAACATTTTTGATTTTAATCCCATTTCCTGCATTTACATGGGATAAATTTTTTAATGTTTAGGGACTATGGTGATAGAAAATCCAGGAAATAATTAGGTTAATTATAAGAATAAATTCTGCCAAAAAGAATAGTAGCTACTAATATGATCACAAAGACTTCAGAGAATCTTTTTAATTAAGTCAAAAATGTGTGTGTGAAGAAAATTTCAGTAATGTGAGACTTAAGTTCCACCGTTAAACTATATATATATTTTTTTTCTCAAACTAACTACTGTAGCCTACTTGATTATGCATAAACAACCATCATTACTTTTAAAGGACTACTGCTTGTCCCTGTCTCACGGTTACATGGGGTGCAGGAGAAGTAGAGTGCAGGAGTCGTGGAACTTCAAATAACAAAAGGTCTTTTAATAATTAAGCAAAACAAGCTGAGAAACAGTAAACAGGTAACATTTACATTGACTTACGCCAGAACTCAGGAAACACAGGCATTAAATGCAAGACATAACGAGGTAAGTCAAAACACCTGGGGACGACAGCTGGGAGAAGATTAACTAATAATGGCACTGAACAGGAAATACCAAATATGGACATACACGTGAAACTAAAAATGAAAGCAAAACAAGAACACATGAAAACGAAACTAAGAGCAGACAGAAACTTAACACTTACTCTGTTCTGAAGCAGCTCAACCTCATCTTTACTCTAATATAAAAACAACTGAGTTCATTTTGAGTCTAACATTAATATTGGCTTACCGACCATCGGTTGTTGGTTAAGAAAAATAAAATAACCGAAATTAACGTTTCCAACGAAATTAACTATTTCCAATGGAGTCTAATATGTTAATCAGAAAAAAATAATAAGAATACAACTGGAATATAACTTGGCCCACCCTGCATCTCCTATCTGGAGCCGTGCCTGGTGAGAAGTAAGAGGTAATGAGTGGATTGTGTCTGTGGAAAGAGTTTTAGAACACCTCCTCTTTGAGGGAAAGAGAGCAAATTGATCGATTGCCTTTTCCACAACTGTGGCCTTTGGCAAGAGTGTTCTTGTGCTTCATCTGAAGAAAGACTTAAAAGAGGTACTCAAGAGTTTGGGTCTTGCTTCACCCCTGTGAGTTCAACTCTTTCTGTCTCCTCAGTTTGATATTCCCTCATGACCAGGAAAAGGTGCTGAGGCAAGAAGAGCAGCGCCAGTGATTTATAGCTGTTATGGGTGCTAACAAACACTTTTACCTTCCAATGGAGGGGGGCATGAAAACTATTTGCTCTGCTGTTGGTCCTACAAACAGTTTAACCTCTATAGCCAACACCATGCTCCCTAGAGCCCATGCACATCTAACACATATATGTAAGCACCTATTTTAAGTGAGCAACAGAAGGTCTGTATGTTTAAAGCATGTGCATTCACAAGCAGGAAAAACGTGCTCAAACTCCAGTTCTGCATTCGCAATTTGCTTTCATGGAAATAAACGGTAATACGAGAATAAATCAAGCAATTTATTGGGTTTGCTTTAGATAAGAGGGATAATATTTATTGAGAACAGCAGTAGATTGCATAGTGCGCTGGGAAGAAAAGGCTTATTTGAAGAAAGATTCTAGTTTTAATTGCATACCGAAATCTGCATACAGATGGACGGGATCAGGAAAATGAGCCTTAGATCGCATTTATCACACACATTATGGCCTTTGGGACTTTGAATGAGACCAATGCAACAAACTTAAATCTCTTGTCTGGGATGTCTAACGAAAAGCGTCTGTGCTGATGACAACATCACATTAAAATGGTTATGGTGCTTTACCTTAGTGCATACCATCGGCTGAAACAGACACATGGTAATGCATCTTCATGATGGTGAATGATGGATGTGTATAAAGAGCCACATCTCTTTATTTCTCTCCAATATTTTTCCCAGAACAGACAGTAATGGGAGTGCATTTGCCACATGTCACTATTTGCACCAAACACTCTGGTTTACTTTAATCTTGTGACATGTGCGATGTTGTGAATGTCTGCTTCTCAGCTAAACCAAACCTTGTAGTGTTGGGTCTAAAGCTACCCTGAACACAACAGACACATATTTACTGGACTGTCCGTCTCACATTATTACAGCCAACGTCCCTTTGTGATATCTGAGGCTTTGGATAAATGTTGACCTTTGATGCTGGAAGCCCATTGAAGAATACAAATCAATGCTTGACCTACGGATCGTTTCAACCACAGCGCTCAGAGCCAATAGAGAAGATCCAGCCATCGCAGTGTGGCCATAACAGCAAACAGCCAAGCATCAAATGTTCAGCTCACTTCAAATATTAGCTCAGCTGCCTGTGTTCATCCAAACGCACGTGCATGGGATTGTGCCCAGAGTAACGTTTGCGTAGTTTATCTCTGTGCTTGAGAAAAATTCTACAATAATACTATTAATAAAAACAATTCTAATAAATGATTAGAATAATTCCCTCGAAATGAATTCTGCAGTTAAACCACTAACAAGGCAGCATAACAGGTGTGACTGAGCCTCGGAAAAGAAGTCAGTCCAAGTTTTTTTTTTTTCAAGTGCTGTAAGCAAACCAAGCTGCTCATTCCCGGGTAAGCCAAAAAGAAGCAGCAAACTGAGAAAATAGAAAGAGGGAGAGAAGAAGGGTGGGAGGGGTAGAAAAAGAGAGACGCAAGAGAGAGCAGGGGACTGAAGCTGCAGGTTGGGTGGAGGTTCTACTTACATTTGCAGCCATTGTCCCACAAATATCCTGGCAGACACTCATGGCACTTAGCCCCTGTCGCTCCCTCCTTACATTTACAATATCCTGTGCCATTACAGCGATCAGTGTCTGAGCCAAAGGGATTACAATTACAGTCTGTAGAAACAAGACACACACATACACAGTGGAGAGATGGGGTCTGCGGTCTTCAGCCTCAGATCAGCTCATGAATAAAGTCCCTCTGTTTTCAACACAAAAAGCATTTTTCGCTCAAAATGGGCCTCTGCTGCCTCCTTCATGCACATTGCTAGTCTACAAAGGACAGATTTATAACCTCTATATCTGAATATTTACCTCACATCTACCATTTCAAAGGAACAAAATGAGAAGCATCAGCTGGGGAAGGTGAGTGAGGGTGGAAAATGGAAACAATGGCATTTAGTTTAGTAAGGAAAACGAATTGTTTGAATGTTCAGGATCTTGGAAGTCCCATAATGCAAAAGTAATGGTCTATCCATTACTGAGTGACTGCACTGTGTATTCTAAATAATTTTCTGAAAGCATATTTCTATATGTAGTTTAGCGTCAAAAATGGGTGGCATGATTGAAGGAAGGGAACATAAAAAAGAGAAACAAAGACAAATGGTTTCCTGATTAGACAATTTGCTGCTGGCCGTAAGTGCATTCAACTCAAATACTGTTAAAACTGATAATAATAATGAAATCCTTTGATACTATAAAAAAATGTCTTGAAGTCTAAATTAATTTTAATGGCGTATTTCTGAGTGACACAAGATATCTGACAAAAGAGAGAGCATGACTTAGGTCTATCCAAGTAAATAGTTTTTGATTTCATGTTGACTATAAGTTTTTGGCAACGTCATTAACTATCCAGGTCATGGATCACCCAAAGACATCTGGCCAATTAACTGAGGTCTGCTTATGGCGCTGAAGTGCCATTCAAAAGCTGCATTTCTTGGATATCTACAAAGACGACAAATAATTTGAGCAGATGTTCAGCTACTGAGGGGTATTAAATATGCAACAGTTTTAATATTATCAATTCAAAAGAGAATCTGATTAATTCTCTTGTGCTTTCTCAGAAGAACTTGTACATGCAGCTTGAAACTCTGATGTGTGTAATGGCATTTCTGATCACGGCGTTTCTTTTTTGGAGGAAACGTATCATTCCTTTTAAACTCTCCTACTTCTTTTCAGTATAAATTCATCAGTGCTTTCAGGTGCATAGTGCAGCAGAACACTTTACAAGTGCGAACATAGCCTTAAGGTTTTGCTACAGAGCAGATACGCGTTTCATTTCTAAGTAAAGGCATTAATGCTTATTAATTATTAATGCTGTGCTAAAACACTAACATAAACCTCTCCCAAGATGCACTTTTCACCTATTTTGACAGTTCTGTGGCCCTCCTGCGACTACAGATATTGCTCGGTTGAGGTAGAGGTCAGAGTCTGTGACCTGTAACACCTAAAGATGTGTGTGAAAGTCACACAGTCGTGACCTGCTCCCAGACACCTCCCTCGCTCACTCTCTTTCTCTTGCTTCTTCGTTCAGAGAGTGACATATGCAACACGCAGCACCTTTTTCTGTGGGTGCGAGCCCTCCCAGACACCTCACTGGGGAAGTGTGATGGAAGACATCACCTCTGTCTCACAATGGCACCTGTCTGGCTTTTGTTTCTTTTTTTTGTTCTCTGCTCTACCTTTTTCTTGGCTTTATAGCAAACATTCAGTGTCTTCTGTCCTAATTTGCTGTGGATCATCACGTCATACTTGCTGGTTTTGTAGTCAAAAACAGGAGGGATGTGGATCAACGTGACTTTGCTGACGCACACAAGCATGCGTGAAGAGACTCGGGTGACGACAGAGGGATGGACAGACACAGAGAAAGGAGTGAGGAGATGGAGGATGATGGAGCAATAGAAACAGAAGGCCAGATTTGGGGGGAGTGTGATGTGCGATAAGCCGTGTTGTTGGATGGGAGTGCTGGAGGACTGACCTATGCAAACATTCTCATCGTCCAGCGCTGCTGAGGCATTGCGGTAGTATCCAAGCTTGCACAGCTGGCAGTGCTGCCCTCTAGTGTTGTGCTTACAGCTCACGCAAATGACGGTGTTTAGCACCTCGATGTAACTGCAGCGATTGGAGTGACTGAAACATTCGCAGTCTTGCAAAAAGGGGAGAGAGATGTGGCTGTGTTTAGGGTAAGTGTGTGCGAGTCGCGGCGGCGCTGCAGAAGAGGGGCACCATGGCATGCGAGGTTTGGATGGTCTGAAACAGCAGAAGCGGCGTTAGATGTAAGATCACCTTAAGATGAATGGAGAAGCGGTGTTGTTAATAGAGAGCTGGCCTCGAGCAAACCACAGCGATGGAGAGGAAAACAAGAACAGGAATGTTACATGGAAATCAAACACGAGCAGATGTAATTTTCAACCTCGGCAGAATGCGAGCGCACGTGCGATTTGAAATTTACATCCGCTGTATTTATATTCTATTGCTCATGGAAAGTTGTCTCACAGAAATGGTGAAAGGGTGTAGTGAAGGAGCTGGAACTTTCAAACACGGGAATAAAACAATGGCTTCTATTTTCTATGCCCCCGAAATAACAAAGCTTCTCAGGTCGAAAACGGGTATACAAACTGTATCCTCTCTACTGAACTGCTGCCATAAAAATGAAAGACAAAGCATTTTTTTTTAGTATTGATTCTGTCAGCTTTAAAATGAGAAATAGCACAAGCAAATCAGAAATAACTTCCTATCTATTTCCCCATAGCCTCCAAAGAAACCAAACAACGTTTATCCAGGACCCGCAAGGAGTCTGTCCTAGTTTCAAAGTGAAGCTGAATCTCAATGCTCGGATGCTGCTCTTGGCATAACATAACAAACTAAAGGCATTACCCTGACCTGCCAGGGAAGCTTGGTCAACCAACTGGCCAGCACCTTCAACCCAAAGGGTCTGACAAATCTGAGTTACGCTCATAAAGCCTCCGTGTCCCTCCATCCTGAGATGATTCCAGGGCTTTCGGGAGGGCTTCTTATTATCGAGATCTGGATTGAGGTCAGGCCTCCTCTGCAGCCTTTCCCCCCGTCCGCCGACTGGAGGAGTTGAGACAGACATATCTCCTGTAAAGCGATCTCTAAAGCTGCCTGGATATGTCAATCATTCTGCCTGGAAAATGTTTTAGAGGGCCCACTGTAACAAAAAAAATTGACGGGCTTCTTGTCTGTGAGCCACTGCGGAATTATATCAGATTCAATGTTCTCATCCACACTCGGATCAGCAACACTGACTGAATATAACCCGTTAATCTGACAAAGTCAACATGATTTTAACACTTCCCTCTTGATTCATCAAGTCAAAATCTTGAGTCTTGGGTCTCTGAAGCATTCGGTACAGAGCTTCCATGATGATTCAGGATGCATAAAGCAAAGTAAGCAATTGCACTAAAATCAGTATCTTTTTACTTGATACAATGCAAAGTGGGAATAGTAGGGTCAGGGGTAGGTGTTCTGCAAGTACGGGAGGTACAGGACTCACTCTGGATTCATTCAGGGCATGGTGAAGGGGGTAATTCGGACAACATACACTGACACAGAATAGTGAGAGTATATGAATCGAGTCCTCCTACCTCTCTTACTGTTTGCAACTTGTACAGAAGGAACGGTTGACAAAGCAACTTGAGGAGCTACTAGACAAAATAAAGACAAAATAAATCAAATAAAAACATATTAAATCAACAGAAACCTGAATGATGAAATGAGCATTACAGTCTGTCTGTACCAAAAGCATAAAATTGACAATAGAACAAGAATTGAAATTAATCCTGTTACTCTGCCATAAATGATTAAAACGATACAAAAAGATCACAAATTTGCACAGCGCATGTTCCATTCCCAACAGCTGCTGTGGTTTGGAAGTTTTTGATGGCTTTAGAAAAGAAAAAGCCTGCATTGCTGGCAGAAACTGCTCAGCTGGCATTAGTGTAGTTGAGCTTCCCAGGCTTCTTGTGTGAGAGCGCGCTTATATCCCCGCATCCCACTGCCAGTCCGACACAGCAGCAGAACAACAGGGCTCAGAACAATCCCAGTTATCAGCTCATCGTGCAGTCACAAAAAAAATAAACAAAGGGGCAATGAGCGTTATGTCCTTTACTAACCTCCACCCCCCAATTCAAAAAAAAATGCTGATTACTCAGGGCCGATGCTTCTTTTTGGACATCTGCGCATTGGATTAACTTGAATCAGTCTACCTTAAACACCATTAAAACTCCCCAGCAGGGCTGAGAAAATATTGAGAGGGCCCAAGAGAGAGCGCCATGCCTAATTAAAATAGAGAGCGTGACGCTTTAAATCATCTGCACGTGTCTTTATGGCTGTTCAGCTTGTTTCTTAGAAATGCTGATTGCTCAAAAATCTCACAGCTTTCAGAAATGTCAGAAACTGGTACGTGAAAGAGAATAGGCAAAAAAAAAAGACGTTTGTCCATCTGGAATGATTCAGTACAACAAATATACAAAAAAAATACTGTTGTGGCTGTCAGCAAACTTCTGCTGAATCTGTTTTTCACTCTTACATCAGCCTAAAAATCGTTCTGTGTGTCAGATTAAAGGAAATTGTATCCAAGTTAAAAATGTACCCTACCTTGATTTCGGTTAGCGACACCTAGGGATGAAATGTTCTGCCGAACTGCATGCATACAGGAGAAATCAGGTGTTAATTGAATGCACTGGCTGTCAAATGCCAGATGCACTAGGACGGGTCCAGTTTGGACTCATGTACACATAAACAGCTACACACATCTCCAGATGGGTCATTCATAAAGTTGAACTGATAGGCTCGATGAGAACAAGCAACCGATAGACCAATCACAGATCATCTCTAGAGATTGTATGTAATTGAGCTGTGTTTTGTGGTTTATGTGGTGTCTATATTAAAACATGGGAATGATGGCTGACATTGATGAAGGGAAATCGTGTCAGTCTTTCGGGTGCGAGACTGGATTGTGCGAATGTGTATTTATGGTTGCTTGAGATGCTTGCTCAGTTTATCTAATTGATTTATTTGAAGTGTGGTTCTGTATGACAAAAATAGCTAACAATTGAAATGACGATTTGATGAGAATATCCTCATAATTACATACAATTCATTTCCTTAGAGGCGGAAATATTAGGGCTGGGAATGGAGCAGTCTCGTGTCAATCTCAGAGGCAGCACTAAAGTGAGAGGACCAAACCAAATGCTCCATCCATCCAACACATACATGGTTAAGTCCCTTATGTGCTGCTTTGTGGTTGACCGCAGTGCTTGGGCACGTGAAACGAGGATAGGGTGCAGGAATTCCAGTGAGGACACGTCAATGAATTTTAATTTTGAATTTTTTTTTTTTTTCACCAGGGACACAGCATGGTGGTTGGGGACTCGGAAAGCATGCACAAGTAGGTTACTGACAGAGGAAACCCATCTTGAAGACCCATTATGAAATGGCCTCTATGTCCAATCACATTGGGAGAAATGACTCTTTTTCCATGTGATTTAGGGAATTCCGTGAACTTCAATATGAGTTTTCAGTTCAAGCTCCAGTAATATTTTATGAAACAAATGAAAGATGAAAAGCAAATCATTTTCGTAAGATTAATAAGATAATGTGAGTTCAGGGTGTGTCAACATCATAAAGCGCTTCTCTTTCTTTAGATTAGTACTTGGTTTGTCATCATCAATAAATTTGTTTCAAAAAAATCTACTATGTCAAAAAAAATTTAACTAAAAAAAAAGCACAATTTGGATCCATCAAACTAATCCAATATTTGGAGAAACACTTTTTACACAACCCTTTTTAATGGAAGTTTTCTCTCAATTTTTGATTCCAGTGAGACACAAAGAGTAAGCAAGCAGCAATGGACAACCATCGGAGTCACTATCGGTTTGGAACAGGATTGACCTCTGAGTGACGGACAAATCCAGCTATCCTCTCCCACCACATTCCACGACACTTGCATAGACAGAACTGTCATGATACCCATGGGACCACGCTGAGAGCTTTATTATTGATATAAAATGTGTTCCGTATTAGCAAATGATTAGGAGTGATGCTCATCACATCTGCTCTTCATTAATGTTTTTGTTAGTGAAAATTTGGATAAAAATTGGATAAATGAGAAGTGACAGATTTTAATCAATGCCATCCCAGTAATAAAATGCAATCCTGTACAGCCAAAATCTCATCTTAAAATATTAATTTTGCTCTAATGCCTGCATTAGGCAATTCTGGCAGGCTTAATAAACTTGAAATAGAATTGGGGAAAAGTCAATAAAGAATTCAATTACCCTCAAGCAACTCTGAGAAAACTGCAGTGTTTTCTTTTTCAGTCTCGGGCATAACATCTCCGTCCTCAAGGACATTCTTTACAAGCGCTCTCGATAGTTTTGTGAAGGAAGAGAGAATGGTGTTTATAATTGTTACATTGATGGTCAGAGGACCGTTTTGGTGCTAAAGTAATATCAAGCTGTTCGGGACCCTGGGTGCATTGTGAGTGTCTCCTCTTTGTGTCTTTCTGGATGGAGGTGTGTAAATTCACCATGAGGACAGTGAGTGAATGTTCATGGCATGGCATTTGAAGAAGAAATAATGGATTGAGCCCATGCAGAAATGGCACAGCACAGGCCATGCTATACGGCCAGATACAAAACACACTTGAGGAGAGGAGAAGGACGTGTCCACTTGGTTTGACATACATTTCTGATTAAAAGCTCAAAAGTTCACCAGTTTCAGATGGTCACTGGTAGCTGTAATTTATGTATAAATCAGACTGCATTCACCCTGGCAATAATTCCAAGGTTCGTTATTGAATATTTGATTTGTGTAATGTTATTCCATACACCTGTGATATATTATACCAATCTATCCAAAGAGGAAATGTGTATATTTGTCCTGGACCCAGGAGAAGTGAAGCGTGTGGAAATATTCAGGGCTCTACATGCGTTCTGACTTGTTCAATATCTCTGTGGCTCCAGTTTTCACATTCAACCTCACTGCACCTGTAACTCTATCTGTCTGCTGGCTTATGAGGCCCCTGGCAGGACCAGATAATACCACATAGACCTGCATTTCTCATATTAAAATGATCTTCCCCTCTTTCTACTCCGGACAAGATCCTGAACTGCTTGACAGCCTCTGTAGCATTTATAATACAAGTAATGCATGCAAAGTTAGCACTTGAATTAGTCTATCCATAAACTTCACTACAGAAAACTATAGAAATAGTTTAAATAAAACCATGTTCTAGTTAACTTTCAATCCAATCAGATTAGGTCACAGTTTATATCCGATAGATCTAATGAAAATCAGAAATAAATGTTGAACCAGAAGTGGACCTGAGGTGAAGTGAGAAGCAAAGCTGTTCATCTCGCACTTCCTGTTGATATAGATCTATGAGTTTGTTTACTTACTAACTGGACCAACGCTATTTGGCAGACCTGGAGGAGAGATGAGAGAAAAAATTATATTATCAACAGTGAATAGTACTAGCAATACAACAAATAGCAGTGATAAAATGCTATAATAGCAAAACACATAAAGTAATTACAATTAAAAAAATTATACATGTACAATCAACATAACATGTAATCTTGTTTTTTTTGTGTCAAATAATTGATAACAACTAAAGAAAGTCTTTTTTAAAACAGCAAATTCAAAAGTATGAACCTTAGTGTTTTATCAGCTTTCTTAATAAATGAAAAATAAATCAACAGATAAAAGTGGAAGGTGCTTTGTTGCTCAATCAAGCAGACCATTTGGAAAACAGTGAATGGAGGATCTACACAACTCTGCTCTGGTGGCAGAAAGAGAACTAAACTCATGGCCCTGCCATGTGTCATCAATCTAGTGTGCGCCATCTAATCTCCCTCCCTGATCTTTGCTTCACAGGGACAGTTAAGAACCAAATTTATGACCTTTGGAAAGAGGGCTGAGAAATGACAAGGAAAAGAAAGGCTGCAGGCACCTCTGATGAACATCTGTGAATACTGAGTCGAACAGCAAAAGGGAAGAAAGTGGAAAGCACAGGGAAAATATTGCTTGACTTTCCTTGCTTGATTTTCATTAAAGAAACTAAGCGAGATATCATGAACACTCTGACTCTGATCGTATATGCAAACTAAAGCACATGCAAATTTTATTTCCATTTTCACACTTCCTGTTTGCTGACTCCTCATATCAACCCCTTATGTACTCCATGGGTGCCCATTCCTCATTTGAAACTTCCGCTTTGAAGTAATGTCTATGGCAAATTATATCAACAGTGCAATAGCAATACATTCCTGGTCTTTCTCACAATAGGTTACAGGGGTGTTCTGGCATATTTTTCCCCTGGGAGATTAATGTATTTACTTAGACGACACTTGGCTCCCTCTTTCAATGAATTCACTTTTTTTTTTTACTTGCAAGACGGAATAATTATGGCTCATGTTGATGCAGCATCTGACACCACAGAAACACATACAGACGTCTGGATATACTCTAAACAGCATCAACAGTGTAACACAGCACCTCTCATAGCACACTGTCCGCTCTCTTTGTTTTAAATACAGTCAGGCTTTTAGTCATGGAGCACATTCATCCTCACGATTCATGTAAGTGCAATTCAACCTCTTTTTTAATTTATTTATTTATTCATCTCTTCTCTTTTGAGTTGGACAGTCGTCCACCTGAGACGGACACAAAATATCATGTGTCATATCATTAGATTACCATTCAATCACAGCGGTTTTCAACCCCCCTCACCTGCTGGAACTCTCCATTATGTCAGGGAGCAGGAATCAAATTGTGAAGCCTGATGCAGAAACACATTAGGCTGCTTATGTTTATTGCATACCCCATTGATTTTTACCATCTGAACTTCTGCACTCTGGGGTTACTCGAGTCTCCAGGATCAACCATTGATGGGCAGGAGTGTGTGCGCTAAATGAATACACATCCTGGAAGACTTTTTCCATTTTACCCGTTGCTTATTTTACATGTTAGGTTGTCAATTTTTATGGTACTGGCTGTTTAACACAGATGAAATATTGTCTGACAGAATGTGAGAAAATTGTACCTTCTTGGGCTTGTCACTTTGGAAGCGTAAAAGAGACAATTTTATACCTTACCTACCCCTTAAAGGTGCATATTAGTATCTTTATAGGGTAGTAATATGAACCCTTAAGTAAATAATGTAGAAGGATGACCCACCTGTAAGTCATTAATTTTTTTTTCTGAGTGTACATATACGTATATATTATAAATATGCCTGTATTTATTTTTTCTATGTTCCTTCTAAACAAATACTTCCTTGATTTTGTGCAAATCCACCTTTCCATAAATTAATAAGACCCTTTTCTCACAATCAAGCAATTATGCTGTCAAAATACTCCTACAATGTTGTATGAACCTGCACAGAATGATAAAGAATAGACAGTCTCTTGGGAAAAAAATCCACCCACACACACCTAAACACATGTTATACTGACAGTTAATTTTTCAGGCTTCCTCCCAGAGGTTGACGGGACGTAATTAACCCAACCTGGGCAAGATACCAGATCTGTCCTGCCCTACATAACACACTCACTCACCTGCCAAGTCATCCAGCTTGAGGGATTCCCGCTGGACTGCACGAAAATTGTGACGACTTCCCTTTTTTCCCATTTGAAAGCCAATCTGTTCCTTAACCGCCCACATCCGTCGCCAGTGAAAGGACAAAACCCTCTGCGGCGCTTTATTTCATGTTTCATGTTGGAAACGAAGCCAGTTGAATTGCTGGTGCCCTCATTATGGTTGTTCTGGTAGAACAACATCCTGACCTTCACAGAGTCTCATCTGTTTGCTTTTTCCGTCCACCTGGACATTCAGGTAACGCTTATCTACAAAATTTCTACCCTAGGCAAAGTTTGTAATTACTTCCCCTAGCTGCTTACATCTCCTGGCCATCCATCATCCGTTTTCTACCTGGACGTGAGCCGTGACATGCACAAGCAGCCGTGTGCCTCAAAACAGAAGGAAATGTGACAATCTACACCGGTGGAACTTGTCGTCCAACCTCGGCTACAGTAACGGTGCCTCCATCTGAACGTCTTACAGGGCAGAATGAATAGATTTGTACGGGAGATGGCAAGTATGAAAAAGTGACTGCGATGAGTCACAGGCACAGTTAAGATTCTGGGAATGCGACTCACGGCGGAAAATCCTGTGATGGAAGAAACAAATATTTGAAAGAGAGATTACCGTTGCGGCAGCGCAGAGAAAGATGTGGAAAAGGCAGAGTAAACAAACCAGGTCTCATGGGGGAATAAGGAGAACATAACACAAAACAAAGAAAGAGAAGAAAGATAGAAAGAGAGAGTGAGCGTAATATGCTTTCGGAGCTGACACTACGAGAGTCAAGATGGAAAAGGAAACCGTGGGGGTTGAGGAGGATATGCAGCCAGGGTGGAGATGTTAAAATGAATAATTAGATAACACAAACGGTACAAAATAACTCTCCTCTTCTGGGAGAAGACAAGATGGCCACCTGGCCCTTCAGATAGCACTAATTAGAGCATCCGTACGGCAGTGGAACGAGGATTGAGGACACGCTTAATTACACTTCAAGATCGTTCATGTTACAAAACAAGAAAGGCAAACACCTTCTATGGGACGGAAGGTGGAATCGTTTTCCTCTCTGAGTGTATGTTCTTTCTATAAGAAAGTTTGCATGTCTGAGGATGGCAGGTGGGGGAGGAAGGGTACAGCTGTTATAGTTTCAGCCCAGGAACGAACCGTTTGATTCAAGGACGCCGAACAACGGCAGGCGAACACACTGACATCTGGCAGCCCTATACTTATGTACACTAATTAAAAAACAAAACCAGCCATCAGTCGTACACTACGGCACCGTTGATAATAATTTACTCTCATTGCGACTGTCATCTCCAGATGTGTTGGGCTGTCTTTGCTAGCTAGGCTGAACGGAAGTAAATGAGGTATTATGAATCTCCTCCCCCGGTGGATCTCACTCAAGCGTGATTTTCATGGCTCCTGTTGTATGCCGAGTGGAATTTTGTATCCAAATAATTAAATGTTAAAAAGCTGTGAAATCAATAAGTCGCATAAAAGCTTATATCATGTTCAGCTTTTATGCCCGCGGACTGAAGCCGAGGTCAATGAGGAGCGATAAAAACCTTCACTAAAACCGTGTCGGGACACATCTCTCTCTTTAAGTGCTTTGATCGCGAGTAATTTACAAAGCCAGACCGGGCTGATTTGAAGTTTCATTTGCACAGTTTAATCCTGCCAGGACGAGAGGAATTAGTCAGTTCTCTGTAAAGAAGTGCTGTCTTAAACCACAGAGTATTACTCAGCAGAGACGTGGAAAACAATTAGCATCGCTTGCTAATCCTCTCGGCGCATTTTTAAACGTAAACGAGGAGTTGCTGATCGCCCTGCGATCGCTGTGTTTGGCAAACAGTAGGCGCGGTGCAGATCAGACCTTATTTTGACTAACGTCATGAAACCCTACATCAGTTTGACAAGCTATAAAACACACAAACATTAGTCAAGTTTAAGAAGGCATTTTAGATTCAGATCAGCACAGGGCCAGAACATTGCGTATGAGTCCCATTGCCACCTTCTCCAGGAGGGAGAAAATGGGGGCGCCCTCATCACTTCCCCTCTCCTCGAGAGCAGAAATGGTCTGTCATGGCTAATTCTTGAACTGATCGCTCTGCGACTCGCTGCCCCGATGTGAAGCGAGAACCTAGCCACTTCCCAGAAGTGTGAGCGTGCTTTGACGAAGAGTGATATCCAACGCTCTTCCCTCAATCTCAAGCTCTTTTCCTGCTGTGTCTGACCCACTCAGACTAACAGGAATTGCTCTACCCAGATAAAAACAAAAGCGGTAGTGCAAAGTATTATAAATAAATTGCCAAACTATATATATATATATATATATATATATATACACACACACACAAATATGTGTATGTGTCTTGGTATATAGGTGTGAAATACAGTTTGTACTGTATAAAAACTGTTGTGCATATTGAATGTCCCCATAAAACATGAAAACCCAACATGTTACAAAAGTAATGCATTACAGTAATACATAACTTTTTGCTGTAACGCAGTAGTGTAAGGCATTACTAATCAAGTTTCAGTAATATTTTACTCGGTACATTTTCAGTAATGCTTGCGTTATAAATTTTTAGTGTTCAAAAAACAGCAGGACACAAGATATTAACGTATAAAAAATACAGCAAGTCAGCTGTGTTTTCTGTTCGTGGTCAGTTAGTATCCATGTGTGGTGTACAGGTTTGTAAATGAATACTAAAGGACAGCTTCTAATACATATGTGTAGAGTGATTTATTTAATTCATCTCGCTCTCGCTGGGGTAACCTTGTATGTGGGACGTGGTCAAGTGAAGGCGTGTTTAGGGCAGGTTTTACAGGAGTGTCGCGAGGCTACTGGCCCAACAGTGGAAACGTGGCATGATGTTCCTCTGTGTTCCAGGTCTGAAGCTATTAGCTCCGCCCGTCTCGTTTTGGCCAATTGGCGGAGCCCGTCTTTTTTTCCCTTCTACCAAAACAGCATATACTGTTTCATCTAATAAAATAGTTCAGATCTGTGTGTAATGGCAAAATAATTATATTTCGTTTAGTTACTT
This sequence comes from Enteromius trimaculatus, assembly GCA_032361065.1. Lineage (NCBI taxonomy): Eukaryota > Metazoa > Chordata > Actinopteri > Cypriniformes > Cyprinidae > Enteromius > Enteromius trimaculatus. Next base: position 12,415,835 of record JAUMHP010000082.1, on the reverse strand, counting down.
TTTTTAAGTTTTTAAGTAATTACTTAAACTTATGTTAAACTTAATTACCTATGACTGACTGCCTTTCTTCTGTCTTAAATATTATTAGTGTTTAATCTAATTATTTTTAATCCAAAGGGAATTATCTTATGTCTTTTGCAGCATTATTACGTTATGGATTTCTCACTCTGCTCACACAGGACCATAATAAGGGGTTTAAGGTGAGGCTGTGTTTTATAGTGGGTTCAGAGTATGTGTTGGCTTTTTTTTTAATAATGTTCTGTCAATCTCACTCCGTCAAAACACTCCACCGGCTCCTAGAGAGTCATAAGGTACAACAGCTGCCAGAAGGCACTCGTCGCTCCACTCAAACACATGCATATACAGATGAACCTGCTGAAAAGACTGAAAAGAAAGTTTTGGCATGCACACAGTTTCTGTGCATGCTAAGGGCATATCTGTGGTATGTGTTGCTGCTTTAGTCCCAGAAGCATATGGTGAGTGTTTAATAGTGCTAGTTTACTTCTGGGCAAACATTCTGTGTGTTGGATTGAAGGCTCTGTCTCCTGCCATTTGAATTGAACTCCAGTGGTGGTGTAGTCCTCAGGCTGGAATTACAGACAGCACTGGTTTTCTAAAGGCTAACTGTCCTTCTGTTATAGTTCCAACATTTGACACGCACTGCATTCTTTGAAAGACAGTACACAAGTATTCTGCATCTTTTGGAAGGGTAAACGCTCCCTAAAGCGATAGTTCACCCAAAAGCGGAGCTATGCCATAAAACATTTTACTAAACCACATGCCATTTAAAACCTGTGTGATTTCTTTCTGTTTTTTTTTTTTTGTTTGGACTAATAATTACAATAATAAAAAAATCAAACAAACTGAAACATTTTTCTAAATATCTTCAGTTACACAGATCAGGAGTATGCCATACAACTTTGGAAATACACAATGGTAAACGAGAGAATTTCTTTATTTAAAAAAAATAAAAAAGTAAGTGCTTTGAACTGCCATAATGGTAATACTATGGTATTTTTGTGAAGTACTGACTGTAAATACAGTATGACATACGGAAAAAAATACAGTATCATAGTATACAATGGGGTCTAAAACTTTCATTTAATCCTTGAAATAATCTGAACATTTTATTATTTTGATGAAATCTGTGGAGTTTATGTAACGCTGTCTTTAAAGATAAACAATGAATTTCCAAATAGAAATTCAGAAATTCACATTTCACTTAAATATTTCAGGATCTGATTAATTCCACTGTTTATCAAATCACAATTGATAACATTACTATAGTACCACCACTTTTTGGACTTAATCTCAAAATAGCAAGCATTTAGTTATTAATTCAACAGAAATAAATGTTTAAAAAAGGATGTTTGATAGCCCTTTCTAAAGTTTAGATGTTGCTTAGTGTTTGGTGTCAGAGTTCCTGTGAGGACCTGGTTTTAAACTGGAAGTAGGGTAATGGCTTCTGGGGAGACACCATGAGCGCATTGTGAAAGGTAGGACAGCAGTAAGAGAGATGGTTTATGGTCAGAGTAAAAGGACATGTGAGCCTTGTTATCCACAAACACGGAGCCCATATTGTTCTTTCCAGTAAGTGGAATGGGAATGTGTGTGCAAGTGTGTGTGTCTGTGTGTACTCACAGATATTTGCTGTGCCCTTGGGAATGGGGAGATAGGATCCTGCGCTCCAAGCTCTGGCCTGATAATTCCTCTTACAGCGGCCACAGTCAGGCCCTGTGGTGTTGTGCTCACACTCACAAGTCAGTCTCTCTTTGTCATAGATGCAGCTGTTGGCGTGAAGGTTGCACTTGCACCTGTCACGGTGAAAGAAGAAAAAAAAAAGAAATAAAACATATGCCCTTGTGGATTTTCAATCGTGGCGTTCAATTACACCCGAGAGGGAGAAAAAAATTGGAACCAGCACTTAGAGACCAGAGTGACCTTGTTAATCATTTGCATTTCAAGTAAACATGCATCTGCATGTGGGGGCATACTGAAGCTTCCAGAAAGTGACTTCAAAACCTTGCACATGGTGTCAAGGATTCTGCAAAATCCACATCATTATTTTTATGTTTTTTCTTTCCTCTTGAAAGATAGGTTATTTATAATTATCCCACCGGAAAAGAAATAATTACATATAGGTCACACTTGCAATGAGAGACAGGAAACTGTTAAAATACACACAAAAATGAGTCCCGTTTATATTTGGCGATATATAATATCAATCAATTCCAAAGCACTTGTGAAAGTTTTAAATCCTAAGAGGCAGTCATGTTTTAAACGCTGTTGGTAATATTTTAAGTACAGCCACCGAGGACAAACCCCAGAATGGATTTGTCTCACATACACACTTATACAGGGAGGTTTGCTCCCCCCGTTTCGTCTCTAAGCACGGAAATTGATTTTGTTTGCAGGAAAGCAAAAGATGGATATTTCTGTGGCACACATGCAGTACTGACGTAAAGAAATGTGATGCAGTTATGTGAAACTGTTCTGCAGCTACAATAGAGTTTAACATGTTTATATGTGTGTCTTTTTTCACTTTCACTTTTCACTGTGCTCCTAACCTAAAATAAATTGTCCATTACCTGCACTATTTTTTTTTAAGCTCATTTACTGAAAACACAACTGTTTTTAAGCTCATCTGTATCTGTATCATAAACTATATATTAGTCATAATCTTATTCCACCTTGTTTCCCCAACACAACTATGCATATGAATAAGTGTGACTCCCATGAATCAATTTTGTGGAGTAGTAATAAAAATGGATATAGAAAACAGAATTTATACATATAAATGAATGATGGAAATGAATATAAATATATAAGTATTATATAAGTATACTTTCCTTGAACGCAAATGTATTGCTATAAATATTTTACATTATTATTATAGCTAAAATATATTATTTTGTTGTGATAAACATCATGTCACATATGCCATCCATTAAGTAAAACCCCCTCAATTCCTTTAAAGCTGCACAGCATCATTCTAACAGATTAAAGTAGCACTGTAAAAAAAAATCAAAAGCTGATCAGTCTTTGATCTAACTTTTTCTAGACTGAGGCTCCTTGCGGATTACAGGCATAATCAGGCTCTTGATGTCTGCTGTCTCTCTTTCTCACGCAGGTGTATGGTCTGCCCTGCGTGGGCACAGAGGAGCATTATTAAAACCATTAAAACCAGTGTGTCCGAAGAGATGTGTATGCAGGGGCTGATAAATGTGATGCACCGGATCACGTTTGAAAGTGACAAATGACTTTTCAGTCCCCGCAGGTATACACGGGCAGAATAAATGAGAGGGCATTATTCTCCAGACACCCTGATTTGCATCTCATTATCTATAGGTTTTTTTTTTATTTCATTTAACAGAAGGGCATGTCAAATCTCAAGATTCTAGGCCATCTTCTTTTAAACTGGCACCTGTCAGCCATGCATGAATCTGTTGCTTCTGTGAAATGTCAGCAAGCTCGCACACATAAAATCTCCCACCAAATAATGACATATGATGCAAATTAGTCCCTGATATTATAGTGGGTCATTAAACTGCATATAAACAGCGAGTAATAGACTTCCGAGACATATTAAAACGACACAAGAGTAAAAGCCATAAAAACAGGCTGTTTTACAGTGACATGCAACATTTCAAGTGGGCAACGAGGTACTCATTCAGTAAGAACTATGCATTGCAATGAATGGCTCACCAGCCTGAACTAACAAGGCTGGTCCAGTAACTGAACAAAACAAAGCCATCAAGCTGCAAGGAGTAAAAGGCATGCGTGGCATTCTGATGAGGCCTCCTTGTTCAGTTCAGGTGGAGGTCTTAGATTCCACGCCACACTCCTTGTAGCTTGACCTTCATATCCTCTTATCACCGGTAACATTTTAATCACGGTGTTGATACGAGGCAGAGCTGTGCTGCTGATGTAATGAAGGGGACACAGCAAGGGCCCGGCGGGTCTCTCTGCCGTCGGCATGGTAGCATCGCTAACAGAAACGAAACATTCTCGTTCCAGTCTGGTCACCAGGGGAGACGAGGAGCAATAGCTGCCTCAAGGAGAAGCGCAGTAAAAAAAAAATATTTAATTACACTTTAATGCCAAAGCTGCTCTCCAGGGCTCCACCATAGAAACTGTCTGTCTTAATTTAACCGGGTTATGCCATATTCTCAAACATTAACTCGCTTAGATAAAGGTATATAGTGAATGTGCATGTGCATTCCGCTTCTAATTTCCACAACAGGCTAATGTATAGTTGAACAGACTGTCTACTGAAAAGGGGAAAATTAGATCATCATTTGCTCACCTTCATGTCATTCCAAACTAGGGGTGGGCGATATGACTGAAATCTTATATCGCAATATGACTAATTTAACATTACAGTAACTATATACAGTGGGTACGGAAAGTATTCAGACCCCATTAATTTTTTTACCTTTTGTTTTATTGCAGCTATTTGCTTAAATCATTTCTGTTATTTTTTTTCCTCATTGAGTGCGTTTACATGGACCCTCTTAATGCGGTTATAATGAGACAGTATTGCGATTAAACTTTAACTCTTGTAAATGTAACATTTCGATTTAAATAATGCGATTATGCTCATAATCGTAGCAAGCATAATCGTATTACCATAAGTGGCCTACACCGATTTTAATCGAAATAATCAGACATGTAAGCACCTTAATCAAAATATTGGCGCTCTGACCAGTCTTTACTGGTTCGGCTATTTTGGGGCATTTTTGTTTGCTAAATAGCTTATAAATCTTTGTTTTTTAAAAGTACGACCACGTTTCAAATCATCACGACTTGCCTAAAATAAAATCAATGTACCGTGCATAATAAAACAATTTGAGCATATAAAAATGTTTCGATGTTAAACCTCACTATAATAATAAATGCGCGCTAGCCTAGCATATACAAATTTGTTCGGAGACTGGCAGCTTGCTCCAGGCACCAGCGGAATCACTTTTATTTTTTCAGTGGAATAATAAGCGAATAATTTAGCGAATAATACGAATATGGAAATCGCATGTGTGAAAACCTGCTCTTGACATGTTAACATCATAATGTGATCATGTCCTTACTCTGATTATTGTGTGCATGTAAACATAGTA
>JAUMHP010000082.1:12382137-12407187 GCA_032361065.1 Enteromius trimaculatus | reverse complement strand
TGCGATTAATTGTGACAAGACAATAATGGCTGTCAAGCTCAAAAATCGATACTATTACAATTGTTCTGAAGTCAATGTGGTCAAACACAAAGACTTGTTATTTACTGAAAAACTTGCACTTCATTATGAGCCTTAAATTTAATTCTCAGTTTTGTGTATTTTTGTGTATAGAAACCTCAAGTCAAGTAATTCTTCACTCTATTTTTTTTTAAAGTGTTTTACAAAAGAAAATGCTTACAGGTCTGGAACAATATGATGCTTATTTTGTGGCATAAAAATGTCATTGTGTAGAAATGTGCGATTCTAGTATGTAGGTAAGAATGAAGGTTTTTGTGAAGTTTAAATGTGGAATGTCCTCTTTAAAAGGCAGGATGCAGAACATGCTTTTAGTAATTTATTTATTAATTTTTTATTGAAATACTAGCCTGAAGCCTGAGTCTGTGACCTCCAAAATAATGAAAGACTGACTAACAATAAGAGCACAAACAAAATTGTTTAAATGGTCCCCTTTTTGACTGATCTCTTGAAAAAAGAACTTGTCTTCATCATTTCATATCTTATTTGCTCACTTTAGAAATGGACAGCAAAACAGCCCTGGTTCTCATGCTGCCTTGTGCTATACTGACTTATCAGAGGATAATTATTAGCAATTATCTCCAAATGAAGCTTTACACATGCATGGCTAAGCATGCTGATCCAACCACAACAGGCTGAGTGAAGACAGAATAGCCCGTGAGTGAGCTAAGTAAGTGAAGTAATTATGTTTAATTAAATGTGCAGGTGTTATTGTAATGCAGAGAACAAGGTCAAAAACTCTCACTAAAATAATTGTTTGCTCATGTCAGCGTTTAACCAACCATTGTTCAAATAGTAAAGATGAGGAGGCAAACAGACATATATTAAACAATGCAACAACAATTTGAAGAGTGCAGCTGAGTAACTGCATACTGCCCTGCTACAGAAGACTTGGAATATAGCAAAACAGTTGCTATTGGTCACTTTGTACATATTTTTTATGATTTGTCTAAAACCCAGTGAACGGTAGGACTTAGGAGAGGTGGAGTTAGGTGTAGGTCATTCGTACAAATTCACATGTACTGATAAATTTAGCAAAAATCGTCTGAATTTGTACGAGTGAGGTCGTACGAATTTATATGAATGTTAAAATGTGTACATATACACTAATTTATGTATTTTTAAAGACCTTTAGTGTTACACAGCAGAAAGGTAATCAGATGTGGTTGGAACAACATAAGATTGTGTAAAAACGTAAACCAAAATATAGACATTTACTGTGTGTACTGCAAAGGACGTAGAGCACAGGGAAAAAGCTTTGAAATGGGTTCAAGTCCCAAATGCAGAACTCAGGTCTGTAGCCATTCAGGTGTGGTATCCTGGGCTTTTCAAGGAACAATGGCTGAGCTTTTGAAGCAGATGGGAAAACTGCAGTGCTGGGTAGTGCTGCTTTCAAACATCCAGTTACCGTTCACAAAAATTGTTCAAACTAACAAATCCTATCCGGTGTTACAATTCTGTCTTTTATCTTTACTTTTTACTATACATCAGTAATTTTGTTCCGAAGCATCTGAACTTGTTTTCCATTTGTTGAAGATGTTGATTGAATTTTGATGCCGTGTTTGAAATTTTTGAGGTTTGCCTGTCTTCTCGTAGCTGATGCAATGCTGAAGGCTTTCTTTTATATTAGACAGAAAGTTGGTTCAAAAGAGTTTCCCCAAATATTTAAAAGGACCCTGCTCTGATTCCACTTTTTAGGATGCCAAGTTTTTCAGATACCTTTGTTTCTACTTGGCCATCTGCTGCCTGCATATCTCTGAAGAACAAACTTCAAACTGGATGTAGACATCAACCAAAATGAAACGTGAATTCCTGAGGTGAGAAAAAAATTATATATACTGTATATATATATCTATCATTTACTCAACCTCATGTCATTCCAAAAACCTGCAGGTTTTCTTCTGTGTTACACAAAGTCTTCTTTTGTCAGTATAATAAAAGTCAATGAGCATTCCGAAATGATTTTTCAAAAAGGTCCAACAATCAAATTTCCTTAAAAATACCCTTATTTGTGTTGCACACAAGATCGTGCAGGTTTGCAATCACATAAGAGTGGATAAATGATGACTGTTCCTTTAAGGTATTATTTTGATACTTCTGCATCACCCTTTTCTGTATACTTTACTTCTTTTCACTTGCTTTGTATAAATTTTTTATGTCTCTCCACAGCATGTATAACTAATCCCAAGGCATTTGCCTTTCTGCACCATCAAGGTAAAGACAAATTTTCCCTTCTCTGTAAAGTGTTTACTTCTCCAACCACTGTAAAGTGATTACTTCAGCCAGTTCTGACTCTACGTGATTGGCTGTGAGCAGCAGCATGTCATAGGCTGACAAGGTGATGCCCGAGTACAGTACCTCACTCTGAATCTGAGATAAATGAAACAGGGCATCTTGTGTGCTGACTCTAATTGCCTTCTGACAAACACAGACAACTGCTCTGCAGAACAGCGCAGGAAGTGAGAAGTAAGTGCAATATCTCTAAGACAGATCTGTGCAACTATTGCTTTTTGCTAAACTGCATGGACTTGACAGCAGGAGAAGTTACATTCAGGGACAGCTTAATGCTTTGGGGAGTGAGGATGACCATCTGAGAAACCAACAGACTCAACTAGACGTAACAATACTCACTTAAAACAATCTGTAACAATTTGCACCACATTAACCCTCTCACTCAACCGCTAATGAGCCACAAGCATAACAGTTCAAGGGCCTTGGTGGATATTTAATAGATGTTCTTTACTCTAAGAGGTCTGTGGATGATATTTAGGGCTCTAGGCTTACAATTATCAGAGTTTCGCAAAAAGCAGTGTTAGCAGGATGCAGCGAGGAGCTACATTGGAATAAATCTGAATGACCCTGAAGCCAAAGCCACTGAAATTACAACATTGTATCTACAATTCATTTAACCATTTAAAGAACTAAAAACAATCTGGGAATCTCCTAATTTCTACTCAACAGACAGCTTTATTTTGTTCTAGTATAGCTTATGTAAAACATACATGACATAAGGGCTTGACATTGGCACCCGCCCACCCGCCAAATTTGGCTGTGGCGGGTAAAAACTTTAGTCATCATATAGGGTTCGCTAACATTCACTAATGTCAACAGATGAGAGCATCAGCGCACACGGGGTAAAAAGAGCCGTTATAACACACTCGCGCTGCTGTGACCGAGCCCGACCAGAACCCGAGCATCCTTTCTAAATATCTGTTAAAATAGTCACTTGCTCTGACCTACTGGCAGTTTTCTTTCATTTCAAAAAAGTTAATGTCAAGCCCTGCATGACATATAACTAATAAAAAAGTTGTATGAAAAGTATGAAGGTGGTTGATCAAAAGAAATGAGTTTAATAAAAATGATAAATCAACAGGCTGCCGTATAAATCTGTATGAAACTTGTGTATTGTATTGGTGATAATAAAGGCAGACTCTGGGGAGGGTTGTGAGATAAATGTCAAGCAGATTCTGCTAAAATGAAGCCAAAATATTCCTTCATTTCTCCTTGAGCATACCTTTACCAGTACCAGGGTTTTCATTTCTTTCTAGATCTTTATATATCTAAATTATTATTTATTAAATTATTAAATATATATCTTAAAACAATGCAATCTATCTCTGTATCTTCACTACATTCAAATTTGCTACCTTAATTCAAGTTATCTATTTAATTCTGTGTTGTGTGATGAGTTAAACCACTGTACGAGTTTCACAATAATCGGTGTTCCTTAAAAATGTGCTTAATTTGTTGGGAAAAGAGTCATTGAAACCATTGTAAAATGCAAATACAAAGGGAAATAAATTCCTATTCATCTGCAGATCCCCACTACAGTTTACAAAGCATCTCACAGTGCAAGCACCAGAAAAGCCCTTATAAGCCAGACAGCCGAGCTCAACACATGCCAGCCATGACCATACAGATGACATGGCTCTCTCTGATGGAGTATCGCTGCGGGAATTCGTTTTAAGCAAAACTCACGAATCTGGCTTTACCCAGCCAATCTGTTGTCTCGTTTCCCATTCCTTTCACACCACTGCAGCAAACAGCTTGTGTTTTGGTATTATCATTCTTGAAAAACGAGGGTTCGTGACCTTCTTCGATTGCTGAATGTGTAGCGTGGTGGATGAGGGATCTATTTAAATCTTAATGTGTCGGGTCTGAGGGAGGCGGGTGAGGGGAGGTCGGAGGATATCTGTGTTGTAATGATGCATGGCTGTATGGGGCTGGTGAATTGGCCTTGCTCAGATTGCCAAGTTCTCCCCAGACGCTCTGATTAAAGACTCTTAATCCATCATCAGAGGCGGTCTGAACTGCACAGATGTGCCCTGGGTCAGAGGGCAGTCCACGATCGGAATCCTACAGCGCTTTGCTTCTTCATCTGTCCCATACAACAGGCGTCAGCCCAGAGTGAGGTGAGAAATATTAGACGTAAGCATCTCATAAATTCTTAGCTAAAGCACCTTTAGACAAAATAGATGTTCAGAAAGAATGTAAAAGCTTCCCCTGCATAGCCGAATGAAGGAAACATCACTGTAATCTACAGCAGGGTGACATACTAGAATGTTATGTGTACTGTATGTGTGAGGGTATCAGAGGCAGAGATGTTGAGTGAAGGTGAGGTCAGTAAGGGGATTACTCATAGATATCCGTCAACAGTCATATTATGAGTGACCGGACCTCCCCCTCTTAGCAATTAAATAGGTCATGACTATGAATGCAGATGCTGTCAACAAAATTAATAAGGAAAAGGTGGAATTTAAAAAAAAAATCACTGCTCTTACAGTTTTTTTGAGCACAATATTGCCTTATTCATGAATCTTTCTTATGAGTAAATACAGATAAATTTGCACTCAAAAGAATGATTTTTGTTATTTGCTCAAACAAGTTAAATGTCACAATCTTGTACATTTTGTAACAACCTAATTTCATTATGTTGTTATTTATGTAATTTCTAGATCTTCCCCTTGACTAAAGATTTTTCTGGTCGACTAGTAATGGTTTATGTGAACCAACACACCCCGGCAGAAGAAATGATTGCGAATATGTCAGAGAAAAATAGTAAGGAGGCTGCATTAACATATTAATAATGTACTGATACATACAGATTATATAAGAGGAGAATATTTGTTTTCCATTTGAATTGTAACTAACGTTTTGCTTTTTTATAGCGATTCTTTTTTTTTTCATATCTGTAAGGCAAGCACAGAGTTTCTGAGTGCTCAAGTTCGCAGACCGAGGATACAGAAAGTGCATCCTGTTTGCGTTCATTATTTTACAAAAGCGCAATGTTTTGTTGTTATTGTGAGTGTGCACAAATAAACGTTTTCAGATTTAAAAAGACGTGTTACTCTTATCTTTACAGATATTTAACCCTTTCAGTGGTGAGTTCCCCCAGAATTAGTTTTTTCAGGTGACCATAATTTTAGAACGTTTCGCCTTATAGTTACCATACCGACATGTCATGCTTGTCACCTGACACACTGCGGCCACAATAACACTGTATAACAGATGGAACGCTTTTATTTATTATTCCTTTTTTATTCAAAATATTTAGAAACTTGCTTACCATATCATCAACTATCTGATTCACAACGATGTATAAATGAATGTGTTTTGTCTCCATGTTTGTTCGTGCTCTAGTTCAGTCGGATTTTCTGAACATAAATTCATCAGTTTCTCCCAAATTACAAGAAAGTAAGTGGCCAGTGAACTAATTTAATGAAATTGTTAGACAAATAGTTTCTTCGCATAAACCCTCATTTTAAAAAATACATTCTGTTCACGTTTTATTTATTAACATTTAAGATGGACTTTTTACCAGAACAAGATTGTGAATAATGACGGCCCAAACTTCCCAAGAAATTACATAAACTTAACCCTAAATTTTGACACATTAACATAATTCTTGTGTTGCAGTGCTAATCTGAAGGGAGGCTAATAGCTTTATTCCAGTCAATGGTTTTGAATGGGATAGGGATTTTGTTGGAACCTCTAAATGAGATCAGCCCTTTCCTGGGTAACACTGTGGCTTTGCGCTGTAAAAATCCTCCCATAACCTCAGTATGAGCCCTGCTTATGGTGCTAATCATGTGTTTGTGTGCATGCGAATTTGCACGTCTGTGGCAAGGGATGTCTGTCTGCATGTGCTGATTTTTCACATAAAGTATGTATACAAAACGAACTCACAGAGGTTCTTACCCTGAAACATATAATTAATCCATTTGTGTTGTGATTGCACACATGTTCCTTTGCTGAGCGCTCTGTAAAGGAGGAGGAACAGAATGGGCTGTGCCATCTGTGAGTGATCAGGTCAGAGAGAGATAAAGAGAGAGACAGAGACAGAGACGGTACGAGTGAGTGGAATGCAAATCAGCTCTGCTTGGGAGGAAGGAGTCTTTGTGTCAGTGTGAGAGAAATGTGCATCTAAACAGTGATTCAGACTCACACACACACTGATGCTCAAGAAATATTCACACTAATTCCCAAGGCCCTTTCACAAAATGCACGTGAATCACTGGTCACATCAGCTGCATTTAATGTGCACATGAAGTGACTGATTTTAAAGTCGATATGTGCTACATTTGTGCTTGTAAACACACTGGCCCTCTGATCTGCAAATTACTGTGGGGACCGTTAAAACATACAGCACCTTTCACAAGTCTGCTTTCTTATTAATCCTAAAATATGATGTTGTCAACACTTCTCTTTTTATATTAAACATTAGCAGCAGGTTTTTATTTTTAAAGCAACTGCAAAAAATGTCACCCTTTTGATTTTGAGATATATTTTTAATCGCATGTGAAATGAGTAGCTGCACTATGACTGCACAGCATCTGTTAAATCTCGTTTCTATACAGAATGTGTGTTTAACAACATATCAGTATTACATTATTATGTTTAATGTTGATTTTCCGCTAAGCATCTAGGCGAACTGGAGTATTACGAGGAAAAAAAAAAAAAACCCTGCTAGGATTTGGCTCTTTTAAAATAAATGTCTGCATTCAGTCTAAATTGAGGATATTGTTTAAGAAGGGTCAAAGAGTTTGCAATATAGGCAGACCGGTTTGCTAACACCCTCTAGGCTATGGTCTGTCTCTCCTCTGACTGAATGTGCTGGATCAGGCAGTCGCTGGTAATCAGTAAGGGTGTCTAGAGGCTTCCAGACGTTCAGCATGTTATCATTAACAGAGTTCTCAGTCAGTCAGCAGAGTCCCAAAAGACACAACATTCTCTTCATGGAGAAGCGAATGCATTTCCCAGTCACTGGATGACTGCTACATTATTGATAAGTCAGAGTGGTTCAGCCGTTCTTCTTACTTAATGTCAAACAGGTGAAATAATTATCAGAATGTTTACTAGACTGCTGGTTGCTCACGTCTGACAAATCTGGAAAGCAACCACGAAATGTTGGGTAGATTTTTTTTTTCTTTTACAAATTTAATGAGGACAACACTCAGTCTCATGAGCTTGGCTTCTTTTTGATGGACTTTCAAATACATATTTTAAATCAGTGGTGGATGCGTGTGTTTATTCAAGCATCAACTAAAACTTCACCTTCTGTAGAACAAGTGAAGAAGAAACCACCCCAACCACAACACTGAGAGACTTTACAATTAAACACATACAAACATGCTCAAGCAACATGTCATTTTCGTATCATTTAATTACATCAGCTCTGTTTAAAACCTTAGAAAGCTATTTACCAAGACGGCAAACACCAGAAATCACTGACATGTTCAGTGATAAATAAAGATAAAGATTTATTATAAATATCCTCTATTTCATCATCTCCATCAGCGCTTGCAAGTATAAATAACATTATTTCAATATAATAATACTTTTTTTTTCTTTGAAATAAACATTTTCTGTCGTTGCTGCCTATATAAAACAATACAATAAACAATAAAACAAAAACAATAAAACAATTCCATATAAAACAATACCTACTGCATACACATACACACACACACACACACACACACACACACACATATATATATACTGTATATATATATATATATATATATATATATCGAGATCATTTTCTCTGGTAACACTTAACAAAAAGGTTCCTTAGTTAACATTAGTTAACAGCATTAGTTAACATTAACTATGAATGAACATTACTGATTATTAATCTTAGTTAATGCTAATTTCAGCATTTTACATTGCAATATTAAAATTACTATTTGTGCTTGTTAACATTAGTTAATGCATTGTGGACTAACATGAACTAACACTGAATGATTGTATTTTTATTAACTAACATTAACAATGATACATAAATACTGTAATAAATGTTTGTTTATATTAGTTAATTAACTCATGTTAACAAATGACACCTTATAGTTAAGTCTTACCATTTGTCTGGTATTTATATGAACCGCTAATTTTCTTTTATATTATGATGAACCTAATATGCATTCAGTGAATGCATACCAAAAGACCAGATGACATATGCTCTCTAAAGTTCTTAAATATCACCACAAAATGTTGGTTTTTGATGGACGTCTCCTCAGGGGTGTTGACTGAGTTTAGTTTGCCATCATAAATTGCTCCTCTATAATTCATAAAATCAATTGGCCTGACAAACAAAGAGCACGCCAGCATTTTTTTTACAGGAACTAATTAAACATGTGAACTGCAGAATGATTTGCATGGAAACAGAGATAGATTAGCCCTCCCCCTTTCAATTTTGACCAAGCATGGCAGTCACGCATCAGCCCAGCATGACACACACACATGCACAGACACACACATCTGGGACCTGGCAGCTGGGCTACCCAGATACGGTGCTTTCTGCTTCTGTTTTGCCGCACAACCCTTCTCCTCTGCTCTCCCTCCCTACTCTTCATTTTTTCTACCTCTACGGACTGCAGGTGCTCTGCTTGGGGAACTCTCAAAGCAGTGGGTATCTTATTATGGCGAGGCAATGGTGGAGAGAGACAGAACAGTGAGCCCCATGCGCTCAGACAGGAAATGCTGGGCAATATGTGAAGCTCTTTGTATGAAAGCTGGTGAAAACCACAGGCTGTGAAACACCAACAAGCAGATCTGTTATCCGTAAATAAGTTAAAGAGAGTGCACAGGTCGGGCAGAGGCAGGGGGAAGAGATGCGAAAGCAAAACAAATAGATTAACTGCGGGTTTTTCCGGACTGCAGGAGTGTCAGTGTTTCTGTTTTGTGACTTGTTAAGATGCTTTAAACGAGCTTCTGCAGGTCTAATGGTAACAGGCTGACAAGCCAGGTGTCACCTTCCGTTACCTTGAGTGATGCTACCTGTCTGCTGTTCATTCATTCTGAGAACTTACAACTGCCTGCTTACAAACAACAGAGAGATGAGTCACAAAAGATACTATTAGGTTTTTGCAAAAACAAAAAAATAAGCATGTATAGTATAGTAAGTATTTACTTATTTATTTTTGTTCTTGTTTTTACTTTTTTATATAAATATTTTTTTTTTTATAAAGAAGCAACTACATAAAAACTTTTTAGAAAACATACAGGAGGACCGCTGAAAAGTATCAGTGGTCTTCAAAATGAAGGTGCAGATGTGGACCGGGATAAGTAGATGCAAAGAACCGAATGACCAAACGCGCTCATCAATCACAGGGAGAGCAGAGTAACTCTGAGGAATTGCAGAAATTAATCCTTCACCTGCATTTCATTTAATTCCCAAATCGTTGAAAGGAGACGTCAGCTAATGCACTCTTATGAACGAGAGGGAGCAGGAGAAAGCAGTGAGAAAGATGACTGTGAATTCCCGGAGGCTGAAAAAATAAGCTGGACATTTCTTGAGTTGGCTCAAGGGAGGTAGTGACAACAGCTATGTATCTGCAGGGTCAAGTGTGTATTTTTACACATTAAATTGTTTTCTTTGCTCTGTTGACGCCTGGAAACGGGGTTTGTGAATAACATGATGACTGGATGATGAATGAGGTGCCAGAATCAATTGGGTGTGTAATTACACTTCATCATTTGGATCTCTTATGCTCCGATTCGGTTTCTCACAGTAGAAACACACACACACACACACACAGTCTCAGATGAACTGCCTGGGCAGCAGCTTCCTGATGTGTCAATGGTGTTAAGAGGTCAAATGGAATATATCTAAATCGGTGTCTATATCAACCAATATAAAAATTTGCACTGGAATTCTTCCATTTCTGTAACAATAGCACAAAATCAAACGCTTTAAATAAAATCAGAGAAATGCAAATCGGATTGCAATCATCTGAGGCTGCGAGGTTATAACATGATTAGATTAAGTTTTGTGGTGAAAGAGCATGTGGAACCGAAGACTGCTGAAACATCAGATGACCGGACCAATGAAATGTGCTGATGTGGAAGAGCTGAAGTGCCGAGCGCAGCACATGAGATGGCAAGAGGAAGATACAGAGCGGAATGACTTATTCAGGAAGGGGTGGGGGGATGTGGGGCGAATCTCGAAATTAGCACAAATAGATTATCTGTCCTCCGGTTCCTGGCCTCAGCACGGCCCAAGCAGCCCGGAAAAAAAGAAAAAGAGAAAAACACATTGACTTCTCGGCGAACGACTGCCTGTCCGAGCAGCCAAGGAGGACTGCAATTAAACGATCAATCACCGTATCATCGATCCCCGAGGGAGACAACTGTATCCGGGCCTAACTAAAAATGCAACGGTTTTGCACAGATAACAGAAAAGCATTTGAAATGGAGTAACAGCTCTATTTTCTTGTCTAAACAGATACATTTACACTTGATTATATCAAAAAAAAGAAGAAAAAAAAAAGAAAAAAACTTTAATACATTTTGTAACACTTTTTAACTATTGACTATGACATTTCCCTCAATAAATTGTTAATTTGCTGCTTATTAAGTTAGAAAGGTAGTTGTTAAATGTTGGTATTGTGTAGAATAAGGAATGTAGAAGAATGTCATGTAGAATAAGGTGCATAATTAGCACTAACAAATGGCTAATATTCTAGTGATATGCATGCTAGTAAGCAACTAACAGGTGTAACCATAAAAGAAAGTATATGTTGATTGAAACTTTCAATTATACACACACAGACAGAGAGAGAGAGAGATGGGGTGTAAAATATATATATATAAAATATGTATATATATATATATACTGTACATATATTTGAGCATATTCAATGTATACATATGTCCATTATTATTTAATAAAGAAATGTCAGAAAGTTAATATGCCACTGAAAGACCTGCTCAGAGTGCTCACAAGTGAACAAACCATGCAACTGCAAAATATTAAAATTAAGTTAATGCTGATCTGTAAGATTTGCAAATTCAATTTCTGTCCTGATTGTTTATGATGTAGCACACGATGCATCAATCTCAAAAGACAACCTGAAAGTTGTGATTCACAAATTTAAAGATTGTCTTTTAGACATGGCTGTTGAACGAGACATTTATATCCCTCTTTATCTTCACCGCAAGCTAACCAGGAACAGTAGGAGTTTTCAGTTCTCCTGCAGAGACTATGGTTGAGAGAGAGGGCTGATGTATAATGCATACATTATACATCAGAATGAGTGAAGGCCAGCAGTGTGTCAGAGGAGACAGAGTCAGAATCAAGCTGTTCCTCTAGGAGCCTGCTTCATCCCTCCTTTAATTACACTCTATTGATCAAACACAGATGGAGGGGGGAATGAGGGATGAAGTAAAAAAAGGAAAGAAAACGAAAGGCACGGAAGGACAGGGAAGAAAGAATTGTGTAGTTTGCACACTGAGAGGGAGAGAAATAGGCAATTGCTGCTGCAGTATCTAGAATCTCTCTCTCTCTCTCTCTCTCTATATATATATATATATTTGCATACTGTGCATTATACATATCTGTCTATATATATAGTGCACAGTATGCAAATTTTGTGACCTACTACATTTGCTTACTGCATGGAATAACATAGCATATATAAAAATATAATATAATATAATATAATATAATATAACATAATATAAATTACAGCTTTATATTTATAAATATTTAGATAATGCTTTTAGATTTTACAGTCACTTCAGATGAAGGACAACCTAATTTTCTCACAGAAACAAGACTCTCCATATATATTTCTATTTAATATTTCTAATATAAAAAAATAATCTACAAAATTTATACACTTGACCCTCACAAAAAAATTTGACATTAAATCATTATTAATAAATATGGCATCTTCATACAACTACCTTTAAGTGTGTGACACTAGACTAAAGTGTACATTTTCCTGTCTTTTCTTTCAGTTTGCTGACCTACTTACAGAAGCTCTCCATTCTAGGGCTGCATCTCGGCTGCTTTGTTTCAGACCGATATAGACTGAATCTCTTCTGAGATCAGGAATTCCTGCGCTTGGGGTCATCTGCCTCCTGCCAGACTCTAGTGGCTCACGCACAGTGATGCAGAAGCACATTTCAGGGGATGAAGGAGCATATGTTCCTTGTGAGTATATGGAGGGAGATGAATCATGATTCTCCATGACAGGGAGGCTCGGAGAAAAACCCACAACGAGCATGCTGCTGAACTCTGGATTACCTTTTTAGAAACAAGACGACAAGTCACTGCTCTCATAAATATCCGTCAGAGACGACACTCGCCGATCATCACTGTGCACCATTAATGAGAACACAGCCTTGAGGGAGGTTTAAAATTTATAGCCTTCTGTGATCAACTGTCATCTTCACCGACTAACAGGTTTAGAAACATTCACACATTCAACACACGGCATTGAAGTTTTCTGTAGATTCAACTCTCTCTGCCGACTTCACGCAGTCTAATAAAACCACTAACTACTTATAAACATGGTATAGAATATGGTGCATTACTTGTAGTATTTCAAAAGAAATAAAACAAAATAATAGATGACAGAAGGATTCAATAATATTACAGAAGGGTTCACCTACATTAAACCCTTAAAATATGATTCTTTGAATGAATTAGCATCTTTATTATTGACCTCAGACACTAATGAGATGAACACGCAGGGACAGATGCTAAACTAAATCCTGTCTCCTTGTTAAAACTAAAAGAAATGAACATGTAAAGGTGAGATGAGATGGAGGCGGTTATGGCCCCTGATACTTGTATAATTAGAGAATGAACTCCTGTTTATAGCCTTGGTGTCAGAACAGTGAATTTCACAGTCTTGAGATTGATCACAGGGTGTCAAATTAGAAAGTATATTTCAGAACACTGCAAAAAACCTATACACGAGTTTAGTAGAACATGAAAAACAATCTAAAAAAGCTTATTTCAATAAGATTCTAATTCTGGAAAACACACACACTAAAATTAAAGAGTTAATGAGAACAGCAGTTTATACTTGATTCCCTAAGTACATATTTGCACTTGCACTAAATGTTTCTTTTTTATGTGATGTTAAAGACCAATACACTGTCTAGCTGTTTAAATAAATCAAGCCTATGCATAAAACATTCCTCTGTGAGAAGTGAAGTACACCTACCCTGCCTCCCAATACACAGAACTACAGAACGAGAAATGGTTTGTTAGGAAAACGAAAAAAAAAAAAAAAAGAGCCGAGGGCAAGAAACCCAAACCAAAATTTGACTGCAACTGAGTCAAATGTCTTACCTGCCATGTACTTTAATGTCAGAGATGGCGTAGAAGTATCTGGAAAGGTTGTTCTCATCCACCATGGTGGCACCGGTGGCAGGCCTGAGCAGACGTATACGCAGGTCAGTAATGGTGAAAAAGTCTCTCAGGTTCTTGGTAGTGTCCAGTTGTCCATACAACGAGGCCATATTGTGCAGCTTGGGGCCAGCGAACAGTGCAAAACGGTCTTTGATTTCGAAGCGAACAGTCTTGTCGTTCTTCCACACGTAACCTCTGGAATACTCCTCGGTGCAGATAATGTCCAGCAATGTGTGCTGGGTAATGTCTCTCACCGTTTTGGGCTCCATAGTGAAAGCATCAAGGCAGTCGGTAGCGTAGAACTGGTAGGGCTGCCAGCTACGTCCATAGTCCAGAGACTTCTCCAGAACCATCTGCTCTGGCCGACCTGACTCAAAAGTGATGACAATGTCGTCGGTCAGCTCAATGGTCTTGTTCCATGACAGGGTTATGTTGACCGCCAGAGGTTTAGGGTACTTCTTCCAGGAGGAGGACTGCCAGAAAGTGGTGGGATTGCGGCCCTCAAAGTCGAACATGAGCTCAGGGGGGTGGGCCAGCTCTTCAGTGGCTGCGTCACACTCGTTGTTGCACATATAGGGGTTTTCCTACAAGATAAAGAAAACAACAGTTAAATGAGAATCCAAACAAAAGTACAAAAGTATATGTGCATATATGGGCTATATGCTGGTGCTGGCCAATGAAACGAAGACAATTTACATTTCAAAGGCACTGGCCTTGGTGGTACATGAATGATATTATGGATATAAAGCAGTGGTTGAATCTGTTCTCCAGCTGTTGGCTAAATCAAGGTAAGGACTGGCAATTAAACGTCCAAAGACTCATTGATCTTTTATAGAGCCATTTAAAGTCAAGTTCCCTCATTCAGACAACCAGTAAAACCAGTCTTGTTTAACACATAATTTATGAGAGCATTATTCTCTTTTTTAAGTTCCATCAATCCGTGATAATAAAAAACAAGAAAATGTCTCGAGTATCTAAAGAGATAAAAATGGACATGGATTCATGTTAAAATGCTAATTAAAAAGAGAAAAATATGAAGGTCAGACTGACAAAATGTGAATAATACACTCTCCTCAAGTCATTCTTTTGCATAAAGGCTACCTTGTTCTGCACCTTGAGGTAAGGACACCCAAAGGTGTACTTTTGTCAGCCACCGCTGGCAGGTGAAAATATACCATGGATCTGCAATTCAGAAAGGGGCATTGAAACATTGAGTGCTGCTGGTTAACGTGAAGACCATATGCCCTAATGTCACTGTCCTTCTACACGCTTTAGCAACATCTCAAACTAATCACCCTACTGGTATGTACATCTGTGCCACATGCTGGTGTGCACTAAGCAGGGGCTTGTGGGGCTGTTATACTGCCGTGTGGCGTTGGAGTCCTCCAGGAAATACCTCTCAAGAGGAACAAGCTCCAATTTATCTGAACAAGAAACACAGCAGCTGATTAAGTGGGAGATGTCTGTCTCTCTGCGGGAATCCACAGGCCTGGACGCTGGGGAAGAGCACGGTGATAAAGGATAGGTGGAGAAAGGGACTGCAGAGAAGAAAATGAGCGACACAGTGGCAGAGGTACACATGGGAGAAAAAAAAGGAGTGCTTCTGTTAATAGGCTTTTCCTCTTGCCTTGTCCTCTAAGGCAATGTGACAATGAAGCCCTGACAACCATTTAACCTCTTAATTCTGACAAAGTGGCATTAATATGCTCTCCTGCCAGTCCTCTACAGTTGTGCACATAAGCCTGGAGAATGATCAGACCCACCAGTGAGTCCACATGCCTCTCACTAGACCATACAGTCAGGAGGGCAGAGCTGTTCATTCATGCTGTTCTATCTATGAAGAGAAGAACTAACTGATGGCTTTAGCCTCTATATTTAGTGAATAAGCATCATTATAGCTATTGCTTATACTTGGAGTGAGTGACTTAAGGGCTTTAAACAAACCCCTTCCCCAAAGATTCAAGCTAAATTAAGCTAAAAAATTATGTTTGTGTTTTGAACATGGATGATAACACCTATCGCACAGCTTGTTGAGGAGAGGTGTGAAATTAATTTTCCTCCTGGCAGACAATAAAATAAAAACAAATTGCTTAGACTCATATTGATCCCATATTTAGAAAGACATGATGATGATCAACCACTTACAATAGCATCCACCCAGAATTTTCTACCCAACTGCTTAGATGTGCATTTTAAAAAATCTGATTTACTACACAGAAATCTACTCACAACTACTCACTACACTCCAGATCTGTACAAGCTTGTGTTATTTTTTTTAATATACAGGGCAGTAGTCTGAAGTGTTGCAGCTGCAAAAGTAAAAGCTGATGAGAACTAGTCTGCACAGTAATGCCTTATAAAGATTTTTTTTTAGTCACTGCAAACCTCCTATCTATACAAAGAGACATCGCCTTTAAACGCACCCCTTGAAAAGCAGTTTTCAGTTTTTTGAGAGCTTTAAGTAAAGATTAACTCACATTGACACATTGCCGCCACATTGCCAAACATCAGTAATAACCAAAGATGTTTCTTTCAATTCTAAACTGATCAGGACACCTAGGATACGTGGACCAAGGCTGGGGGATCTTGATGGCTGAGCTCATTTGGAAAAGCAGACAGCTTTCTGTGAATTGGTGCTAATGACAGTGCAAGGCTCCAAACCGTGTAGGGTTAATCCCATCCACAAAGAGCTTGATGAAGTCTGATGAACAAGAAAGAGGGCCACAGATAGAGAGAAAGCAATTTGGGAGAAAGAAAAATAGAAAGAGAGATGTGTTTCACATGCGCTGGTTCTAATCCGAGCCTGTTGTCCCCATTAAATGTGTTCTGGGTAATTTCACACCAACAAACACGCACGCAGTCGTCATGAATCACCTCACACTTGCTTCCTAAACACAGCCTTGAAAAAACCCACCCGTCCTACAAATGCCGTTTGTCTGTTCAGTGCCTGGCTGAGCGTTTTTCTCACGGCTGATCACACATCGCTGTGGAATGAAGATGTATTATCCAAGCAATAATTTGTCTCAAACAGAAAAGTGCAAATGAAAGCCATGTCAAAAGCCTGCCTTTTCACAGGCACAATCAACAGTGTATACTTACACTCAGTAATGACTCCTATTATTTTCCCTCTGATAATCTCACGCACTGCAGGATCAAGACTGGGGGTGTTTTCTCATGACTCATGTCAACATTTCCCAGTGCACTGAACTCTACATAGCGTCAGCAACTTTGCCACTGCCTGGCATGTAGGGTATTGTAACATGACTCTGAGAGATCAGACAGTATTAACTATGACCCTGTTTGCCACTGACTATTTGAACTGCATTGATTGCAGGGGAATTTGCATGATGTGTCAATACATGGGTTGTCCACCACTCTGAATTTAATGGAGATTGCCAATTCCTGAACAGCAATTTAAATTTGAAAGTAAATAAGTTGAATTATTAACTACTGACTAATTTTTCAATTAAACAATGAATGTTGCCATGGTAAAGCCTTATCTGAATGTTTCAAAAGACCTGAGGTTTGAAGAAAATTCCTCTTACATTCCTATTCAAATTGCAGTTCAACTTCCTGTGGGTGTGGCCAGTTCAGTTAAAATTCCTACTCATTAACCAAAAGCCTGTTCTGGAGCCAATTCTCATTTTAACTTTGTTCTGCTTTCTTGCTACCTAGAAATGTTATGAAAACGTCCTCATAAAAAATGATGCTATCTGCTGTACCTTTCAAAATGTTCCATAAGCTTGTGTGAAGCCAAGTTCACGCAGCAGCAGAATATGGTTGTCAGTCCTGTATTTGGGATTGACAAGCGTATTTTCTTCGCAGGTGTGAGTTCACACAGCAGCTTTCAGTTGTGTTTAGAATTCTGAATATACAATGGGAGTCAAGTATTCCCTACCAGTAACCATAGCAGCAGTGATGTAAGTAATATCAAAGATGGCAACGTCCATAAAACTGAAAGTCTTATCACTTTCTGACATGACAAGTGTCCTTGTCAAACCTTCATTAACCAACAGCAGCTTTTAAATTTGGGTGGAGAGCAGAGTACTTGAATTGTGCAGTGCACACAGAATAGATGACACACAGCTTATTTCTCCTTAACTGTAAATTACTGAAAACACGTAGTGCATGGCATGGCAGAACGGCTTTTTCTCACAGTGTATGACGTGACAGATAACTAGTTGTCCAGTCCTGTGTTGCGAGAATGCGGTTGTGAGTCCTGAAAATTTACTGGTGTGAGTTTGGTTACAGAATGTGGTCATCACACCCATAAATAACCAAACTCTGAGTGAACGAAACTGTATTAGGGTCTTAAATACAGGATTGCCAACCTGCTATGTGAACGTAGCTTTAGAGATGCACTGAAGCCCTTTTTATGAGTAAAAGGGCATCAAAGTCATAACTATCAAGACAATAGTAGTAGTTCAGGACCAATCTCAACCAAGCCACATAAAAAAAAAATATTATTCAGGTGGGAATATCTGGACAAGGGCAGAAGTGAATGAGATACGACTGTCCCACTGGCAGGCAAGGCTTCAGATTACCAGATCCCCAATGTGACCGAGTATAAATTTACTGTGGCTGACAGCAGACTGTGATATATAGGCCCAACCAATCAAACAAATCCTTTCGTGTGACAGATGTTTGTGACATGTAACCCAGATCACAGAATGCAGTCTCTGTCTCTATTTCTCTTTATTTTCCCATCGTTGGTCCTTTGACGAACACCTATGTGCAAATTTGTGAACATATGCGCCAACACATCAATATGCATTGCAACACAGCAAGCGTTTTGTCTGTTCCTTCACTCTCTTGACATGCTTTTCACGTATTTGATTGTGGCTGTTTTGAGCTCTTCAGAAATGACAAATAGATCAATATCGTTTCATTGGAAATGAAATTACTATGCAGTGGCCACACTGAGATCAGTGCTCGCGTTGTAAAATCTACTGTGTAATTGTCTCAGCTAAAGGAGAGCAGTGTGAAGAGCGATTTCTCCTCGATCGTTTCAAATGTTAATGTCTAATCTGTCAGAGGCCATTTTGCCAGACCGCGCGACAGGCTCAGGTCGGTCCATTTGCATATATCTTTTCCTGTCGCTAACATGAAATGATTTAAATCAAATATGTTCACATGACATGACATTAGCCACTAAATTACGAAGGAGCAAATTTGATTTTAATAGCACGGCTTGAAGGTGTTCCAAATAAACATGAGGGTTCGGGCTTGTAATTTCCTCCGATCTCTTTTTCTCTTTCTGTCTCTCTCTCCCTCCCCAGACTGCGGTTAAATCCATCAATTGTGCATAAATGAGACCTTGGTGGAGGGATAGATTTCTCCAAGGCCCTCGGTTTGATTGAAGCTCCAACTCCTTTTCAATCTGCCTCTGTGCTCTCGCAAGCACCTTAGAGCTCGTCCTGCAGAACGGCCACAAACGCACTTGGGCTTCACCGCAACGCTGCTTGAATACAGGAAACACAGATTACTGTGTGTAATAGACCCCAGGATAAATCCCACCAAGATTTACATTCGCATTTTCAAACTAGAGGTCAGCGGCACGAGTTAGCACACAAAAAGAGAAGTCAGTTCAACCCCCACCTGTAAAATGCATTAACACGTAAACACTGGATTTATCATATGCACACAAATCAGCATGCGTATTCCTTTTCACACAGGTTTTAGTAATAGTCATTCTAATTCCAGAAGTTAAGATGGTGAGTGAGCTGTTACTCATACTAATTAAAACAATCCGTTAACCTTTATAATTAAGTAATACAGTATAGTTTATTACCGTGTGCAACAGTAATGAATCATGAATCAAAACAATGCAGCTTTCAACTAATGAATGATAAAAATGGCGACAAAAAAATGTATTGAAGTTAAAAGCTGAAACATAGTAGATAGTATTATTTTAGATGGTCTTCAGAGAAAAAAAAAATACAAAATCACAATTTAAAAACAAGTTAAGAGGCTGTATTCACAGATGCAGATCACACTTACTGGCTTCCAGTATGTCAAGGTGATTCCTTGAGTTCTGAAAAGTAAACGGCTGCATGCATTTTTACAAATGTAGTAAAGCACGTAAAGCACCGCTTGAGAGCAGAGCTTTGAAGATAAAGCCTCAGTTGTTTATCAAAAGCTCACCACTGCTGTAATTATTAATAGCTTTCTGCTGCCATTTAGCGTTTAGAGTGATTACATGTCAGATCTCAAGCTGATGTGTTGTGACAGCAGAAATCTCTCTGGCTTGCAGTTGTGTCTGTTTGTTGTGCTGGGTCAGCTTTGTCATGGCCAGAAGTTCAAACTCCTTGATAGCTTGAAAATGAGTGTACGAATGAAGACAAGACGAAATTAGATGCGTCACCCCTAATGTTCTGAGTAGTAATAAAGAGAAATTCAAGTGCTGGTAATTATTTCCTCTTTTCAGTGCCATAAAGAGTGTCCATTTCTTTTCTTCATAAAAAGACTCAGCCATTACATGCAGGGAAGCGCCCATAGCTGATTTCATTAGACAATCACAAAAGATCAAAAATACCACACAAAGTTGTCTGATAACCTGCCTCCCTCAGTTATTCCTTCTTTTGATCTGCCAGAACTAATCAGTAATTTTACTACAGAGCAAAGAATCACCGCACACACATTATACTTAGACACTTGAAAAAATACTTAACTTTAAAAAAAGTCCCAAACATACACTCCTTAAAGGAATAGTTCACCCAAAAATGAAAATCATTTGCTCATCCTTGAGTAGTTGCAAATTTGATTTTTTTGTTCTGCCAAACACAAAGGAAGATATTCTGAAGAATGTTTGTAACCAGGCTGTTTTGGGTCACCATTGACTTCCATAGTAGGAAAAAATAACAGTCTGGTTACAAACTTTCCTCAAAATATCTTCCTTTGTGTTCGACAGAACGAATAAATTCATACAGGTTTGGAACTACTCAAGGGTGAGTAAATGATGACTTTTTTTCATTTTTGGGTGAAATATTCCTTTAAAAGGGATGCAGTGTCATAATATATTTTATTTTATTTATTTTCCTCTTTTGAGATAAATACAAAGTTCTGTCACGAAATGAATAACTCAATCTGTCAATGGCATCATCACAGGGTGCTGCTCAACATTCAAATACTTGTCTAGTGCTTGCTGTAGCAGTTGCAGCACGCATCAGAAACCCTTCACCTTCCCCAGCTCCACCTGTATGGATCGGATATGGAGTGATTGATATATGCTATATATGGGGTTATTTCATATGTTATATGCACAGCAGCAGTATTTTTACATGCTCACAGCAACATGTTGTGGATATATTGGCAGTAACAACTCTCAGTATTAGCTCTGTCACAGCAGCAGTAAAGTCTATTCTGCCAAGACCAAACACATTATCACTGCCATGTACATTACCATGTCAAACCCTCCAAGAGTTGTCACGATACAAATGATTTAAATGAACTAATAGTTAAGTATGGGAGGAAATTGAAGATTTGTTTAGTGTATATCACTCTGCATATCCTACCATGTTTCTTTTTGATCAACACCTCTAAAAGATTTTTACTCTGACATTAAAAGTTTGAGTGGCACATTTCAGTATGGAAGTTTTGGGAAGCTTTCACAATGTAGGCTTTGTGAAGAGATGGATGATGGGGAAGCACCAAATTTATTCGATGTGACAACAATTCTGAAACATGAAAATGTTGTTTATTTTACATTCAAAAATGTTGCCAATCATAACAGCAGTTATTTAAATATAAACAAAAATAGCCTAATTCTAAGGGTGTTTTTGACGCAAAATCTAGAATAGGTGAATCTAGAATAGAAGAATTGGCTTGTTTTTTTAATTAATGAGCTCAAATTTTAATTTCATTGGCCACATAATACAAATATGCTAAACTGGAATTTAAATGGGAATGACAAGAACTGAATTCCCAAAAACTGATTAAAGCAAATTTATTGGTTTTTACAGAATTATTTACACCATCTTTCATCGAGACCCACTGCGATCATCCACATCACAAGTCTCTCAGCGGTTAACAAAGCATCATTCACAGTGCATGACCAGGGCCATGGTGTGGGTTACTATGGCAGCAGAAGCTAGAGGCTAAGGCTGTCCATGGTGTCTTAGACCTGATAATCCTGGCCTTGTCTCAAACTGACTGACAGATCATATTTCCTCTTTCTTCGGTCCTTCTACCTCTGTGTTTTCTTCCTTCAGTCAGACGTTCATATTTTGTGTGTCTGCTTCACCGCTACGGCTGAATGAACAAGTGTCTCTGTGCTGACCGCATCCTCCTCTGAGGGCGCCCCGGAATAGAAAACTCATTTCCCCTAGTAAGGTGTACAATTTTGCAGCATTTCCAAAAGACTAATATCTTTATAATAATAATAATGGGCTAGATCTAAGGAGACAAGCGTTGGTTGTAGAGATCCGCAAATCGCATTGCTGCAATTTATAATGTCTTATAAAAATCTGCGATATGGACCCATATTGTTCCTGCCAGCTACAACTAGCATTTTAAAAGTCATTTCTCAGCCATGTCATTGGTGAATCTCTGTAAATAGCAGCCTGAGGGTTTCATTCAGAATAATTTCATAACAACTCTCTAGGATTTGTATTCTTTTGACAGAGAAATTGTCTCTTGATATGAGAAAACTTCCTTTGAAATCTCAGACCCTTAGAACAGCCATTTAACTCATGATACAATTTCTGCTTAATTAAGAGTTGCTGTGCAGACAGGGAGTTTTACATTAATTACTGTTGGCTGTAAAATCTCCCTTTGTGTTTAATCTGGTTTATGTTGCATGTCTGAAAATATCAGAATAGCAAAAGGGGTTTGGCAGCTGAAGGTGTCAAATTAATTCAGTCAAACGTCCCTGTTTGACACCTTCTCCATTCCTGGATATTACAGGTTTTTTGGGGGGCTGTATTTTGCTCAGCTTTACTTTAGTCTGGAGCACCGTGGGATGATTAAACTCAATATGACTTTGAATGTCGTCTGTGTGTGGCAGACAGCTTCAGTGGTCTTTAAATTCTGCTCCTACCACCCCTGTAGATTAGTGAAGCCTCTTTGGCCAATCCGCCGGAGATTCTTTTACTCTTTTTCACCGCTGAATGTGAAATATGATTGACAGATGACTCTAGAGACCAGAGCACAATCCTCTGTACTCTGCTAGACTTATTCATGTGTGCACACAGCACACACTCAAGCATCCTTTGTGTTTACAGAAACAGAAAGACAAAGGGTGAGAGAGACAGACACTGAGAAAGAGCACTGCCTTGTTGCACTGTGCAAAAAAAGAAAAGAAAAGAAAAAAAAAAATTAAAAGGTGAATATGCATTCTAAGCATTACCTATTTTTTACTTTCTCCAGTGTAATGAAACCAGGATGTCTTTCAGTCCAGACAGACTCATTTGCTTCCCGACAAGCTGCTATTAAAAACTTTAAAAAGACCAACTTGGCTGATTAACTCCTCTCCTCAGAAATAAAAGATGAATTAAGCTCTCTTAAAGTGACTAATTAAGCCTTGAGACTAATCTAATGAGACAACCCAGAAAATAGCACGAAAAGCCTTAAATTCTCATTCTACTCTTGTCAGGGCTCAGCGTGGGGGTCCACAAGAGCGTGTGTGAGGAATCAAGTATGGAGAGTTCAAAGTGTCTAGTCAACATTAAACATTACAGAGAAGGAACTCCATTATTCTAAAAAAAAAACAAAAAAAACAACAACAACCTATAAATGATTTTCATTTTAAACTGTTTTTCTCTAAATACAGTAAATGGCTCCATGCAGGTTTTAAAAAGCACCACTCAATGAAACAGATGAATGAATTTTAATTTCTGGCAATTCATGAAAGATCTGTGTAAAAAACAAGTTTGAATGAATACAAAAAATATTTCTTTCTTTCTTTTACATCAAAGGCAAAACTATTTATTCTCCCCTCTGGAACACAACAAACATACCAAAAATACTTCAGATACTGGAGATAGCTCAATCTTAACAAAATTATTGCACTGTTTTCAACATTGACAATATGAAAATGTTTCTTGAGCACTAAATCAACATATTAGAATGATTTCTAAATGATGTGTGACTGAAGACTGAAGCAATGACTGCTGCTCCAGTGTTTCTATCGTAAGAATAAACTATATTTCAAAATATATTCAAAGTTATTTTAATTTGTAATATTATTTTACAGTACTGTAGTTATGCAAATACAACAAATATAGCCTTGAGTGAGTCAAAGTGACTTTATTCAAAAACAATTAAAAAACGTACCAACCCACCTTGTTTCTGAGAAATATAATTTAGTGAAGCAATTTTATTCGTAAAAGTTGTGGCACAGCATTGACAACAAGTCTTTCTTGTAAAATCTCTTCAAGGTTAATATTTTTCATATGTAGAGTTGAGTTAGGTGTCTCCCACATGCTTTTTTATTGTTTAACTAATCTATAGGCCTGGAAGAACTTTAAGATCTGTGAACAAACTATAAAAAGAACAACTGTATGAACCTGCATAACCCTGCAAGCACTTCCACCCTACATTTATTAAATGATTTATTTCTGTTTTTAAAATCTCTGTTACAGACTGAACATTGAGCTATATCCTCCTCCTCCTGTCTCAACCCTTCTTTCCTTTCTCTGATGTTTATTGTCAAACTTTTTTTCATTATTGATGTTTATTGTCAAACTATTCCTATCTCCTTTTCTGCTATTCCATCTGTTTCTCCAGCAGGCCCCTTAGCTCCGACTCTCAGCCACTTCTCTCAGCTCTGTCTGACACATCTCTTCTTGAGATCGATGCAGCTGACAGCTCCGACTGAAGTTGTGCGCGGGGGCTTGTGATTTTTAGATGCAAAACGGCACAAAAAAAACCTCCCAATCCTCTGCTAAAAGATCTTTCTTGTATTTTTTCTCTCTCTTTATGTCACTTTCTCTAAGAGAGAGAGAGAGAGAAAAATTTCTTTCCTTTGGTTTGTATCCAAATTATTTTGTTAGATATGACGAGCATAAGGGCAAAGGTGGAAGTGATGCACATGTGTCTTGTATAATGCTGACCTGGCAATAATAGACCAGCTCTGATGCAGCTTTTCACAAACACATGCTTAGCGGAGCTTAGAGGAGCGATCTTTCCTTCCTTCCCACACTACCTACACCACAGTTGCACCTGTCTGTGCTATCTGCCACTGTATATTTCATGTCTCAAAGCTGCCCCAGATTCTGCTGCAGACTTTTGGCAACTAAATAGAAAAAAAAAAAAACTTTTTCTTTTTTTGCTTCCACAAACGTTTGGGTTAGTATGCAAATCATGTCGGTAAAAAAAAAAATATATAT
>JAUMHP010000082.1:12364181-12380951 GCA_032361065.1 Enteromius trimaculatus | reverse complement strand
GCATTTTAGTTGTTTTCTCCAGAGGGATGCTGTTTTGTTGATGTCCTTATAGTCTTAACCATACTGGTCCACCAGCTAGAATCGATCAAAACAGAAGTAACCTGCAAAACTTAACCAGAACAAATACTGTACACACAACTAAATTACACTTTTCAACATGACAATAAAATTCATTACTAATAACATCTAAATCTAACATCTATCCTTAAAGATAAAACTTTCCTGCTAGGTTCAGCACCTGTGCTGTCAGCAAGTCAGTAAGTCAAGTCAAAGAATAGAAAAATCTAGAAAATCACTCCCGGCAAGCCTTGACATTACATCTCTCTGAGGTAAAAGGTCAGGCCTAGCAGCACCTTGCATAAATAAGGAAGAGGTCCGAAAGAGTTTTATATTTCCTACGCAAAGCCCTTTGAGAGAAAAAAATCATCAGCCATCATTTTGAAGGGTTTTCTAAACAACAGCTCGCTTTGAAATTGCAAATTCAGACAACTTTCAACAAAAATCCTTAAATCAATCCTATAACAACCTTAAATTAATCAAACTAAAATGGTTGCAGATAACATATTACATTAAAGCACTATCATTCTATCAAAGCTTCTTCACTGAGAACACTTCTTTCCAGCGGAGCATGTGTGGGGCTCTAGCCAGCGGCAGAGGGAGGTTGGTTGTTGGCAGAGAGGTGAGATATCCCTGCCAATCCCCCTCTATCCCTCCACCCTCTGATGGGAATATGGAGCTCGCTACAAGTAATTAAATCAGCCGCCGTTCAGCTGCATAACTGCCTAAATTACAAGAATGACAGTGAAAAGGAAACATCAAAAGAATCATATTGTGAATCTGTAATTGCTTTACTGTAAATCTAATTTGGCATGCTATTTGCAAAGGATATCCTTAAGAGTTATCTACAGCACAGTCAGTAATTTTGTACAGAAAAGATTTTTTAAAGATATCTGGTGCCATAGAATGACACAACAGAATGGACACTTCAGACTCATCAGCTTGATAATGCAGGCTGGACATGTATGAGGGCTCTTTTACTGAAACTGTGTTTAGCTGAGACATGCTGTGAAAGCAATCCTTCATTTGATGCTGGCAGACAGAGAGGAAGTGAGAACGCTCAGGCTGAATGTAGACCTGAGGGTGGTTTTAACAGTTCCCTGTCAAATAACACAACAGATCACATTTATCATGAACCAAAAATGGATCTAGAGGAAGAATGCATGCAGATAGCATGTACACATGTACAAAGTGCTGGTGCTTAATTTCTAGCCGTCTGTTTTCAAAACTCACAGGAGACAAACAATACTGCATCTAACAACATTACTACACTTTTCCTACAATTTAAACCACCACAACATAGCCTTAAAGTTAAGAACATATATTATTTTCTCCAAAATAATTTAAAGAAATAGGCTAGATCATACAAAAATTACATTATAACATTTAATGAGCTATCTCCAAAAATGAAAAACAGTTTGTTTCCATCATCAAGGCCTTTTAATTTAAATCTGGCACCTCTGGACAAAATACCAGCCTATTATGAGTTTATCTCAACTTGTTGCATTCAATTTATACGACAAAAAAGTTGAGAAAAAATCTGCTAAAGCTGTTTGCCTTAAACTTTTAAGTTTTCTCAATACAACAGATTTCTCTCAGCTTTTATGTTCACAAGTCCTTTTGTGGTACATTTACAAACATTCAGCACATCCCTTCATAAGATGTTATTTGAGGTAAGGCCGTCACACGGAGTACTTGTAAATTATTGTAATGCTTTTCTCAGCTGTTTGGACTTATTCTAATGGCACCCATTCACTGCAGAGTATCCATTTGAGAGCTAGTCATTTGATGCTAAATTTCTCCAAATCTGTTCTTATGAAGAAGCAACTCGTATACATCTGGGGATGTTATCCTGAGAACAAGTACATTTTCTGCATTTTTTTTTTTAGGGCAACTATCCCTTTAATTTAGCAATTTAATTGGTAAAGTAATGCCTGGCTTTTTGTAGTAAATATATAATTTATAATGATTAATTCCTACATACATTTGTAAAAATGGAGTAGCTTTGCAGTATGCCCAAAATAGAAACAGGATGTCCATCAAATGAATGACAGAACTGAGTATGATGTGCCACATCAGGTGTTTCCAGTCTAGACAGCTTCGCTGATTATAATGGGAGCGATCTAATTCTGTTTTCTAAGTTGGTTTTGTCAGACTGACACTGAACAGAGGTAGACGCTTAGTTGTTAAGATAAAGCATCAGTTAAGAAGAATAATATAAAAGTGTTATGTTAAAAAATAATGTTATGTTAAAAAAAAATGCTTTTCAAAATGAATTAACCTCATATGTTAAATGAATCAACACGTTAACTTGACATCCTGTCAAAATATAACCTTAACATCTACACTTTCCATTGCTGAGTGGCAATCATCTCTTTAATTACAGCGAGAAATGCAACAAATTCAACTACATCATCTTGGTAAGTGAAACATCCTCCTGGGAAAACTCGGTTGGCTTTTATCAAGCCATCAAACAAAACCACACTAAATTAAAAGCCAATGTGGCCACTGAGATACTCAAAGGAAAGAACACTGTTTGCTTATTAATTTTTAATTGTTGCACTTAACTGAATTGTTTCAGAAGATAATGCAGCACAGTGCTACTTCAGTTCATCTCCTGAGTGTTGCTTAGTAAATGTGAGATAAATCATCCCGGCAAACTTGCACGCAAGGCTCCTGCGCTCTCGAGGTTTGCAAGCAAAATATTTCTTTCTTGGTAATTCTGTGAATGGAGACAATATTTGTTTCTAAATTTGTGCTGGCAGCAGCTACCTGAAACATATCTCACTAACCACAAGCCCTAATAAGAAGGGAAGAAAATCTATAATAAAATTTTTCATTGGCAGCATTAGAAAACAAAGCACACAGACAGAGAAGGAGCTCAAACTGAGTCACTTATTGGTTTCCATGTTAGTGCTTGTTTTACTGTTGTTTCATAACAGCTCTGTAGTGACTCCCGAGTGACTGAGCACACAAACTATTCTACACAGCTACAACACAAAGCGGCTGTGGCTTTGTGATCATCTAAATTTATCTACAGAAATCAATAGCCCTAATGTGCAAAAGTGAAGAACATCAAACGGAATAGAATGAGACGATGTGTATCAGAGCTCGCTGTATTGGCTGATTTTTAAATCCTTTTTACGTAAAACACAAAAGAGGCTTAGAAGAGATAGATAAAAAAAGAGGATGCCAAAGAAGAGGAAGGAGTGCCTACAAATTGATTAAAAACGGAATTACTAATTCAAGAAAATGAGAGCCAAATAAAAATATACAAATCTTCTTGCCATTCAGACTGGATTTCATTTAGACACAACTTCCTGTTACTGCCACTACCATATCTAAATTAACCTCCACACCTTTTCCTTCTCACTCTCTTTCTCTCTTGTCTCCCAGGGCTGATTACTTCCCAGGTTGGATGTCATTTATCCCCTTAGCTGTCGAGGTGTGGGCCAGACTCCTCTCAGCTCTCTGTCAGCTCTGAGGGACCAATGTTCTAAGGTTGTGACCGTGGTTAACTGGCTGTCCTTTTCGCCCACCCCGGGACGGCATGCGTTGACACCATGAGTCAGCCTCCTGTCTGCTCCTGCACACCCCCTGGGATCCACTGGCCTGGCTGAGGATATTGAGACTCATTTTTCAGATTCCATTAGATTATAGTATATTGCTGTCAAACACATGGACATATTTGACTACAAACTGTGTGCAATGTCATTATGGTAATGTAATGGCCCTGCTGAGATAATTGTTTACAATTCATTGCAGTGCTGAATAATATTCAATATAAACAGATTATGGGTAATTTAAAGTGTTTTTGGAGTAATGGCAAAGGCATTTTTAAGTATGCGGCTCAGACCAATGCATCAGCGGGGGGCAAATGATAGATCGTTTTTGAATCCAGTGGACCCAAACCCATCTGCTCCTGAAAACTAGGATTTCACGCAAGTTTTTTTCGAGGACTCTCAAAAGACACACAGAAAAAAATAAATGCTGAAAATTCAGATGCGCTAATTGAGGAAAAAGAAAACTCTAAATAAATAATAAAGGTGCTGGTGTTTGTGACAGCTGTCCGCAGTATTATTGAGTGATTTTGTAATTGTCATGCAGCGGGCGGTTCTCGGCCGAAAGGGAACGATTGAAGATGTTTTGGTGCTGCCAGTCAGAGACATATCAGCCTTCCGAAATGATCCACTGAATATTCATTAAGTTTAGCTCACTCCAAAAAAAGAGGTATGCCTAGGGTTGCTTCAAAATAAAAGCTGCAGAAACATTAGATGCGTGTAAGTTAATGAGCGCTTGAATTCCTTTCTGACCTCCTTTGATAGTAGTGGCGTGTCTATGAATTTTCATTATAGCTCAGTTATTTGAATGCCATGTAACGGCAGATCCAGAAACCTTTGTGAATTATGCATGATGACATTGACAAACTCAGAAATTCTCAGCTACCACACAGAAGTGATTGGAATTCTGAAGATAATTTATTAATTAAATTGCATTAGAAACTTTAATTTAAAAACATATAGTGCTATTTAACTATATTTTACTATGTTAATTCCAAAGAATAGCTAAAAAAAAATAGAAAGACAAACAATAATTTGATTTATGTAATACAGTTCAGCTCTAGAAATAGTGGGATAAAGTGAACAAATTGCTTGTATAAAGTGCTGCATTAGTTCATGCCCTATGATACTCAGTAGCATACAATTAAACATCAAATTTGTGTATTCCGTATACAATCAGTGATTTGAATAAAATGACTGATTAAAGTATGTTAGAAGACTGCATCTATAGATCTCTTTGTAACAATTTTAGCTCTTTTCTGCACCATATGCTCATTAGAAGTTGAGGAACAGTGGTAAAACTGCCACTATGGGAAAGACTTCAAGAAGTAAGGCAGACAGAACAGTATTCAGAAGAAGACTGGAATGGGATTGCAAAGGCTTTGCTTGCGCTGTCTTTTGTGTGCATCTATCCTAACTTGGACTTCCAGAATGCAGCACTAAGCCAGTCACCCAAACAGCTGCCAGACTACACATCACCACTGCATGCTAAGAAGGCTACTGCACACCTTGATCCAGAACCTGAACCCTCAGCCTTTATGTCTCCTCTGCCCGGATTTGAATTAGTCACACTTAAAGAAATGGAGAATAGAGAGGTGAATCCCCATGTGAAATCACCTTATGCCCAGTGTCCAACAGCAAAGCTATTCCTGTTCAACTTTAAGCCTAGATAAGCAACACAAGCAAGCTGATGATCATACAAAGATAATATTCTTTGGGTTTTAAACCCTTGAAGCCTTATCCTAAAAACATGTCACTACAAGAGATCAACCGGACAGAATAGAAAGTCTTATAGCAAATGAGTGCATTTGTGAATGCAACAAAATGCACTTTAATATTAAGTTACAATTAAATAAACTCAAAATAATGTAGAGGAAATCTGGCAAAAAGTATTCAAACTGACAGCTATTACTAAAAGCAACCTCTTTATTGAAAAGCGTTTACATGAAACGATTATGGCAGAAGACATGCCTAGCCTTCCAAATTGCCAGTTTAAAAATAGACAGCCGAAACAACTTTGGACGGAGATAATTCTGTAGAAAGGCCTGTCGACTGGGGAGAAGAGCGGCTTATGCTGTGTTCTTATCTACGAGCAGAATAAACCCCGACGCCGTGACACATGGCACGCTGGCATACACCTCTGCTTTCATCCATTCTCTGAAAGCAGAACAGAGTTCAAAAGCATTAGCCGAATTCAGTGCCAGTGTAAAGCACTGCTAGACATCTTTAGCGCTCACATACTATGCCATTCTAAATAGGTTTGCTCTCAGCAGTGGAGAAAAACACGCTCTGATAACACTGACGTCTAAGTGAAAGTGCTATTAATTGGCAGAAGGCTCTTACAATGTTCATACAGAGAACCATTTAAACCTGGATTTGAAGAATTGTACCTTGTTTGCCAATCGCATGAATATGTAGTGTAAAGTTGTTTTAATTGAGCTGATAATAGTTAAGTGTAAACTACACCGAAAGCTTTAGGCAACCATAATGTGCCCTGCACTCATGGCTCACTCTAGAGGAAATGTTTGAGGGGAAATACATTAGGAGGAGTAATTAGGATTATTAGCAGGGTGTAATTTGCTCAAGAGGGAATAAAACAAATTGCTGAGGCGTTTCTAAGCTAAATCGAAAATGAATACAAAATTAATGGCATGATGAATAGAGGGATTTTACAGCTGTTGACACGATGGACCCTGGTGTCACCACCAAACCGCCTAATGAGTGGAGAACGCTGCAATGTCCAGACATATTGTCAGATACTGTAAATGCTGACCTTTGGTTTTCTAAAAGTTGTTTTTTTCTTTTTTTAATAAGTGAAAGTGAAGTGGCCAAGTATGGCGCTCTGCATTTAACCCATCCAAGTGCACACACACAGCAGTAAACACACACAGAGCAGTGGGCAGCCATTGCTGTGGCGCCCGAGGAGCAGTTGGGGGATCGGTGCCTTGCTCAAGGGTCTCACCTCAGTCATGGCACTGAAGGTGGAGAGAGCGCTGATTATTCACTCCCACCACCTACAATCCCTGCCGGACCTGGTACTCACACCCACAACCTTTGGATTACAAACCCAAATCCAACTCCCTATCCAAGGCCACGACTGCCCCCAGAAGACACTGCTTGACCCCCGACGTGATAGTCGCTGGTCATACGAGTTATTAAATAAAAACAAAAGAACCATTATCATCACTTGCATGCATCCGGGATTAAAAATCTGAACCTGAATAAAAAAAAAAAAATCAGCCATTTGTAATCATTTTTTCTGGATAAGGAAAGGATGATTCCGATGGGAGTTTTTGTTCTAAGTCGGTCCTCAAAACGGATTTACACTCCCACAAGTTTTTCCTTATGCATGCAGGGTTTTGTTCTTCTTTCTCTAAGGCTGCTTCACTGTGAAAGAGCAGCTTGAAACAATAGGAGCTATGAGAAAAGGCCCTAATGAGATTTCTACAAATTCCAGCATACATCAGAGAAAATAGCCCGTAGTATGGCGGCTGTCGTTTTGAGCTATGAAGTTTGGTGGGGAGGGAGAGAACGAACAGATTAAACACCATTAAAGAGCCCCTTAACACGCCCCGAGATGAGCCGTTACTCCCAGAGCAACATCTGAGGCTCAATGTGTGTCACTAAATCACTTCATTTCTATTCTCTAATGTGCAGCATGAGGATACATAATACATTTCAAGCCAATGCTTTTGAAAACGACGACCCGCTGAAGTTACGAGAGTTTCACTTTACGTTGTCTTCCCTAACTGTGGACAAAGATACATCTCCCTGAAGAATATACGTGGATAGCCACTAAAAATGATGTATAATGCCCTCAGTTTCTTCTGTGAGATTATTAAAACGAAAGAAAAGCATATAATAAAAGGCAGTGCTGCTTTAGACAAGCTGTGTGGTTTGTGGTTAGAACAAGAAAAAAGAGATAGAGGGAGAGGAGGGGTGTAAACAGTTATCTCCCAATTACATACACACTATTTATGATATATATGTATATATATATATATATATATATATATATATATATAAGTAAACAACAGAAATAAGTAATTAGGATCAAACCTACAGCAAATTCACGTATGGGTACAGTAGTTTTTTCAAACAAGAAACCAATCCACTTAAGTATATTTTCAAGGCTTAAAAAAAGTGTAGAATGTGGTCTTTTTTCCAGGAAAAAAGAAAAGTAGGTAGGGCAGAGGGGTGGAGTTAAAGAAAAAAAAATGTCTAAACAGAGGGGAGTGGAAAGGGAGAGGTTTAAATGCCAGACATGTGCTGGCTGCTGCCTGCGGGACACAGACTTGCAGACACTGCAGTCCATCCACCAACAGACTCAATTTACAGATTGGAGAGCAGCAATAAAGAGCTAACAATCTCACTACAGACAGCACTTCTGTAACCGCTCAGTGTCACATCCATTTCTCTTCCTCTCCTCGCCCTCCCAAGAAACTGTAATTTGCTCCTGTTTTTTAATCAGGGACTTACTAATTAAATGAAAGCTCTCGGGCTTCTCCTAATTTGGTCCTGGGACAGTCTCATTTGCACAGTAAATACTGATTTATATCAAAAAGTGTGTTTGAAAGCTGCAGGTTGTCTCTTTAATTAAAGACCGAAACTGACAATTTGTGGAAATGAATGGTAATAGGAGTATAATAATAATGAATAATAATTAACAATAATGTTAATAATTATTTAAAATAAATATATGTGTATAGCAGATTACTTTTTTTTGGGCCCAATACACTACCTTCCAATCCACTCAGAATTCTGTGTCAGAAACACTGTTCTTTACAGGGTTTGTTTTTTACTACTTATACATCCATTAAGTGAATAAAATAAAGCAAGTGTCATAAACATTGGTATCCAATGTTGCACTCTTCTGCAGTGGCTGTAGGCTACTAGCAATAAGCTTAGAAGCACATTAGTAATTCATCAAAAAAGCAAATGTCATTCTGCAGCAAATGTCTAGGGAAATATTTAGCATTTGATTCTCGGTTCTGATTGCATTGTTATTGATTTCAAATTTTCTCTGCACTGCCTGGGACAGACGTAACAGATCATTGCATTTTTGAACTGTCAGTCAGCTGAGGCGTTCTGTCTGGAGGCCAGTAAAGACAGCCAGAGTCTCTCTCTTTCTTTCTGTCTTCACACGGCTCTCAGAAAAAGAGATCCAGCCCTTGAGGCCTGCAAAGAGCCTCCTCAGCCCTTTTCTCATTGCCCGCTATCCCTTGAAAAGACAGCTTTTTCCTTTTCTTTCCTCTCCTTGAAAATGAATAGCCCTATTAATCCATCCTCCACTGACCATTCTGAATAAGAGAGAAAACGAGAGAGATGGTTTGAATTGTGTGTTTGTGAAGTTTCTTTTTTTTCATAATCTTTTATTTTTTTTTTTATCAACCCCTTTCGCCTCAGTCATGAAACGTAGCTGTTTGTGGTCCATTGCCCATTTAAGGAGATCAATGTATTTATCGATAAGGGCCTTCCTTTACTCAGCTCTTTCTGTCTGTCTCCAATTAGTAAATGGTTTGGCTTTGACATCTAGAAACCACACATACTCGTTAATCTCTCTGTCCCTTCACACATGCACAACAGGCATTTAATGTGACTGAAACGGCAAATCTGGTCCTGGAAAAACCCCATGACCCAGTTCAATGACACCAGACTTCATGGATCTAATTTAGCAGTGCCCAAAGCAGTCTGTGTCCTCATACTGCACATAGGATGTTTCATTCAAGTTGGTAAATTATTATAGGTGTCTTAGTAGTTAGTGTGTGATCCATAAGTCTATGTTTAATGTGTGAATAGATAGTAGTTTATTATCTGGCACTTAGTGATTCATTTCCATTTTGCAGTCTTTTCCGCTTTCGAATGCCAAACAGATTGTGAAAGTCACCATGTCTTCATAGCCAACATGAGCATAATGGTGCTAGTAACACAGAGAGTGAGACAAATACAACAACAAACACAGAGAGATATGATGGGCATGAGAAAGAAAGAAAGAAAGATGGAGGGAAGGAGGGAGGGAAGGAAGATCTGTAGCCTAAAGGCAGAGACAGCAATTAAAAGTAAATGGATCCCAGGGCCCCGTTTCAGATAGGCTACTACAGAATTCTGCCTATTCTTAGAAGCCGTCCTTAGAGAAGGTTTGAGCTGAGAATTTTCCATGCGTGATGAACTGTGGAAACCAACAAAAGCCCCATTACCAGGAGAGGGATTTAGCCTAGTCTTGCATTAGAGTGAGAGAGAGAAAAGAAGCCCTTAGTCAAATGGAATACATTAAAGAAAATTCCCTGTGTCATAGAAATAAAAACTTGAAGCCAAATGACGGTGCTCTCATTATCTACAAGCAAAGAGCTCCGCTGGGACATTTTCACAGAGCAAATTAAAGACCAGACAGAATGATTTTCCAATATTCTAATGCACACTTTGACGGTGACTCAGAAATGTTTGTGTTAATTTAAGGTTATGATTTTCGAGTTGAGCCGCATTTACTTTTTTTTTTGGTGCCATTCTGTGAGGGTAAATGTCAGGATAAATGTTTATATTAATATCATTTTAGTTTAAGCTGCCTGTACTTTCTCCAACCTTTACAAGAGAAAGATAAGATGGTACACTATCTGTGTGTGTGTATGTGTGATGTATGGCGCTTTATTGTATAATATAATGGGAAATTTCCAATGGCTGCTTCTGTTGTCCTCTCCATTCTACTCATATTCGGCAGGTACAAAAAAAAAAAAATGATGAAAAGTTGTCACCGTGCATTATGGGATACCAGCATTGGGAAAATACATTCTTATCTTGTTGTAGCAGCCAGTATGTACTTAATCCATGTCCTGATAGAGTTAAGATAGAACAAGAAGCTTCTTCGGTGGGAAATACTACTTCCTGTTACTGCGGGAACCATATCACCTTGGTAAATAAATTCAAAAAGTGTAAACAGATAAAAGTTTTGTCATAGTCCAAACTGTTGGCCATCCTGTCAGGGCATTTTCATCTGAAAGACTTTGCTCTCAGATGGCAAATATTACTTAAGAGGAGGTGCAATTATAACATGACACCGGGTGTCACGGTAGATAATGCGTCAGGTCACAGCATTAAAATGAAAAAGCATTCTATTTATAGATCAGTGTCAATATGAATGCAAAGACAGTCATCAAACCTTATGTAGTGACACAGCCAAGTGACATAAAGCAGAGCAGCTAATAAAGCATAACCCCTATTTACTATACTCCTCTGTATCTTTTTGCTGCAACAACTGTTTGAAGACCAAAATTGCAATTTCCACACTCTCCAAGAATTTTTATAGCCATTCTCTCTACTGCGACAGGCAAAGGGATGGGTCAGAACACACAGGCATACAGTCATTCTGCGGACCCCCCGGAGCAAGCAGAGGTTAAGTGCCTTGCTCGATGCCTCGCACAAGGGGGAGACCCTTCAGTAATTTTTTGAACCCAGCTGTTTTCATTCATGATGCCAAGCCACGAAACAGCTTACAGCGTACAGACATGGACAGCTTGACTCAACCTTTGTAGTGCAGTATGTTAAGAAGTGAGAGAAGCGAACAAAGTCATAAACCTAAACAAAAGTCCAAAATATAGAATATGGTTAGGAAAATAACATGAAATATGCTTGCGCTGATATATCAAAGCACTCTTTTGAAGTCTCAAGTCTAACATTTTTATTCAGGAGGGTTGTACACCTGACTAAGATTGATAATTCCATCAGATTTGTTCACTTTTTGCTTTGATTTCTATCAGTTCTACCACTCGGCTAAAAAAGACAAATAAATATATCAATCATGTGGCATAATTCCTCAGATGTCTAACAGCTCTATTGAAAAGTAATTAGTTTTTCAATAGTGTTAAAATGCAAATATTTGCCTCAGTCCATTCATGAAAGTCA
Source organism: Enteromius trimaculatus (assembly GCA_032361065.1). NCBI lineage: Eukaryota > Metazoa > Chordata > Actinopteri > Cypriniformes > Cyprinidae > Enteromius > Enteromius trimaculatus. Next base: position 12,369,438 of record JAUMHP010000082.1, on the reverse strand, counting down.
GCACTTTTGAAAAGCTGCTTTGTGGCTGGTTTTGTGCAATCTCTCAGCATGAATTCGGCATGAATAAACTATTTGATTAAAGTCGAATGTCACCATTTGTCTGAGACTACACTGTATTGGCAGGAGCCTTTTCCCCTCGGCTTTCATCGAGACGCACATTTAAATATGAGAGGAGGCATATTGTAGCTGACAGCACACTCAAATCTCACTGAAATGTCAATGCTAAGCCACTTGAGGAATGGCACCGCTCTGAGAGAAGGCTGATGAACCAAAATGTCTTCCATCACTCCCTGAGCACTGCAATATCACGCAGAAATATGCAGGAAAAGGTCAGAATTATATATCAAAACATAAATAAAGCGGTGTCACTTTATAGAATAATGAAAGCTTGAGTAATGCTGCAATGGGACAATCTTCAGCTGAAAGCCAGTATGATTTTTTAACCACAATCTAGTTTTCTTTCTGTAACTGTGTAATTGTTTTATTGTCTTATTAAAAACAGCTCTCTGTTATTCAGTTCTTCATTCTAGAACTTATGATATCACACGATGAAAGGAGAGGTCTTCTGAGGCTGTTGCATTGTTGAGGAGCGTCTCTCTCTGAATTGTGTCAAGCCACAAGACTGATGAACAAGCTATTTGAAATCTGAAAACCATCGCAAATTTTTTTCAATGGTCCTTTATAATGATGCATGAGAGCTTTTTTAAAGGGCATGAGAGAACGACAGGGTCACATCACAGTGGAGTCAATTGTGACTTGTGTACTGCAAATGCATACTAGCGATAAGTCTGTTACATGACTTTGGTCCACTTTTAGGATTAAACTGATGGTAAAATGACACTAATGACAATGTTAACTGTCTTTACATTCATTTTTAAACCTGAACTCGCGATTATGATAAAGGGCGTTATATATTTCTGATGTGTACGTGTGGGATTCATCCAATGACAATGCACCGTGTGAGCTGGATAATCAGAGCAAGGAGGGTCTTTGTAGAAATATGATTTGTTTTTTTGAAGATTAAAGCATGTCAATATATTCTTTTACACCAAATACATACAATAATGATCTTTAAAATAGCATCATATAACCCCTTTAACTCTAACTATCTGCACTGAAAGCTAGAGAGTTCAAATTCAATATCGAGGAGAAAAAGTACGTGGAAAAAAATCTAAGCATGATGAGTGTGAACATGGAGAAATTGGGAAGCAAGGTGACAGAAATGGCTGATAGCAGTGACTAGGCTGGAGCCGTTTGATTTAAGTCTAAAGATAGTGGTGGCACAGACCAAAGCAGCATTTTAGGCAGCCAGCAAAGAGAGCTGTAACATGAGAGATTTTCCAGAGGTTAAATACAAGGGCAACTTTTTGGATAAGCTCAAAGGGCCAAAAGCTTAAGGTTGTGAGCATTTATTATGTAACGCTAGCGAGATTTCCTTTAAAATTTTGATATGTTTTTTGATATGTTGAGATAAAGAATAAAACCTGCAGATTGTGAACAGTACGAGGTGTTCTGGTGTAAATAGGGAACCTACTACCACCCCACTAGTGAGTCTGAACAATGTGTGAAAAAGTAGCTATACATCCTCAACTGACATGACATGTTATCCAAGTCTTGCAGCAGTGTTTCGTATTAATTCCACAATTTCGGCCAATAAAAGCACAAAACATTCAGAGACAAATAGTACAGTCTACAGCACAGATTCCACGTAAAGAGCGTCTGAGCAGACGTATTATGTGGTGTAGGGCACAAGGGTCAAGTTTTTGCCATAGAGAAGGTCATCACCTATAGCTGTATAAAAGCTTTTCACAAATGGATCTGTCCAGCTTCCTGCACTTCAGATTGCAGGGTAAAGCATCGGTCTCTCCAGTGCTCTGTTTTTTCCAGCCCGGAGCGGGTTTGCTGTCTGTCTGCGATGGCTGTTACGGGTCTAATCAGAGGAAACAGCCCAGCAGCCTCAGAAAGGGAGAGAGAGAAGCCCATGGCCAGCCTGAGTAGAAATCAATTATGGAGGATTGAGCTCTTGTATAAAGAACACTAATGGCAATAGCCGGAAATAAAAGAATGATTACAGACATCATAAAAACTGTTATTGGCATAATCAGTATATCTATGTAATGTCTGCTGCCAATTTACAGCTAACAGCTCAGAAATTGATCGGCCTCAATGCACTGGCAGAAAACTGAGCGGGTTTCAAGGCTGGACAATGGCAATTAATGTTGCTTGACAACAAGGATCACCTTGCAATACCAAAAATGTTTTACAACAAATATTTTATGCAAACTAAGAGTCTACACATCTGTTAAAACAGGTTTGTCACACCTACAGTAGGAACTATATTTGTATTATATCTCCTACAGATATTTTACAAGTATAAAGTAATATTGGGGCCAGGAATGAAGGCAGGCATGACCACAGAGCATGCTGTTTGTCAGTCATCTGTTATTGCAATAATAACTGACTGCTGTGCTGGGGTGAAATTATGTGTCAATTTTTTTTTACTCCGGGCCCTTGGGAAACCAGAGAGCCGAGCTTTATTGTGACAGTGACCCTCCAAAATGGATAACAGCCCTTGCTCTAACCTTGAGAATCTATCAGAGAGAGTCAGCATTTTCAAAGTGCCTCCCAGATATGGCTCTGAATAATGTATCCTATGAATAAAACACATTAGCGACAAAACATACTGAATAATTCACTTTTCACTCCCTGCACGCCAGATATTAGGTCCTCTGTCACTCAGCTGACTCTCATTGGACTGTCCCACAACACTCGTTATTTTCACCTCTTAAATACTATAAACAGCCACTCCCTCGCTCCCTACGTCTTCCTAAACACACACACAAGCATAAGAAACCCTGATAACCATTAACTAATTTCTAATACTGCCGGCCAGCTGTGAGTTTCAAAGAAATGTGTGTAAATGCACAAATTACATTTTTCTAATTAAACACTTAGACTTGGCCATAAAAGACATACAGCTCACCTCCTCAAAGAAAGCCAGATTTTTTTAAGTGCCTCTTTCATCCATCTCTCTCTCTCTCTCCCCTTTTCTACCTTTAACTCTTTTCTAGTTCTCATTTTCAGTGCTAATGACAGACAGCATTTTGTCCACAAAGACCTAATGAAGGCTTCCACCAAAGCTGAAATGAGATAATTAACCATATAAATTGAAACAGTCAATGACCCGGCACAGAAAGTGGACACCATTTACACAGACATGAATGTGACTTAACTGAGGTTTCAGCTGCACTACACCTTATTAGCAGTTCTAATGGCGTAAACAAATGAAATTGACTTTGTCAGTTAATTCGTCAGCATCTTCGTTGCTACTGGTTGTAGATTACGCACAACCTAAAAAACTATTTAACCTCAGTTATAGTCTGCATGCGGCACCAAGAATATATTTGCATATCAAATGTGAAGCGCATTAATGTTATAAATGATACAAAATGAGATGAAGCCACAACAAGTGGTAAATACACTGTGGGTGTTTATTCACTCACCAGGGTGCAGTAGGTCTCTGGTGGGTCTCCACAGGTGATGTTGGGTGGCTCAAGAAACACCTTTAGGTACTTGGTCATGTCTGCGGCTTCGGGTTGACAGGCCATGTAATACCAGGTCGGGCCTTCGTCCGTGTAACCTTGTGACTTGCACAAATCGTAGTGTCCCCAGGTTGTGGGATAGTGCTGCGTGGCCTGACAAACAGTCAGCCATGATGCCTGGAGTGTCAAGAGCAGCGGGAAACGCATGACTGCTTCTGCCCCTCTAATAGACTATTCACTGTGATGTAAAGTATCCGTCTGCTCCCTTCCTCTCAAAGATGCACGAGAGAAGGAGAGATAGAGAAAGAGGGAATAGAGAGGAAGATCTGGGGTTGGTTTACAAAATAATCCAACTTTTGCTAAAGGTGGGACAGAAGAGGTGCAGCAGCATACCAGCTTTACTTTGGTCACTGAAAAGTCGTCAAGCCCGATGCTTCTGTCTCCACCTCTGGTCTTTATTGTGTCCGCTGGGAAGGGGCAGGGTCAGGGTGCCAGTAGAGATAAGAGAAGTGGAGGCAGAGAAGACGAAGTGATCGGCCGGACTGAAGAGAGAGCAAGGCTTCTGACACTCTGATGAATCGACTCTCTGGCTGGATGTTGACTGACAGCCGTCTCAGCTTTGCCTTCTGTCAATCATCCTTTATTGCAGCTTGGCATCTGCACTCTGCACAGAAAAATGAGAGAGGTGATGGTGAATATCAGTTAGGGGATAGAGTTTGACAGCAAGGGGAAATTAGCGCTCCAACTGCTATGAGGTGGTGCCAGTCAGGTGTCTGGTGTGCGTCATGAGGAATATCAAATATCTAAAAGGCCATCACAGAAAACGTGATCTTGAGAGCGTTCGTGCATTCACTCCTGGTATTACCCATAATCACCTGCAGACCCCTTCTCTTCCACTGTAGCTACACTCAAAATGCTCTTTTGATACTGAATATAGACCAACAGATACATGTAACACTAAATGAAATTACAGGATTTAAAGGGCTCAGGTCAGAATTCAGAGAATAAGTGCAAAGCTGATGATTGCTTGGATGCCTTTTGTATGGGAATCGATGAAATTGTGAATAGGAAGCAAGCTCACAAGGTTACTCTCACAAAAGTTACTATAGAAACACGCTATCTGCTGCTTAGCAGCAAGCTGAAGTTACTTTGGAGCCCTTAAAAGGGGCCTGTGAACTGCTTCTGTAAAGAGATAATAATGTGAAATGCACAACATTAAATGATTTTTCATGTTATCCTAAACATTTCACAGTATGCATTGCATAAATAAACAAGAAAGTAATATTTTTCTAACTTAATATTTATATTTAAGTGTAGATGAAGATGCTTTTTTGCTAAAAATGAAATTATTTATGGATCCCACTGGTGCTCTCATCTGTACTTTCATTATCCTAATAATAATTGATTAATTAATATACTGAACAGATAGATTGTTCATCCAGAATCATCCTGTGTCTCATTCTCTGGGGTCTTTGAATGGTAGGACTAGAAATAGAAAGGTGCAACAAGTAATGGAATTTTCAGAAAAAAAAACTCAACTTCAACAAAGTCCTGCATTTATCTGTTGTGCTTCAAAACAGTAAAGTGATGCACTGAAAATCAAATACAAAAGAAATACTACATAGACAGAGGACGACAGTCTTGTGAGATCTGAACAACTGAAAGTTTAATATATATATATATATATATATATATATATATATATAAATGGCTCA
>JAUMHP010000082.1:12344368-12364081 GCA_032361065.1 Enteromius trimaculatus | reverse complement strand
TTTATTTTATTTGATACAAATACAACAGTAGACTGTATGGTTAAAAACGGATTACATTCAATTAGCTGACAAAAATAAATCTAAGCAACTATTTTAACATCAGATCAATGCATAGATTTATGTTTGTTGTCTATTTCAGGTTTTCAATAACGAGCTCTTTACTAGAATGAAGAAACCTGAAATTTGTTAGCATTCCCATTTCATTCCAATGGCTTTGTCCTCAAAAATTTCATTGCTAGCTCTGTCCTCCAAAACAAAAATTACTTTGGCAATATTACAAAAAAGTCATTTTAGTCAGAATACAAGGTTACTTTTGAATAGTCATCAATGAAAATATTGATTTATTGATCTGAATGTAATTTCTTAAAAAAGGTTCTCATAATGAGTCAATTTCTGATAGTTATCAGTGTATTGTTGAACATGTAAATGTGTTTATTGTAACAGCATCAGAAGAATATTTTTTTCAGATGATCAATATACCCGTCACACAGTGCGCATGCGCATCCAATACCAAATGTTTGTCAGTTTTTAACCCTTGGCTGTCTGCTAAGAGCAATCAATATGGAGCAGTTAGAGTTGTCCATGTGCGCTTTGCTAAACCGCAGTTTCTGCACAGCACAGCTACAAAATGAAGAGAGAGCAAAGGTTGCCAGTTCCCCCTGATGGAGGCTGGCAGGGGGATAATTGACGACGACCTACCAAACGTTCTCAAAGCGGGGGGCAGGAACATTTTAGTGCTTGTTAATCAGTCTGTCCAGTCAATACAGATGCTGACCCCACACTCATCCCGTCACCAGCCCAACATTGATCAATTAACCTCGAGAGCCTCAATCGAGGTGGGGCGGAGAGTCAGATCACAGCGCAGTCTCGCAACGGACCACCCTCAGACGGTAGACCAGAGCAGAGCTCATACACACTGTAGTGCAGAAAGGATAATTTGCGCAATTGCTGTAACTGTAAAATCACAGAACATGGAGTGGGGTCGCCTGTAATAGAGCATAATCTCCAATTAGAAAAACATGAAGCATGAAATCACATTTTGACTGTTGACCAAAGCTGCCAAAATAAAAGGGTGTTTGGTGCCAGTGGATGACAGGGTTCATCATAACTGAACTTGGGGAAAATATTTTAGGATCAGAGATACACATACACTTTAAATGCACCGATTATAGTCATATTAGCTGTAATGAAAGCCAGACCAAAACCATGCCTTCAAATATTCATCAGGGGGAAAAACAGAAAAACAACACTGAATGAAAGAATATCATTCAGCCTATTTATTTCACTGCTTATCTTAGATATATAACCTATGGAGTAATCCAAATGAATACAAGCAGAATGAGAAAAGGTCAGTTTTTTTATGAATCCTAAACTATTGCCATGTCGTATTAAAACTTATCACATCCCTCACAGTGACCATTATCCAGGACTATGGACTGAGGGCGTGATTAGATCCTCCAGATTTAATAAGGACAGAGAGAGGAGACAGGGCAGGAGAGATGGAGAAAGCATGAGAGAAGGAAAGACTAGGTGGGATACACCTCTTCACAGCTGTAATGTTGAGGGCGAGGGACAAAAAAATGTAGAAATTGGCAAACTCTTGGCATGCAGCTCTCGATCGGCACAAAATCCATCCGAGACACTGAGGAAGGGAATGGAGAGAGAAAGACGAGGGACGAGGGAGGAAAAGAGGACAGTGTAATGAGCCATTAGAGATACAGGGAGGATAAGTGTCTAGGGCACATTAAAGATCACACAAGCCCGCTTGTTATCACTTTCCATGATCCATATACGAGTCCTCTTAATTATTCTGCGCTGCCTCCGGTGATGTGGCTGGCGCAGAGTGGAAGATGCATTATGACACAGAGCGGGGTGATTTGAGGCAGGTCACCTCATCTAACATCTATTTTGTTAAACACGGGACCCTGATGAGGGGATTCACAAATAATCTCACCATTTAATCCCACTATTACAGGGAAGTTGTATGCGTCAACTGCTAGGGAACCTGGTTTAGCATGCGTTGAAAACAACAACCATAGTTACATGGTCATTTTATTAGTACTGGGAAGAAAACAACAGATTATCTATGTATCCATTTATAATAGGCATGAAAACAAATAATTCAGCAACAATATAGGTGTGACAGCAAGAAATATTAATAATTATCATAGATTTTAGCTGATTCAACCGGAAGAAAATGATAATCATGATGATAAAATATATAATTAAAATACTATTTTGTAAACCTTGAAACCTTGAAAGTGTGTGCAGCATTCCACTGGCATTTTCAGACATTTTTAAAGCTTCTTTTTACTTTGTACTTGCACAAAAATATGTCTCTTATCATCTTGTTACTAAAAAGCTATATTCTTTTTCTATTCTACGAAAAATTATAGAAAAACGTATTTATTTATTTTTTTGTTTACTCAGCGTTTTTGTGTCTGAATTTTGCTTGCCAACCACAGGTGCACAAGTCCTCCTCAAAGTCAACAACTCAAAAACCACAAGACAAACATGCATCCATTTTTTATGCAAGTGAATATGCATTTAAGAACGAGAGCTGTACCAGTAAGCCACATGTTAATATTTTATTTGAAACCGATAAATCGTTCACAGATTTCACATGACCTTTACAGGTCTAGGACTAGTGATCTCCTCATCCATTTTATGCTGTGAAGCACATCCTTCCTTTTCTTGGTGTCTGCTTCGATCTTGTCCCCTGGGTTGCTGGATCATAACTTCATGTCTAAACCCCATAGATGCTCATAAACACCAGCAAAGCTGAACTAGACTGGCTAGAAAAGATGCATGTCTACTTTTAACTTAATTATATATTACATTTATAACCTTCCCTCCATCTTCAATCCCCAAAACCCTTTTTCCTGTCGTCACAATTCTCTCTTTCTCTCTGTCATTCATGTTTCAGCCTGTGATAGAGAGGGAGGTGCAGCGCTCGATGAGATCTGCGCTCTCGGGATTTCAGCACCCGCCTGCACGGGATCAGTGATTCTACCATAAACAGCCTGCCAATATGACAGGTCTCATAAATAAACATTGAGTGCAGCAGGGAGTGAGTATGTTTTCCCTAAACATGACAGCCCAACACATACACCCACAGAGTCTGATGATCTCTGCTCTAATCCAGACTTATCCATGGCACAACCATCCACTCCTCTGTGTCACCTCTTCTAATATTCAGGTGCGAGATCTTTCTTTCATCGTAATGTGTGGCAATTGCAAGCAGAAGGCTTGATGATGGCTGCATGTGACTCAGCCTGTCAGTAGAAGGTAAAATCAAAGCGCAGGTTTGTCTACACTCCATGAGTGCTACTGAACCTGGCAGACCTCCTATCCCATAATGCAATCTGATTGTCTGCAGTAGACAGGTCTTCTGGCCTCAGAAGAAAGGGATCTCCCTTAGCGCAGCTGCTAAGCCAGGCTTGACTTCTCCCTCGCTTGCTCTTCATTCTTTCTTTCTTTCTCTCTCCTCGGCATGTTCTGTCACTTTCTGTTCATGTGTGAAGGCACAGGCCGCTTGACAGGGCGACTCTCGACTCTAGCAATGCCATTTGTGTCGTGCAGCTTAGCTTCAGGGGTTTGTTTCTCAATCTCCGCTCACAAAAGCCCCTATAAGACTTGTGTTGTCACAGACCTTCTCCCTTACAATCCCCTTTCCACTCAAGACATCACCCTCCACTGCCAAGCACACACTTTGCTGCGACATCGGAACATGTTATGCATTATTAAATATACTTTTCCTAAAAGGCTGCTGTGGCATTCAGTTTTCGTTGCGATATGTCAGACTGCTCAAAATATCCCACTGGAGAATGATGCTTGAAATCATTATCTTGGGACGTCGAGAATAATTTTGCACTGAACAGAAAGCTCACAGCTCAAGTGCATGCTATTATTTTTTCTTTCTGGCTACTTTTATGATTTCTGCTGCTAAATCTCAGATATAATGTCACAAACCTCTGATGATGATTGATACTTATAATGTCCCACTCACCATTTGAATATTTTGTGAGAAACATGACTCAAACAAAATCGCTGCCCTATAACAAATTGCTTTATTTAAAAAAAAAATTAGAAAAACAATTGTTTCATGTCAGAATCCGTTCTGATATATTTCTGTCTATCATATATATATATATATATAAATATATATATGAATGTATAAGGGCTGTAAATGTATAAAAGCTAAAGCTGCATGTATGTATAAATAAATTGAGAGAAATTAGACGAAACTTCACTTAGGTATTTCATGTCAACTTCTTCAGATCAAATCTGTTTTAACATAAACCTAAACAACCAACTGCACACACACACACTCTCTGAAAAAATGTTACGAGGGAACAAAAAAAATACAAAATCTATAATCATTAATTAAGTTTGATATTTTAAAGTAAACTGGCATGCAAAATAAACCAAAAAATAACATTAAACTAATCTTAGTCCAGCAGCATTAGTTAAACACTATTTAAACAGTACTGTGGAAATTCAATAGTTTTTTCAAGATTTCAAAAAAAAAAAAAAGGCCTACTTTGATGGATTAAAACAAATTAGAGCATATCAGGTAAGAGTTAATCGTGCGTGAAAGCAACCTGAACATAGAAAGACAATAAAACGCATTATTGCCGCAAGGGGGCGCTTCCATTCGCATTCTCTCATAGGAAAGTCCACTCTCCAAGGTGCTGAAATCGTACTCGGTTCACATAAATTTTCTACTTGCATATCACAAATAGGTTTTCCAGGTATTTTTTCAGGTAGCGGCATTGTTTTAAAGAGGCTACCACACAGCCTTCTGACTAAATTTGGCTGAGGAAAGTTAAAGCTGCTGCGAAATCATATAACCAGATCCCACAAGTAAATTATTAACTAACGCACACATTCACACAAACCAGCCTAAACTTAAAAAGCAAACGGAATACTCACGTTAATAAAATTCGCTCTCGATGTGAAGGGTCCCGCGGAGGGCTGGGTGTTCAACAAGTTCATGAATGACCATAGAGGGTCCTCTTAAAGACGGCTTGTTAATCTTAATGTGATGAGTTCGGGGAAAAACGGAATCCCCCCCACCTCCACCCGAACTAAACGGGCTGACTAAACACAGCGACTGAAAGGTGTCTCGAGGCACGTCAATCTTTTCTTAAGTCGCGTGCCACATCTCTTTACTGCCAGACGTTCCCGAAGAGGAAATTTCTGAGGTAAACTTCGTAGGAAATGTTTTCAGTGGCACCAAAATAAGCATAAATTCAACCTCTGCGTGTGTCCCAAACAGTGTAAACTCATAAATTCCACAATTTCTCTTTCTTCATCGTTTTTTCTTTGGTGAGTCTCATAACAATCACCTCAGAGCCAGTAACCGTCCTCACTAAACTTTAAATAGCCAAGGATCCGTTCTTCCTGCTTTTTTCAACCGCCCTATATCCAAAGAAACAAGAGACTCCCTTCTTGTTTGCGGGGATAGCGACGAACAGTTCTTTCGGCAAAATTTTCACTATTTCCTCGACGTTTTTGACTTGAGCGAGATACGAATCGCACCAATTAGACCCGCGCGCGCCGATAATATCCTCACGCGCGTTCCCTCACACGCATATACCGCGAGTGTTCGGCGGGAAATGATGGCTGGGGAAGATTACGCACTTGGACACTCCACACACACTCTCTGCTTTTACACATCCCCTCAGCCCTCACTGTTTTCTGCTCATCCTCTCCCTCTCTCTCTTCCAGCAGTTTAAAACTCAGATGGGACTTCAGCAAAGACACAAACGGGACAGAAAACAGTCTTGTATTCTAACAAATGGTGAGGGAGATGGGTTGCATACATACATGATGTAAGGATCTCTTCACTGTAAATACTAAGTAGGATATGCTATCCACAGGGTCCTAAAGGTAGCATTTACTTAAGATTTTTGTGTTGGAGCTTCTAATTGATGATTGCATACATCTAGATTCAACAAGAATATCATGTTGATACATAAAGAGTAGCTGTTTTTTTATTTAAAAGGCTGCTGTATACTTTCACGTTTCCTTAATTGCAGTTAATTACATCAAACAAATAAAAAGATCCATATTAATATATTACTAATAGTATCAGAAACAATATTAAATGAATTAACTTAAATGACTATATTTACTTTATAAAGAAAAAGTCTTAAAATAAGAGTTAAAAAATAAACCAAGAAACAAGTCGCATTATTTAACACAAATCAAATCACCACACAGATCAAAAATACTTTTTTAATGTATTTGTTTAGAAACAATAAAGCAAAGTCATCACTATTCGGAGAAGATATAACAAATATGATGCATTGCAAAAACACATTCTTTTTAGGATGGTGTCCCAGTCTATAAACAGGTGTAAAAAGACATTTTTATTTTTTGCAAGCAACCGCTTAAATTAGCCAATATTAACCAAATTTATGTACCTTATCAGTATGCAATTAATTAATAGCACTTAAAATATACACTGCATAATACCAATACTATAAAGTGTGAATACTTCATTAACTGCTTTTGCAACTCAGCTGCACCATTAGTGAGGGCTGTCTACTTATAAAGTAACAGCTAGTGATAATCATTCATCTCATAAAGAGGCAATGAGTTCAAGCTCTGTTCATTTATGTAGTTGCTGTCAGAAAACCTTTTATGGAGAACCAATAAACTAGAATATTGCCAGTGCGTGACATACTACACACAAGGTGATTGTGCGTTTAATTTCAAACATGCCAGTGTCTAAAGTAAAGAATTTATCACCTTACAAAAAGAGTTTTACATCAACAAGGTCCACTGACAAAGCCATAAACAAAATGAGACACAAGTGCGCAAAAGCGCGTGGTGGATTTTACGCACTGCAGGCAAAAGAGAATAAAACCATCAATTTAGAAAAAAAAGCGCATTTAGAAGAGCGCATTCATTAAGTTATATTCAAATAGTGCTTGTAGAAAGCCAGCAAGCCCATTAAAACACCTACCGCACATCAAAAGTTTGGACGAGACGCACCCATTAACCACACATACATTGAGATATAAAGTCCTCATTGATCTCACCTTCACTCGAAAGCTTCACTCCAAAGCGTCAATCCGAACGGTGCGATGAGAACTCATGTTGCGCACCGATATTTGACGGGTTTCAATCGGGACATCTTGGAGACGCGCAGGTGCGGAGCTGAACTCAGAGGCGACCACTCCTGTCCTCGGCTCCGGGAGAATGGTGGTCTAATCGAAGGCACAAATGGCACTTCAGCGAGTCAAACAACTCAGCAAACAAATGCGACGGCGGGGAAACACTTTTCCGGCTTAGTGTTAGGTTTTGGCGAAGCCTTATTTCTTTGGGGTGGATGTGACAGATGAGTTGCCTTAGGAAGGTGGGATTATATTCAACATGTGGCGGATGGTCGTGGGTGCGACTTGATTAAAAAAATGTACATATATGAAACGTAGTGATACTGTTGTGAAATAAACCATGGCTTTAGAGTTGCTTATTTCAATATAGAAAATACTGTCAAAAGTGTCAAAAGTTATTTGAGCTTTTTTATTATAAAATAATAACAAGTTTACAAATTAGCTTTGTTTTTGCATTTCAATACTGCACATTCAGAAATGGAAGTATGTCCTAAAATATTTCAAGCAACTAAAAAGTTACCTCAAAAAACGACTTCACTTTAAAAAAAAATTAATGACTGGTGACTTCAAAACCACCATGCTTCATTGCATGTGTGAAATTAGCATGCGGACATTATTTATTTCTGTGACTTGTCTCTGATTCGCACCTGCACATCTAAATTAGAGATGGAGGAGGAAGATAAATTTTCCGTCACGGACCATTTAATCTAAAAGTGTCCAGTCATTAGTTCAGACAGGAAGGTCAAGGCGCTGATATGAAAACCTAAATACTGCTTGTCTACATAAAAAAAAAATTGAAGATGACTGCACAGACTACTGAATAATTCATGTGAACAACATGAACTAAATCGCTTCTGGGGTGACCAAAAATCAGTTTAGCCTATAGTCATCATGTAAGTCAATCAAGAAATAAGGCCATCTACACAATCAGATGATGTATATCACCAGCTTTAACTAAACACATGCTTTGAAAATCAATAGATATTCTTCCTTGACAGATGGGGCACATCCGTTGAATGTGTTTACCATTTCATATTCCACACAACCATTAAAATCTATCGTAAAGTTCAATAGCTCGCTGGCGCTGCTTCTGACATGGACAGACAATCACATGACTGCATCAGCCAGTGGGAGTGCAGCCTGTGTTTCCTTCAGTGCTGTCATACCTTTCAGTTATCTGAGAATTGATGACTGCCTCTCATGTGGCTCATCACTGTCTCTCACATCTGAGAAGAGTATTGGGCTTCATCAGTTCCATCCGGCGCATATCTGTCACATGGTAAGAAATATGAAGAGATCACTATGAAGTGAGATGTTTGCACGGACGGTAATAGTAATAGTTCACCCAAATGTTCTCACTCTCAGGTCGTCCAAGATGAGCTTGTTTGTTCATTGCAACAGATTTAAAGACTTTTAGTATTATATCATGCTCATAAATGGATCCTCTGCACTGAATGGGTGCCGTCAGAATGAGTCCAAATAGTCGATAAAACATTACAATAATCCACAAAATTCCATCAGTCCAGTTATCTTATGAAGTAAAACGTTTGCATGCAATAAATCCATCAAGACTTCAAAACTGTTGTTTCCGCCTAGAATATCACTTGTAACATTGCTTTCTCCAGTGAAGCTTTCTGACCTGTCTTGTGAAAATCAGGGGAGAAATATGCACAGTTCAGGCACGTTTACAAGCTAAAATAGTACTAAACAAATATTTCAGTGGAATTTGACAAAAGGGGATTGACCTTTTCATGGAGGAAGTTATTATGTTATTATGATTTGGCATTTTATTTTTTGCATAGCATTTTGACGGCACCCATTCACTGTGGATGCAATAATGCAATAAACATTTCTGAAAAAGAAAACTCAACTACATCCTGGATGGCCTGTCAATTCTCCTATTTGCCTATGCTGAAAAAAAGTGGTGTAAAAAGAGTTCTCACTAAGAAACTGAATTTCACAAATAATTACAAAGACACAGCAATCAACACTGTTATGTGAAAACTATTAATGAAACTTCTCTATATTAATTCACTAGCAATATATGCGAGAGTTGATTTGCAAAAACTAATTTCTTTGTAATTTTCAAAAAAGTTTGATTTATCATGTTTTTCTATACGTTTTATTGTATTAGTAAGCTAGTGCTTTTTTTTGCCTAATCAAAATAACCCAACTACAGTTTGGTTGAGATTTATTGGAAAAATAAATAAATAAATAAAATGGTTAAAACTGCGATATCCGTTTTTGCAAATGAACCCTTCATATATCTTCTTTCTTGGGTGAGTAAACTATGACAGAATTTTAACTCAGATGGCTAAACTATCCAGTCAGCTTTCTAAATTATCAGTGTTTTCAACTACTAGTCAAAGCACATGACATTTAAACATAAACCTCCGTTCTAAAACGACAAGCTCTGTAAAGAAAATGTGTCACATAACAGTGAATTTCTAAGACTGAAATAGTACCTTCTGGTGAAACATATGACAAAGCCTCATTCACGTGTGTTTTAAGCCTAAGACTTTTCAACACATTTGAAACGGAGCACCATAATCATGAATTTTTATATTCAAGCTCTAGCCTCTGCTCCATTTTATTGACACGGAAATATTCACAGCGGCAGATGATGTTCCTCCAAAACTGATCTCATCAAACATAAAACACACAAAGCCTCCAAATCTACAGTAAACATAATAACCCAACAAAATTAAAATTAGTTTTTAGCTGCCATTCATTAAATCTAGTCATTAAATCGCATAGTCTTTTAAGGGCTGTATGAGGGTAGACATCTCACCATGAGAGACCTTCTGTCACTGTGGTTTATTTTAGTATGTTAATGAAAGCAAACCGGCCTGCTAATGATAATGATGACAAATTGTCACTTGGCCATGAAGATCCGCCCAGTGCCTTGGGATCTGGTCTTCTAAATTAGGATTTGTCAATAACATGCTGCCAATTTGTCTTCTCACGAATCAAAAATATTGGTTACTGTAACTGGCAGGCGGCAAATGATTTCTCCTGGTTTATTTACAGTATCATCATTAGCATACCAGGGGGATGTATTGGATAAAATGATATGCCTTTGTGGATAAAACTCATTGAGGCTGTCTAGGAGACAGAGACACAGCTCTGATTTAATTTGTTCCTTACTGTCTACACAACTATTAATAGTGAGATTCAATTAGATGCATTTAATTCTTAAACATGGGAAGATTTTTTGATCTACGGGTATTAAACGGAATGCATCAAATCAAGCGTGTTAATGATGCAGAGTTCCAATTAATCATGACATAACGACATGAGCTTGCATAAATACAAGAAAAATTCATGTACTTATCACTCCTGGTGACTCCTCGGATTAGGAACTTCCCGCATCTGAACTGCATTCCATAATAATCCAAATCACAGCTAATAAAATGACTAATGATGATTGGATCAATAGGTAATTCAAGCTTAAGCTTATACCTACAACTGAGAAATTAGCTTTAAATGGATTCCGAAGCCACAAATGTCCACCCGATCAGGCCGTATACAATTCCAATTAGTCATGACTTTGCATAGCCTGTAAACATGTCTCTAAATAGCTTGTGTCTATGTCAAGACTGAGAAAAAGTTATGCACCGTTTAGCATTCGTGAAATGTGTTCAGGAATATAGTGCCTATTGGTGTTTATTACTATAACTAAATGAGCGTGGATAGATTGCAACTTGGGATTTACCCTATCTGTTGCCTCTCAACCTGTAAATGGCTTTCCAACAGCATCCTCACACAGACTCTGCATACTGGATTCCACACTCTCTCCATTCCTCTCACTACAACACAAAACATTGCTTTAATCTGAGAAAGTGCATTTAGAGGGATGCAATTCAAAAATAGGTCAAAGTTATATTCCAAAATTGAAAAAAGCAATACTAAATGCAAGCTATCATATGCATTGTTATAAACAACAAATATATATATTAAACGCAGTACATGGGCTTCTCAGCTTTAAAATGGATAGTATAAAATGCCTCCCATATAATTTTTTGTTTATGTCAAATGATGTGCAACCAATTAAACATTAGTTTGGTCACCTGCTAATGACTTAAACTAATATCTGGCTCAAAGGCTAATGAATCACTGTTGTTTATAGATTTACAATAGCATCAATTATGTTGTTTGTCAATATTGGGGGAAAATGGTGTGGAAATGATTTTTATAGAAATTTCTAGTGAATTTCACAAAAAAATAAAATTACAGAGTAATCAACATATAAATGTGAGAAAGTTGTAATGCAACAAATTGTAATACTCTCTGACTTCAGAAACACTTTTGCAAGTGTTTGCATTTTCATTAACTCTTTCATGAAGCTGTGAATGACCAGATTACAGTTGTTTCTGACATGCCACACTACTTTAGCCAACCAAAAGTGGACTGATTTCCTCTTTAACCACTGATAAACAATTACATTTCTGCACACAATAAAGAAAGTAACAGAGCTCAGGCAAGCAGTTTATTTTATATTATAACTTTGCGCATTTGTGCCGTCCAGAGTTTAAATCTGCTGTTTTTTTTTTCTTTTGCAGATAACATATAGAATTCCAAGCAACAATTCATACTGAATTCTTTAAAAAAGCAAAAACTAATCCAAAAGGAAAGCTTATGAAACATCTTATTATGCATTATCATAATTTAGAACTGATCACACATTATTTGAACAATATACGACGTGAATCCCTGAAGATCCCAATTAATAAACTGAAATTCTAGGGAAAAATTTAAAATTTCTGATTCATTTTTTTTTTTATTTAAATCACAATAAGATTGGCTCTAAATGAAGATAACATTTCATGAGCATTCCTTTTTTCTGAATAAGGAAATAACTAATAATAAATAATGGCCACGTCTCTACTTAACTTCTAAATACTGATCAGGAATAGAAAAGGTTTTGGAGTGGTTTTTCTGTTCACCTATCACATAGTCCACACGGATGCATATATGTCTAGAATTCTCCTCGGAGGGATACAAACTGATCTCCCCCTCGACTTTAGTGTCCTGCATCACGTCCACAGCATCATCCAGATACAGCACAGCCTGTTTCCAGTGCGTCTCAGGTTTGAACGGAGACGTGGAGAGCACCAGGGCCTTCTCCTCAGCAGGGAAAGTCACCGTGAACCACACGCAAAAGGCGTGGATGGAGGACGAGCCGAAGCACCGGCAGCTGAACACGCCCCTCACATCTCTGAGCTGCTCCAGCGTGACCGTGTTCAAATCCAGCTCGGCAAACTTGCACGGGTGGGAGAGCACATCCTCCACCGTCACCGGATTCACAGTGATGTCTTTGTTCATGATGCACTTCCTGGCAAAGTCGGTCATGCAGGACATGTCCACGCCGTACTGTCCTTTGACAGTGCTCCAGAAATTCAATCTGCCCTCCACCACCAGATCGTTTATGGGAGCGAGGTAAAGATCCGCCCGGGACGGTAATATAAGGCCACCAGGTTTGAGCCACTTATCCCGGGCAAAGATCACAGAGTTTAGCATGGATTCGTGGAGGAGCGCGTAGCCCATCCATTCGCTGACAATCACATCCACCTGTTCGGCCAGTTCGATCGTCTCTAGTGTGGCTTTAATGACTTCGATCGTGTCCTCCATCTGATTCAGTTTTACGATCCTCACAGCCTGATCGGCGATCGAGCTCGCTTCGACTGCATAAACCTTCCTGGCACCCGCTTGCGCACAGAATAAGCTCAGGACGCCGGTACCGGCTCCCACATCGAGCACCACTTTCCCTTCTATTGACTTACTGTTTTTGAAAATGCCCATTCTGTAGGTGTTAGTGCGCACTGTGTCTGCAATCATCTCTTCGTGAATGGTGACATCGGAATAGCTGTCAAAGTACATGTAATCCTCTGTACTCCTGTCTAATTTTCGTTTCTTGGTACCGTGCTGTGACATTTTCCACAAGTTTGCCATGCGTCTTTAATTTTCCAAAAGTAGCTTCCGTATCCGAAACGTATTTTGAAAGGCATCATGGGAGATGTGGTTTTTAAGCACGCCCGTGTGACTTGGAAACAATGATAGCCAGTTCTAAAATGAACTACACTTCCCATGAGCGGCAGGAATTTCTTGCTATAACTAGAACGTATCTCGTGTTTTGTTCAAAACAAACACTTATAATTGCTATAATTGTTTTTTTTTGCCCTCAAATAATTTAGCTAAATGTGATCGTCGTACCAAACGAATATTTGGAGACAACTCACATGTCACAATGCTTTCTAACTATTCTGAAAAAGCTATTTCTTTTAGGTGTTGGGTTAGTCTGAGTTAAATAGGTTATAATTATCTATAAACAATATTTAAAAAGGAAGGGGGAGGCAGCATATCTGATAGTTACTTAAAGTGATAAAGTACATACAATTACAATTTTGATACAGTTCTAGATATTCAAAATACTTATTTGTCACTACATATTTCATGTGGTTATTTAAGTTAATGCAGTATGCTGGCCCACACAAATAAGTGGATTAAGCCTGATAAATTCTCTGTCTCTCTCTCTCTTTTTTTTTTTTTTTATACAGCGAGTATCTTTGCTGTCTGCCTGTTTGGCAGTAGTTCCAGGACAGCTGTTTAAACTGACTGTGCCCAGCTGTAGCTGTACTACCATAACACCAGGGCTCCGTCTGAGCCAAACCGCATTTTCCACCATGAAGGATAGCATGATCTGCTTTTAACCTTAATAAAATAGCACTGCCTCACCCTCGGCCGTCACTCTCTCCTCACACGCTAAAGGCTACACACTGACAGCAGGCTATTCCTCTTGAATACAGTGTGTTTTATGATTTCTTCTGCTTTATCTATGGTGATAAATGTTCACGGTTGGATTATGAGATCTTCCTTTTTTCAGTATTGTCCTCAAGTTGAACTCAAAGAAGGAGAAGTGCAGAGGAAAAGGATGCACATTGGTTCTTTATTTGACAAATATACACATTTCTATTAAAGGAAAATTAAAATATCATTCAGGGATAATTAAGTACACATGTGAATGCATTGCAGTGAAATGCATGAAGCAGTTGGCATGAAATGAAAATTCACAAAATTTAAATGTTCTATATCTAAATGCATGTTATGGATCTATTTGTGAACATATTGTACCCATGTACTGTAAGTTACATTTAAAAAAAATCCATTACAAAAAATAAAAATTAGTTTTGCCGGAAGATCTCACTACTTCCATTTCATTATGATTTTACAGTCAACGTGAAATCAGAATTCACCCTTTACATATCACCCTTTTATTTTGAACAGTTAATCTGTTCATTAGGTCACGCAGACTATTTGACAATCTTAACCGTTAGTCAAATAGGCATTTAGGGTGTTTTAGCACACTAGCGTTTAGTCTGGCTCCATTCTGGTACTTAAAGCTCAATTTCACCATCCAATCAATTCCTGCCCTGATTGAATATCTGTTTCACTTGGAAATAAGCACATCAACCAAGTATATAGGAAACATTTAGCCTCCTTTTTAAAAGCTGGCAAGGGTATTTATTTTGATATTTTGCATTTGCATTTTTTTTCCTGACCTGCAGCCAGCTTGCAGCCAGCTTTTAGGTGGCGACCCACCAGCTGTGGACAAATGTATTAAAATGTGGTGTTTTGCAAAATTCCTTTGCACTGTTTGTCTCTTTTTCCATATCTCCCTTGGGTAGTTTTGAGTCCTTGCTATGATAACACACAATTTAAACAAAATCCACATCTTCCGAATGTTTTTACACCCTCTGAAATGATTGGAAAATAAAAAAAAAACCTGAATGTTTGTACAGACATCGGCACCTGATCTCGCTTTAATTAAAATTGCACATCACTGTTTGCCCATCTAAAGCACAGACTCTGAGCTGATTGGAAGGGAATGGACTGGCAACGAAGGAAGAGACTTTGCTCAGTGGTCCTGAAACATGTCTGGAAAGCCTGAGATAATTTCAGAGCGAAGAGATGGTGGCTTCTGCAAAGGGAAGAGACTGGTTGTTCAAGCATGAGTGTAACAGCGGGAAACCAAATCACTTTGGACAATGTAGGATGTCCTGAAAACATTTGATAACACAGCTCAAGCAGATTTTTTCCTGGGTGGCTCATGTTGTTTCCAATCCGCCTGCTGAATCTTGTTTGGTTGGATCAGTTAAGGGTGAGGACATATGATAAGTCTGCTGAAAGGATGAAACTAGAAGGGGAAGTCACAATCACTGTGGCGTATTGGTGGTTTGATTCAGTTATGGCAGTGCCACCCTGACGGGGCGAAACTGATTCCTATCTGAAGCAGCAAGCACATTAACGTCCAAGGGTCAACAAAATATGTTGACCTAGGGACACATAGTACTTGGTAAAATCAGGATGTGCTGAACTACTCACCCCCAAGCCATAGCATTACCAAGCTTGGAAAAGCCAGGATAAATAAAAAAAACAAACTCTGACTGTGTTCGTCTGAAAGAAGAAAGTCATATATACCTAGGATGGCTTGGGGGTGAATAGTTTATGACATCATTTTCATTTTTGGGTGAACTATTCCTTTAAGGCTATGTTTAGGGTTATTTTCAAACCTTTTAGCGCCACTCGCTGGTCATTTAATCTCCGTCATTTAACATTACATAACATACATACATACATAAAACGTTGCCAGTTTCACTGTATGTTTCAGATAACTGAACGCACTTTTAGCTCCACTAGCTGGATTTGAACATGTGGCGAAACATTTTCGAATATTTTGAAGAAATGTTGCCACATGCACGTATTTCCAAATAGCCTTTGGTCATTTTGATTGTAGTTTTTTCTCCATTGTTTAATGATTAAGTTAATATTCATGAGTATTATTAATAATTCCAAATAAGATAAGAAGATCAAAACAGAACCTGAGTCCATGTGTTAAACGCTTGCCTCAAATTAAAAATGCAGCAATACTACAAACTGACTAAGACTTGCGAAATGGTTTTAAACACAATGCATGAGGTAACACCTCAATAAACGGTTGAAACTGATGAGCAATGCAACAGAAGTACGTAAACACACAAAGTTGCCTCCGGAGGTGAACCAAGAAATCGGTTAAACGAAAGGAGACTGTTAAAGTTTTATGAAATCACACTCCTCATGCAAGAATATTTCAAAATGTGTGTGCGTATCAGTTCTCTCCTCAGCTGCTGTTGGAATTCGTGTGCCTATGGGAAATCCTAAGTGCTGACAGCAGGACTGAACCTGTCACCTGCCTGACCATCGTCTGTGGCTCTCCATCAGCGTCAGGCCTGCGGGCAGTACCGCCTGCCAATCTACCCACTGTCCATGCTGGCCTATTCAAAAATAAAACCCTTCTGAGAAATTAATATGTGATGCTCTGGCTGAGGATCGATTCCAGCAGGATCAATGTGGAAGTGCCTTGATATTTTACTCTAGTAGTGAGGCGCACATTAGACAACAGCAGTTTGTTGAAATCTGCATTTTACTGAACATTGATTATGGCCGCAATCTGTTTCAGACTGACAGATGAGTTGATAAATAAGGCTGAGAAAAGACTTTAGCTTTGTAAGCTAAACAAAAATGCATGTTGCATTTTATACTTAGCAGCATGTGTTGTAAAGTCACTTTCAAGGTACTTTTCAAGGAACTATTTTATTTTTGACTGTAAAATAAGACAAAATAGTCACTGCATGATTTGGCCCCTTCATTCACATTTGAACCTATTAATCAGTTTTACGAAAGACCTGCAGGTACTGACTCGGCATCCAAGAATAAATTGCAGTACATTGTTACTTGATTAAATGACACATTAAGTTCACATGTTAGACCCATGAGGAAAATACTGACAACATCTTAACCCATCATGTTTCACATTGCCAGTGTGAAAAATCGTGAAAAGTCTTGAAAATGGTTTTGTTGAATAATTAACATAAATATATAGGGGTTTCAACTTAGCAGGTTAATTTAGTACAATCAGTTAAACAAAGATTTACTGAATTACAGAATAAAGGGTAAGATGACTTTTATTTTGTTTTCTTTTGACAATACATCACATAAAAACTCCTTTCATAGGAACCTCTTTTACTGGAATTCTAAATATAAGTAAATAAATAATAAAACAAGAATATTTGATTTAATATTTATGTTATTGACACTTGCTTGTTAAACAACTAATCACCATTAATTGCATCAAAAATAAAAGTTTTTTGTTTACATAATATAAAAGTGGGTATTGTGTAAATTAAATTATATATAATATATATTTTATATAATAATATATTTTATGTATATATAAATATAAACACAAGCATGTATATATTTAAGAAAATGTTATGTCGTGTGATGTTTATATATATATATATATATATATATATATATATAATGTAAACAACAATGTTTCACAATTATTCACAATTAATCATTTAACTGATATTAATAAGAATAATATCAAAAGCATCTGTATATTCTGTAAAGGTTGGGGGGATACTTGAACCATACACAAGGCCAAATATTGCAGAATAATTGTATTTATTATTATTGTTATTTATTTCTATATTTATTTATTTATTTTTGCTATGACAGCTAAATAAAAAAATCGAACTTTAAAACCGAAATAACACTGCACTTAAAGAAAGCACCCTCCTTTAAGCCTATACAACATGACGGCTATCTATGTTTTCATCCTCATGTAGTTGCATCCAAATGCATTCACTTGCACAGTAAACAATAATACCACAGAATCAGCGGACAGAATAATTGTAGCCATCCTGTAGCATGTATGCCAACATATACAACCCGAGACGAAAGAAAGATCATTAACTGTGAGACCAATTCAAGAAACCACTTTTCTTAGTTTCGCCGTGGTGGTTCATGGTTAGAAGGTATTTACAGAAGAGATCTTCCCCGCTGGGCTGTAATCAGCGTGGAAGGACAACACACTGACAGTCTTGAGCACAAAAAGCATCATATGTGACTCTCAGAACAAGTGATTAGTATTCTGAGCCTCATTCTATTGCATTCATTAAACAAATATCATGTTTTAAGTGTACATATTACTAGTCTTTAAACCAAGAAACCATTTGACAGTGGGGTAAAAAATATACTTAATTTAAGATATTCTCTAAAAACAAATCTTGCTATTTTAGCCAATTATGCTTCTCAAGTAAATGCATCTTGTTTTAAGGTTGTTGTAGTAGAATTTCAACATAAAAACCTGATTAGCCAAACGGGAGAAAAAAAAAAGCATCGGAAGAGCTGCATTGTGGAGTGCCAATTAAGCATCAGATAATTTTGTGCTGTTTGGTTTACGGTTTGCCAGCGTGAGGTGAAATCTGTGCATCTATTTTTACCACCAAAAGGCTTGTGTCCCACTGTGCTCGTACTGGACACTATCAGAACATCACCAATTAACAGGCAGGTGCTAATAAGGTAGACACAAGCCAGATGGAGCAGAAGATGAAAAAAGAGAATCTGTGAGACATTGCTTGTTCTTTTTGTGATCAGAAATCAAACTCTACTCCTACATGCACATCTAAGTAATAAAAGAAACGGTTTTCAAAAGGAATCTCCTACTTAGAGGAATGTTTTTTTTTTCTCCTTGTCTGGATGTGGTTTATTCATATTCTACTCGCATACACTGGACAAACATCAAGGCATTTAATGGGAACCTAATAATTTGAGATAGCTGTCGTGAACCATGATTAGGTCTATTTAAAGGGATAGTTCACTCAAAAATGTGAGAATTTTATTAATCTTTGAAACACAAATAAAGATAGTTTTAATAAAATCTATGCAGTTACCACTTTGATGGTTCAAAATATTCCTAAACAGATAACTAGTCCATGAACTGAGAGGTTAAGTTTAAATTGTCCTTTTTTGTTCTTAATTTAATCTAATGTTATAAACTTTAATGTTTAAGTTGTTTATGTTTCAAAGGTTTCAGATACTAAATTCATTAAAATTTGGGGAAAAATATGTTTTTAAAAAATGAGTGGTGCACAAGACATTAGAGGGAAATTTAATGTTATCCCAGCTACTGTAGTCCAATCAAAAGCCGTGAATCTCTTGTTATGTCTGACACCATACACTACATACCAGACTACAGAGAAAGCCAAACCTCTCTCAAGGAAAGACTGAAATTAAACTCCTTGAAGTTGCTTTCCACAAACCTGACCTTGAAGGTCTGATAAATAAGATCAGTGACCCTCAGATGGCTTTGCAAAGAACATGACTCTCTTGAGTGAACCGGAGCTGAGAGGGTTCTTGTGGCACCCTGAATACATGACTGGGCCCACTCTATAAACAGAGTGCTGTCTTTCATAAGCAACCAGATAGAGCCTGTGAACAAAACAAGAAGAAATAAAAGGAATCCATTTAGTACGTTAGCAGGAGGTGTAATTGGTAAGATCTGTTTATGTAATTTCACATATTGATTTTGGCTGTGATGATCAAAGTTAAAATTAAATTAGAGCACTGATGAACTGCTGGAAATATATATGGAAACCCACTTCCAGGGCAGCGAGCAATGAAATTAGAGATAGATAGATAGATAGATAGATAGATAGATAGATAGATAGATAGATAGATAGATAGATAGATAGATAGATAG
>JAUMHP010000082.1:12311795-12329311 GCA_032361065.1 Enteromius trimaculatus | reverse complement strand
AAGCTCATTTACTTGCCTGTTTTTCTTTTGACTAACAATTGCAGCCCTGCTTGAAATAAAATAAAATAAAATAAAATTAATACATAATATATGCATTCATATTTCTGTGAAATAATACATTGACAATGTGAAATATAAAAATTCAATTTAAATAATTTTAACTTAGATCAGATATAAATCAACAATTAATTGCCAATTAATCAGTTGTGATGCACTAAATTGCAACTGTATAATCAAATTAGGTTAATCAAAATAGTAATTTCAAAATAAGATCAAATAAAGTCACATCATTTGAAATAAAACCAAGATGTAACATATAGTGACCTAATTATTGCATATAAAGTTATGCATTGTTAATAAAACCATGCTTTAACGTATATAAAGACACAATTATTACAAATAAAGACAAATCATTAGATATAAAATCATGCTGAAAAGCCACAAAAAGACTTTAAAAACTCACTTTTAAATACTTTATACATTTTCTAGTTTACAAAACCCAAATCAGCCAAATAAAACAGTAGGTTGAAATAGTTTTGGCAGCTTGTCGTGTGAACAATATTGTTTTCCAGAGAGTTCAGCAGCTGTGTCCTAAACAGACGTATGGGACTGCGATAACGGCCTCATCAAACACTCTCTGCGCAAATAGTTCTGTGTGCCTCCACACACTCTAAACAGCAGCACACCCGGCTCTCATCCACAAACCTGGACACGAAACAAATCTGCAATCACCCGGACAACGTTCATTTCTCCAGCGACTGAGTTTCATGTGAGATGCATCGTCTGTGCTATTTTCTTCCGTATGATAATGCGGCGCATTATTATATCATATTCCAAAAATGACAACCGCTAGCAGACTGTGGCGCTCTTATCTCTGAGCTATGAAAGCAGGAAACACATTAATCTTAGAGGTTGTTGGTCTGTCTATATCTGTGGTTGAGTTTCTTCAGCCTCCACAGGCCCTATGATCCTGTCCGGGGCTCATGTTCCGTTCCGTAAAGATTTTCTGCAACCGTATAGCCTTGCAATCTGTCATTCATAAATATTTGCCATCAGAATGTGTTCAAGTCTAAGATTTCCACCCACATTTCCCAATAGCTACGTCGTGGTTATCCAAGTACAAGCCTGGAAGTTGGTGATGTGGGTAAGTATCATTGGAAATATTCTATTACCATAATTAAGGCCTCTGGTTCCAAAGTTAACATCTGCAAGATCTTCGGAAGACTTACAGAAGTTGTGCAAAACCACAAACATTTTGTACAAATTTGCAGTTAAGGCAATGCACACACTTTTGTGTTCAGATTCACCTGAGTTTCTTTTGCTTTTCTTTCTCACAAGGTTGGTTTGCTGCTCTCGGTTGCCTGTAACACAATATTGAGGAATACATGGGATAACATGAGTGACCACGGTGATTGCTGTGACAACCACTATATCACTGCTGGAAAATGCAATTTCAGTCTATAGTCCCTTTAGCCTGCAGATCTTATTAGCTGACCACAAGAGAAGAGTAAAAAAGCACAACGTGGGTCCACCATCGCTTGATAAAGTGTGTGTGGACAGACCGAGAGGAGGAATTTATCTCAATATAACCATCACTGAAGATTTTTTTTTTCCAAGTTTGGAAAGGAGTTGTCGTTATAAATGTAAAGTGACGTGAAAGTTGTTAATGCAAAGTATTCATTCTGAAATCTGCATCTTATTCACTCACAATGAACTTTACCTAAATGCGAAATGTCCTGAAGTAGTGCTGCACTTTGTGTAAAGGAATAGTGCACCCAAAATGATTAACAGCTGAACATGTACTCAGTCTCATTACACTCGAGATGTGGATGTTTGATATTTGGAGAAATCCGGCATTGCTTCACTTGCTTACCAATGGATCCTCTGCAGTAAATGGGTGCCTTCAGAAGTCTTGTGAAGCAAAAAGCTGTGTTTTTGTAATAAACAAATCCATCATTAAGCAGTTTTTAACTTCAAACTTTAGTCCACAATCCATAATTTTGTTTCTCCAGTTAAACTAAGCTACATCTCGGACGGCCTGAGGATGAGTAAATGATAAGGACATTTTTATATTTGAGTGAACCTTATTCATTTATTTATTAAATTTTGTCATTATCTTTTAACCATCATGTTCAAGTAAGGGATCCACACTCGCTTAGTGATCCTAATCGCTTTCACTTTTTTTACATTTTGCAACAGAGCAAACAACAATCAGACTTTTGACAGCAAGCCTTCTTCAGTGAATCGTTGTCTTTTCACCACAAACATGAACCTTCAAATGCAAATTTGGTTTCTAATGAGTTACTATGTGGTTTTTAGTGGCAGACAACTTTTTTTAAACTGATAGATACACATTTCTTGTTATCATAAATTAAAAAGTTAGTACAGTGCAAGTGTTCATTTCATCTAATGAGTAAAAATGCCTCATTATATGACAGTACCAAAATCCTCCTCCGAGTGCCACCCATGAGGTCATTAGAAGCTAAGAGAGGAAAAGACAGTTCCTGATAGTCAGCATGATGCTCTGACATTTGGACAGGACTGACAAATAGAAAAATTCAGGAGATGAAGGACACGTACTAACTTGTGGCAGCTGTGGTGGAAGAGGGAAGACATCTGTCTGACTCTGGTTTCATCTCAGTTTAGGCTGCCAGACAGGGTATTTGATACGAGACATTTTGAATAAGGCGTGGTGGACTGATGCTCTTGAAAGATGTGACTAGAACGCTGAGTTTGATGGCGATTCCATTATAGCTGATAACAGGCCTTGTGACATTTCAAAAGCCTGGCCTCACTCAGAAACCCACTGAAAATATCTCAGTATCCATCTTAGTCCAAATCCAATGACCAATCAACATCTTTTTTTTTTGTTTGTTTATTTGGTATTATTAGTTACCCTTTCAGTCGAATCACTTCAACGTTACATATGGGAACTCGCCAGAGAGACCAATTGCCTTGGAGCTTTATACAAAAGGCCAATGAATATTGGCGTGCACTTGATTGCGCTCAGGTGCACCTCATCACTGTGTGAGTATAAGAGCAATTTCGCTTCAGAGCCTTCGCTGTTCTGAGCTTAAGGAGACCCCCTCGACTGAGTTCTGGAGAACGATAGAGTGTAGCGTCGACTTCAAGAGTTCCTGCGATCTTCCTGCTCTCTCGTCTGACAGCATTCTTCTGGGCCACTGTCAGCGGATCCTGCAAGCTGGTGGCCTTTTTAAAAGCTATTCAGCCCGTGGACCAACCCTGCTTTCCTCCGGGTCGGAGTCCCCCTGGGACAGGTGTCCAGGCATGTCGTGGTCAACATGGATGCCTCCTCCATGGGTTGGGGTGCTGTATGCAACGGGCAGGTAGCTTCGAGCCCCTGGACAGGCGTCCAGCTGCTTTGGCATATCAATTGTCTCGAGTTGTTAGCAGTACTTCTGGCCCTGCGTCGCTTTCTCCTGATGCTGCGTCACAAGCACATGCTGGTCCGGATGGACAACATAGTGGCCGTTGCGTACATTAACAAACAAGGTGGTCTACGCTCCCGCCGCATGTCACAACTCGCCCGCCATTTGCTCCAGTGGCGTCACAAGAGGCTGAAATCGCTGCGCGCTGTTCACATTCCAGGGACACTCAACCGTGCAGCCGATCAGCTCTCACGGCAGTCCACCCACCCTGGAGAATGGGTGAGACTTTGGAGAGGCCAAGATAGACCTCTTCATCTCCCCCCAGTCTGCCCATTGCCTGTTCTATTCCCTCCACAAGTCCAAGAAATCACTCGGAAGGGATGCACTGGCACACAGCTGGCCTCCTGGGCTCAAGTACGCCTTGCCCCCAGTGAGCCTCCTTGCACAGACCCTGTGCAAGATCAGGGAGGACAAGAGACAAGTCCTGCTGGTACTGCCTTAATGGTTTGCCGACCTCATGTTCTTCGCGGCAGCCCCTCCCTGGAAGATCCCCTTGAGGAAGGACCTTCTTTCTCAGGGGATGGGCATGATATGGCACCCGTGCCCGATCTGTGGAACCTGCACATCTGGTTCCTGGACGGGACACGTCAGACCTTCCCGGCCTTTCAAGCACTGTGATAGAGACCATCTCTCAAGCAAGAGCACCCTCTACGAGGCAGGCTTACGCTCTGAGATGGGGTCTGTTCGTCGACTGGTGCTCCTCTCGCGGAGAGGACCCACAAAGATGCACGATCGCAGTTGTGCTTTCTTTCCTGCAAGAGAAGTTGGAGCACAGGCTGTCCCCTTCGACTTTCAAAGTGTATGTCGCTGCCATAGCCGCATATCACGATGCAGTGGAGGGTGCGTCCCTCGGGAAGCACCAACTCATCGTCCGGTTCCTCAGAGGTGCGCGTCGGGTTAATCCGTTTTGTATAAAGCTCAAAGGCAATTGGTTTCTCTGGCGAGTTCCCATATGTAACGTCTCCATTCCCTCCTTCAGGGAACATGGGCTATGCTCGTAACCTAGACGTTTTTCTATTCACTTATGTATGAATTGTAAAGCTTAAAGCTGGATCACCAGATAATACTTCAGTGATTTCTTAAAATAAGCCTCATGTACATTTTAGCAGATGTTTATCCATAATATGTTAATGCAGTGTTATTCACACTCACTGTAAGATGCATAAATTAGACAGAATTATACTTCAGCCCAAAAACATCTGCACTGTGTCACTGACATCACTTCAGTATTGTGCTCCTTCACCCTGGAAAAATACATTTTAGCGGTGTGGGGGAAACGGATCAGTACATGTCAATCAAATCCTCTCACCAACATTTTTAAAATGCATAGTAAAGAGAAAACAAATAGTAATTATGACAGTCAATGCTAATGGTTGGTTATTAGCACATTGGCATAAAAAATGCAGAACAGCACTACTGTTAATGGAATAAAGCAATCTTTTAGAGTGATTCTTAAATCAGAAGCACTTTTCTGTTTCTTGGAATGTTTTTAAAGTAAAAAAAAAAGTTTTGAAAAACACATTATTAGCACTTTATTACAACTATTATTGAAACAGTTACATTTCCTAATTGTTTTTAATGCTGAAATGTTATATTTCCTTTTGGTCTTGTCCCAGAGGTTTATTATATATTAAAATAACTTAAATTCATAAATATGATAAAAACTTTAAATGAAATCTCCTAGTAGAATTGCAATTTCAAGCATTCATAATTTTGAAATTGCTAAAATTGTTCCTGTAAAAGTTAATAATAAGTAAAAGTCTTATTTGTTTGCCAACAAAAAAAAAAAAAAAAAAAGATTTGGATATGGTGCTTGTTAGTTAATAATAAAATAATTAAAATTTCACATTAAATTCAACGTGTTACTTTCCACTCCAGATTTGAGTCATATTTTCTATTATTTTTGTTTATCAAATGATTATAGTCTTGCTCTGCACGTTGCACACACTCCCAGTCATCATTATTTTTTTTAACCTGAAAAATAAATTAAAAAATAAATACAATTATGTGTCCCCAGATGAAAGCAAACAAAATATTAATGCATATAATTTTCCTTTGTCTTTTTATCAAAGTGACAGTGAAGTTTTGCACGTGTGGGAGATTCATTGGGAATTATAAATCAGATCAGTGACAGGTCCATAGACGCATCTACTGGCAGATTAATGAGCCGGATCTCCATGTGGGCTTCTGGTGCTGTTCTGACAGGCTTTGCTTCAATGATCATGCATTACTGAGCCACAAGGACCCCACATCAAGCGTGTCCAAAGGGAATATCGGGGTCAGCTTGTGTTTATTTGCATTTGAAGATTTCTCCCGTGAGGGTGGGTAACTTGGTTGATTTGATTGTGAGAGAGTCCTTGGTGAGGCAGGACCCATTTCTTTCCTACATTTGCAGTAATTGGCAGTCACGTCGTCCAAATGTCTGCAAACCGCAAACCCACAATTTCATCAGATGAAATTTCATCTGTTCCCTGACTATTATTTGAAAAAATGTAATAACTGTGGCCTGACTAAGAATGAGCGTAAACAATCATACTCCTGCTCACTCTGCAATGACCTGGATTTTATTTCTGACCAGTGGTGTAACTAGAGTTTTATACAGTACATGGGGTGGTGGGGTTAAGACTTCAGGGGGTCCTTAGACCTTGAATTAGTGTAAAGGGAACACTACCTAACAACTTTAAGCTTATTTTTGTGTGTGTAAATTCACTTGGGGTTCATGTTGAACATTAATTAAACATGTCTAATGCAAAAATGTGGTCTTGTTTCGGTATGAATGCAAATATATATATATATATATATATTGTTTTGTTTTCTCAACAGAATTCATACATATACATATTTGCATGCTAATTATCTTATCACTTGGTCGCACCTATGATAACACACTACATGATTGTCACTTGCGTAAACAAGCACCAATTTGCCTCTGAGTTTGGGCAGTTGTCACAATTTATGTGTTAACCCATAATAATAAGACCAATGGCATTTACGGCTTAAATGCGAGATTTATTTTCACAATCACAATGATTAACAGTGATAGGCCTAACCATAGCAATGGACGGGACAAAAATATGAAATGTCAAAAAAGATTATTAAGGCTAGAGCACCCTTACTGATCTCTGAAGCACCCTTAGGATCTGTTAACACCTAGTCACTTTATGCATTTTCTCTGATCGGATAGATATCGGATTGTGAAAAGCCCATTGGCTTCCGAATTGCTTTCTAGATGGATTAAAATCGGATCTTTCAAAACATTTGAGGTGATGGTGTAGGACGCATTCCAGATAAAATGTACAAGTGTAAAGCAGCCCAGTCTCACAACAAATCGTACATATTTCACGAGATGGCTAATTCATACAAATTCATATGACCTCACTCATGACCTTTTTTGCTAAATCGGACGTATTTTATGAGTTGCCAATTTATATGAATTGGTACAAATGAACTACACCTAACCCCGCCCCTAAACCTACCCATCACTGGGGTTTAAATAAAGTGAGGTTGCACGAATTAGTGTGAATTTGCCACCTTGTACATTAGAGTAAATTAGCCAACCTCCCAAATCAGCATATAGCGGCAGGAAAACCCAAATATGGTCATGGCAAGTGGAATCACAAAATTAGTTCTTAATACACATCTGCTACATTCGGAAATGTCAACAGATGAGAGCATCAGTGCACGCGGGGCAAAAAGCGCTGTTATAACACAGGTGCACGTTCGCGCTGATGTGACCGAGTCCGACCCGAACCAGAGAGTTCTTTTTAAATATCTGTCGTTGCGACCCATCGGGTACCGTCGGGCTCGGTTCAGGTATCCATCCTCTAGTGTAAATGCATCTTGAAACCACATATGCACATTTTACTCCTGCCAAAATGTTAAAATAATAAACGTGTGAGAGTGTGCTATAAGCTATAGAGACATGTCATAGCCAGAATAATAAAACAATTATTATGATACTATTTTAAACGGTCAGTTCACCCCAAACACAAATTAAGATATTTCTGATCAGAAAGCTATCTGACCCTCCATAGACAGCAACACAACTGAAATGTTCACAGGTCCAGAAACATAACTTTAGTAAATACATCGTTAAAACAGTACATGTGACATCAGTAGCTCAACTTCAGTTCTGCGACTCTACGAGTGTAGTAGTTACGTCTTACGTCTCCTATTTTGGAGATTACTTGATGTATCATGGAGGAAAGTGCATGCATGAACGTTATCTGCGTAATAAACATCGTTTATGCTTAGGAAAAATTGTGAGTACAGTAGGTGGACAACCAAAATGTCCACTGCCGCGGCAAACTCCCGGATTTAAATTTAATTCAGTCGCGTGTTAAAGTCGTTCATGAAAATACCGCCAGGTAGCGCAAAGTTTCCAAACTGACTACATTTTTTATTAAATAGAGATGCCTGTATGTGTTGCGATGCTCTCTAACATGGTAGAAGATGTAACTTGGGGGAGAAAGATGGTTGAGTAAATTGTTAGTTTTGTTTTCTTTGCGCAAAATAAAAGTATTCTCATAGCGTCACAAAACTAAAGCAGGCTACTGATGTCACATGGACTGTTTTATCAATGTATTTACCACATTTCTGGACCTGAATCATTTCAGTTATGTTGCTTTTAGATAGCGCTCCGATTTTTGCTCCGAAGGTCTTACGGGTTTGGAACAACATCGGAGTCGGTAATTAATGACAGAATTTTCATTTTGACAGAATTAAACACCTCTTTAATATGCTCATTATATATCAATGTTAATTATGTGATAAACAAAAGCAATAAATAGCTGATAGTTTAACAGTCATCATACTATCATGTTGTGTGACTGTGGTTTCACACATTCATATAGTGATATCACATGATACAGGATACCCTCTGAGACTGCTTATACTGTCAATAACTCGTATCGAGATAGGTCATCAAGGTCACCAATGATGCAATAAACACCAGCAATAAAAGATAACCTGCTCCTCTAAATTCCACTGTTAAACGATGTCACCGAAACAACACACAGCTTGTGAGCTAGTTTGTTATGATGTGATATAGATGTGTTGAATGAGCCCTTCTGTATCCTGGGGCGTGAACTGTTCTTCATTTGCACTAGAAAGCTGCGCTGCGGTGACAATACCACCGCGTGTGAATCGTACTATGAACGGCACTAGAGAGACCGTAGTGGGGAATTTGAATGCTAGACCATCTTTTCCAGCATCCTTCTTTCCTGACAGGGAATCAAGAATAATAAACAGTGATCCCGAGGGAAGAATCGGCTCAGACCTTTGATGGAAATGAGGGTTCAGCATTTGGCAGCTAAAAAGATGTGATAAACGCCTCAGTCATGGGTCAGGGAGGCGGTCAGAGCTAGAGAGAATCTCTTGTTGATTGCATTCTCAAAGCTGCTTTGTTTCTGGTCTGCTGGTGGACAGCCTCTGGACATCTCTGTTCTGACAAATGATTATGCTTCATTTAGAGGAATACTTCGCACAGCAGCTTCACACACTGATGAATTGTTTGCACAAATATCCGTTTGGTTGTGACAAGTTTAATGAGAGAGGCTGAATGGCGGAATTAATGCAAACATTTTCCAGCATGAAAAACTGTGTCTTGTTCACGAAACCCTCACAATCCATACCAGTCCTCATTACTTTATGCATAAAGTGTGATGCTAGAACATGTCCGTGGGTAGTTGATGTATTAATGTGTCATATGTTGTGATAGAAAATTTTTAGAAAAAACAAACAAAAAACCCTCTAAAAGTCAAGATAAATCTCTAATGCTTTATAGGAGTCAGCATTTAAAGTGGATCATAAAAAAGACAAGAATAGGTATTGTTTTTGATTTTAGGATTTTGATCCACCTCGAATGTTGATTACTGTAACTCTAAGAATGATACATTTTTCTTATGTTATTTATGTTTTGTTTTGTTTTTTTACATTTTTGATGTCACACCATAGGACACAGTCCAGTTTTTATTTTTACAACTACCCATATTTTCATATGAAGTATATTTTGGAAACAGCATTAATAAAGACCATGAAATTCATGGAATTAAAATTGATTATTTAAACAAATTCAGTGCTATCACATTTATTTTTCACATGACTGTTAAAGATTATTTGAAAGAAATTAATACTTCTATTAAATAATGTATTAAATTATATTTATAATATTAATAATATCATTAATTATTCATTGTTAACAACAATATTGTTTCTGTTCTTTAATCTATCTTTACAAGATATGACGATAGTGAACATAACAGTACATAAATAAATAAATAATCTTACTGATCAAATTTAAATCATTATATTATTCAATAAATATATATAAAAATCATCATTTGGATATTGCATATATGCACATTTAACATTAACATGTTCAGGATATCTAATATATTTAACCATGAACATAAGACAGACGGATCAACAAAAACATGTTGATGTAGCGATGGACAACTGGATAGCATGCTTGAAAAACAAACTGTTCTTGATGAACATTACATTTGTCTACTGGAAACAAATATGTGGACAGATCCTTTTATGGATTAGCAAAACCTCTGTAAA
The DNA here is from genome assembly GCA_032361065.1 of Enteromius trimaculatus. NCBI lineage: Eukaryota > Metazoa > Chordata > Actinopteri > Cypriniformes > Cyprinidae > Enteromius > Enteromius trimaculatus. The sequence continues at coordinate 12,319,298 of JAUMHP010000082.1, read as the reverse complement.
TGAACAGAAAATACAAAAATGACATTTACAATCAAAACCCAGATGAACGGGTGACGGTGGTGTGGAACAGGGTCGCAGAGAGGACTGTTTGGTTTGTGAAGGCTCAAATGAGCCAGTTATGCATCTGATTTATTGATTGTGTGGTAAGATGTTGCAGTTCAGTTCATATCGAACCTTACTCAATCAATTTGACAGCTGCGACTCGGCTCCGACTCAAGCTCTCCACCGTGGAGAGAGAACATGGAGGTTGACTTCAGTCACTCTCATGGGGGAGTACGTTCTTAAACATTAATGGAAACTACTAAGCTTTCAGGCTCTAAAAGACCATCAGCACTAGCATATGATGGTAAATGGCACAAGACATAATGCGACATGATCTCATCGGCATTCGTAGGTAGTGTGCATTTTCATACGCATCGACAGACACCAATGTTCAATATAAGAATAATGAATTCATCTGAAATTGAAATGTATTCACATACAGTAAATTTAGACACAGGCATTAACATTTTTACTTTGAGGTACAATATTAAATTATTGAATTTAAAAGGTTGATGATGTTATAATACATTTTATTATATTCAACTCTATCACATGTGTGTAACAGTTTAACACATTTACCTAATTTGACATTATAACAGTTAACTTTTTTTTTAATTAGTCCTTTTGTTTTCCATTTTAAATATCTAAAAATACTTCATAGAGAAAAAAAAAAAAAGTAAAATAAAACAAATTAATTTGGAAGCAACATCTTGGAGACGTTGGCACAGTTCTTCTGGATTTAGTCTGTCTCAGTTCTGTTACTTCCTGTCATTCCAGACAGACTGATGATGATGATCAGATCTCTGTGTGGAGCACTGGCTGTTGTCAGACTCCTTGTGCAGACAATAATCTCACAGCATTATTACAATTAATCACAAAAATAATGTTTGGAAATATAAACTGATGTTTCCAACTAACACGCTACCGCAAAAGATAGAAATAACCCACTTAAAACCATTTTTTTTTGTTGGTGAAAATATTAATGGCATAAGACTTTTGCACAGTACTTATATATATATATATATATATATATATACTATAATTCAGCCATTAAAGAGCAATAAAGGCATATTTTATTTTGTTTAGAAATAAACTTTGTACATAAATTCCTGAGAATTGAACTTCCAGTTGAAAATAAATAAATAAATAAACAAATACATGTACTGTATATTCTATACAAATGAAAACCAGTGAATACCAAATTAAGACAAATTACAATATTCCTGAATAGTAAACTAAATAAACAACAAAAATGATTATGATACGTTTTAGAGAAAATACTTTTTCAGACTTTCTGAGTCAAACTTTTTCTACTAAATTTTCAGTTTTAAGTGTAGTCAAAGTCTCAGTTTTACGTGAGTTAAAGGTATTATAAGCACTACAGGGAGAACAGACGTATGAAATGTTCTCTTGTACATTGCATTCTGTTACTAAACTGCTCTGCTGTGCAGTAAGAGCCCTATGGAGGGGATGAATGGATGTTGTTTGTGAAGGCTAAGAGCTCGGTCAGCATCTTCTCTCTCCTAGCCTCCTCCAGGCGCTAAAGCCTAGTCCTGAGAGTGAGCGAGCAGTTATTGAATCATGAAGCTCTTATCCTACCATTAAACAACATGAAAAAAAAAGTCATTATTTACCCTCATGTCTTTCCAAATGACTTTCTTTGTATGAATGTATTTCTTCTGTGGAAAATTAAAGGTGATGTACAAACATGCTGTACAAAAATGTAATTAATAAAAAACTGCCTTTAACTGGTGTGACACAATCAGTTACGAAAAATTCTATTGTGTTCCTCCAAAAACCTTTGCATTCTCTTACAAAGGTTTTTTATTTCTTTTACTTAAAAACATTGTATTCACCTTGAAAAAAAAAATTAGCGTTCTCCCAGGAAGATTTGTGTTCACTCTCAAAAGTTTTCTGCAAGGGTTGCATCCCAAGAATGCTTGGTTTGTTTGCATTGCTTTTGCAGGCTCAAAAGTACTGCATTTGCCCATAAAGCTTTGCGTTCTCTTACAAGTGTGGGAATATTTGTAGTCTTTAAAAAATAGATAGGCTACAGTAAGTTTTTGTTCACCTGAGAAGCTTTACATTTGCTTGCGAAACTTACATTTTGCAAGTGATGCAAAAAAAAAAAAAAAGATTTGCAAGTGAATGGAAAATATCTCAGGAGAATATATATATATATATATATAATATTTTTACAAATTAACATTTTACAAATCAGGTTTTCTAGGAGCTAATGTGAGTCTCAGTGTTTCTTAAACATGTCTTAGTCTCTCTGCTACATGTCTAAGACAGTCTCAAAATGTCCTTGACCAGAGATAGATGGCTCTGCTTTCTCTGGACTCAAGCTCGTTCTGAGTGCGATCTTTCATGTAGTTATTACACAGCAGACATTCATCATACCAGCGACATATCCTGGGCGCCCTGTCACCAAATATGCACAGTTTTGATGCAAAGTGGGGAAAAAATCAATAGTCACAGATGTTAGAGTAGCTCTTATACTATGATTAAATACAGTACGCATTACACGCTAAACAAGGGTTAAAAGCTCTCCTGACCATGAACCTGCGACTGAGGTCATGGATTTGGGAGCAATCACTGTCTTATTTCTCTCAGCGTTTAGACTCCGTGGCTCCAACCAAAGAAGCTCACAGTCTGCAACAAAGAGGGAGCATTTCTATAAATATTTCCTATTGCATTTGAATAGCTGTGCATATGCTATGTTTCACAGACGTACTTCTGGATTTTAATCGCATTCAAATCAAATTTGTCTACATAAGAATGACCGAGCAAATTACCCTGTTTTCCAGCTGACTCAGGAGAAATCCTGCCGGATAGGACAGTCTGTGATTGTGATATGCAATTTCTCCAAAATGCTTCTAATAATTTATTTGACCTTTATTGAATACCGTAACTAAAGACCCATTTCCCATTCATAGAGTGTTTTGGGTAAAGATCTGCCAGCATCCTGAATAACAAAAAATAAAAATCAATTAATAAGGTTCACAGACTGCTCAGAAAACTCAAGTGTTGAAAAACAAGACAAATCATGGTTAAGAATTTTTTTTTTCATTGCACCATAATAAAAAGCATTCATCACAAAGAGACATTAATAATCAGTTGTACGGCTGATGGGGGTTTAAAGTTTTGTTGATTAATATTGAAACTGATTAATGTGCATGTCTAAAAACGGCACTGAGTAACAGCACCAGAGAGGGAGCGAAGAAAAAAAAATCCTTAAAATTCTGAAGCAGTTTGATTCAGATCTCTCTCACTGCCTCTCCGTCTCCTAACGGTGCACAGGCGAACTTATTATCTGCTCAGCATGTGAGGAGCTTCAGGTCTCCCGTTGATCTGCTTTGCCCTGAGGCAGTTATAATGATGAAGTCTGTATCAGCCATGTCACAGGAACACTGATTCCATATGTAAGTCGTAACTAAGCAATGACTCTCAGTGTTCCAGCCAACCTTCAAGATCCTGTCCACATCTATCAACAGCAATGTTAAAAAAAAATTAAATAAAAAGGTAATTGTGAGATTTTCTCTAAAAAATGGGACTTTGTTTCTCAGAATTCAAAGCATTGTAAGTCACAAAACTTTTTTCCTCATAATTCCAATTTTACATTTCACAAAGCTAAATAAACATACTACAAAACAAGCCTCGTAAGTACTCTCTTATGCCCTCTAAATTCAGACACTCTCACTTTCTCTGGAAAAAAAAAGGCATGTTAATTATTTTTTGCCTGGCACATTAATCATGAGACTAAACTCTAAGTTCTGCTGTTTGATGTGATGATAATTGCCCGCTTTTATATGTGTCACTGACACAGTGCATGCACAGCTAAACTAATTCGTCTCAAAGACGGGTTTTACATCAGATTCCATTCAATCCTGATTCTGTTCAGCAATTACCTAGGCAGAAGTAAGGTAAACCTATAATAAGTTTGTATATTCAAACTATTTAGACTGGGTCGGGTAGGCCGGTAACTGCGTGATTCGTCATATATGTCCACAGAGAGAAGTGGATCCGGCAACAATGTTCTTCCGCAACATGAACACAGTTCTGTTTATTAACCGCCAGAGCGCCAAAAGTTACAGACTGCAGCTAAAGTCAATATTTGCAACAGCATATGAAGTTACCAACCTGATCTCACGGCAATTCGCACGTATTTTACGAGGTGGCTAATTCGTACGAATTTGTATGACCTCACTCGTACGAATTCATACGATTTATTGTAAATCGTACGTATTTTACGAGATGGTAATTTGTATGAATTTGTACGAATGACCTAAACATAACTAAAAAAAAAACCCTAAACCTACCCATCACATGATTTTAGACAAATCGTACGAAATTGTAGAGTGAGGTCGTACGAATGAGTACGAATTGGCACAAATTTGGCACCTCGTACGAATATGTACGAATTGCTTGTGAGACTGTGTTGGAAGTTACGCAGGACTTCTGCTATAATTTTTTTTTTTTTTTTTAAACAAAAAATATTTCAAACAGTCAAACCTCTTTATGCTATGCAGATTAGAAAGACTTTATTTCAAATATCAAACCCGAACGAACTCTGCAATACCTGAAGTGAAGCCACATTTTAAAATGGATGCTGTCGTATAATTGTGCAAAATATCAAACCATGTGGCATCTGCACACAAATTATGCAAGAGATGTTCTCAGATCTGACATTACCTTTCTCAGTCAGGGGTAGTTTGTCACATTAACTAATGTAAGAACATGTTTCGCTAATGTTTGAAAAACAAAACATGTCAATGTCTGTCTGATATTGAAAACAACCTATCATTTAAAAAGCATACTTCAAAAGCAAGATTTATTCATTTAAATAAATTCCGCTGGTTTGCTTTCTAATGCAGTGACATTCAAACATCTTTAAGAATAGAATATAAAAGTACTTTTTGGATCAAAGCACAGCTGCATATCAGCTTAAACACACACAAAATGTTTAAATCTAATGATCACCCTGTTATCTGGTAATTTGCATCCACCGCATCTGGTCGCATTATTCCAGATGTCTATACAGTCACATCATGGCAGGCAGGAAATCTTTGCCCATTACATCTGGGTGCTTCCCCGCCCCACGCTTTAATTTTGTTAGAGTCGGGGGAGATTACTGGGCCTCTGTGCTCGCTGTCATTGAGAGTGTGGCTTGGCAGGTGAGTCAGAAAAGCATGCTGATAAGGGCACCTGCTCTTTGCAGATTTCCCAGGAGAAGGAAGATGACGAGGTGGCCGGGGCAAGATGTTATGCAGGTAAACACGGGCCGCTCGGCTCCATCAGCGCACAGCAGGCACAGCTGAAGCCCTCCATTTACTGATAGACAACTTACACAGCGGGAGACCATAAAGTCATGTTGGTAGAATCAAAGGGTTTATGGGGTCGTAACATAATTAGATTAAATACCTGCTTAAAACACAAAGACACACACTTTTTTTATTTATTTTTTTAACCAGGACAGGCAATTCATAAAAAATTGTAATCAACTGAATAACACGTCAACTAGCATGTCATAAAATGTATGTCTAAATGTGTGTCAATGTCTATCTACATCTCTATTATTTATCTATCTTTCTAATATTATAATTCTATTATTTATACATGCACTGCTCCAAAAAATAAAGGAAACACTAATATAACACATCCTAGAGTGTGTGCGGCCTCTACGTGCCTCTATGACCTCCCTATAACGCCTGGGCATGCTCAACACAGTCTCACGAGCAATTCGTACATATTCGTTCGAGGTGCCAAATTTGTGCCAATTCGTACTAATTCGTACGAATTAGCCACCTCGTAAAATATGTACAAATTGCCGTGAGATCAGGTTGGCATGCTCCTGATGAGGTGGAGGATAGTCTCCTGAGGGATCTCCTGCCAGATCTGAACTAAAGCATCCGCCAACCCCTGACAGTCTGTGGTAAAACGTGGCGTTGGTGGATGGAGCGAGACATGATGTCCCAGATGTGCTCAATTGGATTCAGGTCTGGGGAACAGGCGGCCAGTCCATAGCATCAAAGTCTTTGTCTTGCAGGAACTGCTGACACACCCCAGCCACATGAGGTCTAGCATTGTCTTGCATTAGGAGGAACCCAAGGCCAACCAGACTGTCTCACAAGGGGTCGGAAGATCTCATCTTGGTACCTAATGGCAGCCAGGCTACCTCTGGCAAGCACATGGAGGGCTGTGCAGACCTCCAAAGAAATGCCACCACACACTATTACTGACCCACTGCCAAACCGGTCATGCTGGAGGATGCAGCAGAACATTCTCCACGGCATCTCCAGACTGTGTCACATCTGACACATGTGCTCAGTGTGAACCTCCATGCTCTGGACACTACGCTGACAAACACAGCAAACCTTCTTGCCACAGCTCGCACTGATGTGCCATCCTGGATGAACTGCACTAGCTGAGCCACTTGTGTGGGTTGTAGACTCCGTCTCATGCTACCACTAGAGTGAAAACACCGCCAGTATTCAAAAGTGACCAAAACATCAGCCAGAAAGCATAGGAACTGAGAAGTGGTCTGTGGTCACCACCTGCAGAACCTTTCCTTTATTGGGGGTGTCTTGCTAATTGCCTCTAATTTCCACCTGTTGTCATTTGCACAACAGCATGTGAAATTAATTGTCAATCAGTGTTGCTTCCTAAATGAGCAGGTTGATTTCACAGAAGTGTGATTGACTTGGAGTTACATTGTGTTGTTACTTTTTTGAGCAGAGTATATATATATATATATATATATATATATATATATATGAATATGAAAAGTCCTAGTAAACATCAGTAAACGACAGTTTTTTGGCAGTCATTAAATATGAATTTAAAGAAGTTCTGGTTCTCAACTTCAGATTCACCATTCTAGACAACTTTTATCAAACTGGGTTTACCTATTTGGAGAACAATACTGAGTATGTTTTATAAAGCAGACCCTTGGGTGTGCGCACCTTCAGAGCTCATGTACCATCAAGCCCCCTGTTTACTCTCCACCAAGAGCGCTTGAAACAAACTACCATTTCCATAAAACAGTGGGAGCGGCAGTTGCCTGGGAGCATAAATATATTCCCTTTCATTGCAAGAAGCCAGTCTGTACTCGGGCATCATGTGACAGTGGGTCTGAAGCTTCTGTGATGGGATCCAACAGCTTCTCAGAGACAGAAGTAGTGGAGTCCTTCTGCTTTGATGGCATCGCTAGAATATTGCCTATAGCTATTGTGCACCAGCAGGAGTGATCTGAAAATCTAACTGACCCTACGGGGAATTAGGCACCTTAAGGCTGAGAATATTAAAATTAGATTTGTCTTTTGTGCCATGAATCAAATTTCCAAGCTTCCCCATGGGAGAGCAGTCATCTCGTTATTGATACAGATTTCTTGATAATATCATGCATTACTCCTAAGCAGAAATATATATATATATATATTAATATTTTATATTGAGAAT
>JAUMHP010000082.1:12293026-12311695 GCA_032361065.1 Enteromius trimaculatus | reverse complement strand
ATTTAAAAGTTGGAATATTTGTTTAAAATTCTTACATTATTTAAAATATTTTTTATATTAATAAATATGTATTTTTCTATATCACGCATGTGTGTGTGTGTATAAATTGAGAATTTTATCTAATTTATATAAATATCACTGTCACTTTGTCACATTTAAAATATTGAATGTGGTTACTGAATAACCGCTTGTCTTTTTACTATATGGCTGCAGCATGAGCAGAGTGAATATCCTGCTTTCCCCATCTAATCATCTGAGTGGTTTATCTTAAGAAGTCCTCAAAGATCAGGATTCCTATGTGCATAAGAATAACATCTGCCTTCAGAGCCAATCCGTAAGGAAAAGCAAAGTATTGACTCTATTTCCATGTGCACTAATCCACACACTAATGATCCTTGGCTTGTGTTTCATTGAAACACAAGTGATACCCTTATCATAATCTCGCATATACAGACACCCCCCTTCAATGAGCATCGACATGCATGCATTAGCATGTGTTTTGGCTCCACCTGGTCAATTCTAACATCTAACCAATTATAAAGAAACGTTAGTTTCCAATCACGTGACTTCTGAGCCCTAAAGCATGCATAAGTCAGGAAGGAAACACATCATCCACACCAGATCAGAGGAAATGTCTGGACTCTCCAGATACAATTAACCTCAGAGACCATGCAGACTTGATTAGATTAACTTCAGCAGGACCCGTTAAGTAACATAGTAAACTGTGTCACTACTATAACGATTGAAAAAATCTTCCTGAAGGGGAATGTTATCACTTAAATCTTGCTCATAACTATGAGATTCTTGTCATTTTTTGTTTATTTGTACAAAAATTAGGCAGTGGTACCATATGGTTATTGGCCGATCTTCTATTGGATATCATTTTATCATATAACACTCTCTAAATCTCTTAATATATTAATAACACCATAAATGTTATGTTTAGCAAATCTAAAAGTTACTTTTATTTTATGTCAACAAATGTTTTGGCGCCATTGGTTAGCTAATTTTCGAGGATATTCATCTATACATTGTAATTTCCGTCAGTTTTTATATTTGTCATCTTACACTCACTTAAAGCGCATTAATACATGTTAACATTAAATACAAACGTATGTCAAGCAAATCTAAAAACAAAAGTATCCGTTTTCTAAATTCTCTTCAAATGATTGATTAATTGATGAAGGTATTATTATTTAAAAAAACAAAATGGCACAGGATTTTAAGATTAACCACAACACAAAAATAATTATCGGCTTTCCAGTATTGACCTGAATTTTAATATCAGTTCATCCTAATTTGCATGGCATGGATTCCTCCAGATTATAAAACACATGTGTCAAACGCACATCAGTATTCCAAACAACAAAGATCTCAAGGTCAAATCCTTGCAAATTCATTTCCAATAGAGAGAGACGAGAATGTTTGCTGTGTTTGGAGGGAAGCAGCAGTGACATATTGCTGGCTGTGAGCGCATCTTCTCCCTTCCCTTCTTTTCATGCCATATATCAGCCGTAGCCAGAGTCGCTATGACAGTGGGTTGTCAGAGCTTTGGCGATGAACTCATCTTCAGTATGTGAGGTTATGATCACTCTGCCATGTTACAGCTAGAGGAGATTGTCACACACTGTCACACAAGGTCTTCTTCTACAGCTTTAAAACCACACTACAATTGTAACAAGCAACAATACAAACTGAATCAATCTGTTGTGGTGTCTGGGGGAAAAATCAACCATTTTGTAAGTTTCAAAGTATATTGCAGATGATGGGTATCTGACAAGTGCGTACTAGAAAATATTAAACTACATGTGCAAACGATTTCGAATGGTGCTGCATAAAAGATGGGATTCTTCTGAGTCATCAAAAGTGTTCAATTTAGAGGGACTTAGACAGTCACTGCTTATCACACTGTGGATGAAATTGTACAAGTTTTTTTTTTCCCCACCTTTTAGACACCGATCCGCCAACCCCCTGAGGGCCAAACGAGAAGGTAATTACAGATGTAGAAAAACGAGAGCGCAAGATAAGACAGATTTCTTTACAAAAAGAAACATGAGAACGGTCCTTGAGTGCCTTTTTGTTTGTTGGCTGACATGAAAGCTCAGACATATCCACAGATGGAACATGAATATGATTTTTAAATATTCTTACTTCATAGCACAAGGAATATGAAAAATCTCCTTTTAAAATCTGTTGACCCTATACTTTCAATTCATCATAATGTTCGTAGTTTCAACAGCTAATCAACTCATGCTATTGCAAAGTGGAAATATATATATTACACACTCTAATAACTTTAAAATAAACAAATAACTTGTATTTATCATGGCATCCTCAAGTCTTCTTATATTTGTAGACCCTCCCCTTCAACCACCTGTAACAACCACTTATAAACATGATACCATCCCAAAGTAAAACATCTCAGAGACGTCTAGTGCGTTTACATCTGGAAGATGTATTTTTCATCAGCAGTTACTTGTATGACATCAAAAAGGATGTAGGATGTTTATGATGTGTAAAAACTGATATCGTGAAGATGTTTATCAGATGTTTTTTCAGATGTAGTGATTTTTAACAGACATCTTGCAGATGTCTTAAAGACTTTTATTTGTTGTTTATTTCAATATAACTGTGTATTTCACAGCTGTGTGGATTAAATTAAGTGTCACCCTTTTTGAATTTTTTTTTTTGTGAGTGTCCAGGTGGCATATGGCCCTTGTGTGCCGAACTGGAAAGATGACAGTCATGCTGTCTCTCTCTGCTGCTCTGTTTTCCTTTGGGGTGTGTGTGTGTGTGTGTAAGAGAGAGAATTTAGAGAGACAACAGAAGTTATCCTAAGTGTATGACCTATTCTCAGAACACAATGACATTGTAGTCTGTTTTTCCTCTCTCTCTCTCTCTCTCTCTCTCTCTCGCTCATTCTCTGTCTGTTTCCTTTCTCTTTGATAACAGGCTATCTTTGACATGCCATCTCATCCTGCTGTATTCTCTTAGTAAAAACTACGAAAAACTGCTGATAATAACATACGTACATATAAACATAAACTTATAAAACATTACGTTTTTGTCAATTGATATACTGTAGAGCCGAACTAACATAAAATAAGATGAAAAACTCATTTAATTTCCCTCCAAAATGAAAATTTGCTGAGAATGTATTTAGATGTGTTTGCTTCATCTGAACAGATTTGGAGAATTCAATTCAGTCCTCTGCAGTGAATGGGTGCCATCAGAATGAGAGTTTAAACTGCTGATAAATTATAGTCCACAGGTAATCCTGTTCATCAAATAACATAAATAAAGTAAAAAGTTCTACCAAAAAAAAAAAAATCTACCAACACAACTCTTGTTTTTGATTGTAAACATTGCTTGGTCTATGCGTATTTCTCTCCTGATTCTCCCAGAAAAAAAACAAAAGCAAAAGTTTAAGTTAAAACAAAACTATTTGATTGATTTGTTAATCACATACACACAGCTTCTGGATTACTTACGTTCCATTAATTAATTATTGTGAATGGCACCCATTCACTCCATAGGAGTTTGTGAGCACATTTTTTTCCAAATCTGTTTTGATGAAGAAAACAAACTTGGATGACCATCTTGGATGGTAAAGAAATTTTCATCAAATTAAAATTTTTGGTGTAAACGTTTCTTTAAACACTTGGCAACCGACTACAGTAAAATAAATACTATTATAATAGTATTAAGGACAAATAACAAAATGACTACACTGAAAGAAAAAAATAAAATAACTGAAAATATAAATAAAATAAAAGCTAAATTCTAACATTAATAAATACTATACTATATAAATAATATTAAAATAATACTGATGTAAAATGGATACGTACAAAAACAACATTTAATCAACTGGGATTTAAGAGTCATTAAACTGTCCTGTCAAAATAAAATAAGAAAAAAAACTAATTTAGTGAGTATTTACTATGCACAATTAAATTTCAATATATACTCTAAGCTTGTTTAATTTCTAATCATATATATATATATATATATATATATATACATATATATACATATATATACACTGTATATATATATATATACACTGTATATATATAAAATTACTTATTTCAATAATTTTATTCTGGGAGGGCCTCAATGAATTATCAAACACCAACCACGGCAGTTCATTAGTCTATCAGCATGCAAATGAATGTGTAAATGAGTCATTAGACAGTAAGCGAGACTATATACTCAGGCAAAACAATCATTAAATCTGTACTTTACAAGACAAACACAGTTAGTCCACTAAACTAGCATGTCGGTCCACTGTAACTGATGTAATTTGCTTAAATGAACGATTTTTGTTGATGGTTTAGAACTTCAAAGAGAAAAACCTCAAAGAAATATCCCCTTACAGGTAGTCATTACACTGATCTTCTGCCACGGAGCAAATCTTCCTGCAAATCAGACCTTTGATTGCATTATACATCATATGCACTTAAAAGTGCACAGATGCCGATTTGTTGAGACTATTACTGCATGTTTGGCTTATTTGCATGCACACTCTTAATGAACTGCTAATGAAGATGAGGCCATGCTATATTGATGTGCACTAAGAAGGAAAAGGCTTTAGAGCTTGTCGTTGGAGTCAGAATCAGCGGGAGGATTACAGATAGACTCGCTGCAGGAGACCCAACACCCCTATAACCGGAAGACGCTGAATAGGAAGTCCATATGCCTTGTTCCATTGATCAAAGGGAACTCTGTAGATGATTTAAAAGCTTATCAAGAGGTATCGTCTTTTCCCATTTCATTTTTGTAATACTAAGGCCTGATTAAAGGTATCATGAGCAAGGAATCAGACCAATATGATGACTTTAATACAGATTATGTAAAGATGCCACTTTACAGAAAAAAGATAAACATTAAGAGGTCTTAGGATTCAATGTTTACATTATTCATGCATTAGTATAGAATTAGACAGAGCAGACTTTTTAAGGTATAATGAATTAGATAAGTAAAAAAATAATTAAAGAAACCTAGGCTGCATTTATCTGATTTAAAATACTGTAAAAATCTTATAAACATAATTTGATTAATATCTAATAATTATTATTAAAAAAATATATTATATTACATATATTTATGCATTATTACATTTTAAATTATTTTTTATATTTTTTAAAAATGTAAATAATTTCTTTGATGCATTTCCAGCATTATTACTCCACTCTTTAGTATCATATGACTTTTCAGAAATGAATTTATCATGCTGATTTGGTGCATAGGAAATATTTCTCTGTATTAGTTTCTTTCAGAAGGCACTGGTTGACTTCCCTCGCTCAAACCCACTTATGCATCTGCATTTTGCAGTGCTCTCAAAAAGAAAATTCAAAATGTGAATAATTGATCATCATAAATGCATTGTCAAAGAAATAACAAAGGATTCGGTTTCCTTTAAAAATAAATCTTGTTCATAAGAAATCCCCGAACGAATATGTGCTCTTAAAAGCACAGTTCTCCTGGATTAAGCAGAAAGGATTTCTGATATGTTTGAAACCAGTGAAGGTTGTGTAATATGTGAATTTAAGGATCGGCGCATAAAAATTGTGCATTGGATTGTCTTTCGATCCAATTAAAAGTAGAATCTGTGAAAGGAGGTTGAATTAGTTTTCACTTCTGAGTTAATCTCCTTTGTTGAGAGAGAAAGTTCATTGTGTGTGTGTGTGAGAGAGAGAGAGATTCTGCATGACACAGTGTAATCTGGCTCTTCACACCGTCCTGAGCTCAGCTTTGATCATGTTGTGTTTGATGGGAGATATCTGCAGACCTCATCTGACACCGCTGACTGCTGCACCTGTTCAAACTGATGAGATTTAATAGAAAGAAAACAACTCGACAAGATAATGCACTTCTCAAAGCACTCCGTCCCGCCGTCTGTCGCACGTATGTGCTTTCGAGGGCCTCCCTGGGGTGAAATTACTACGGGGGGTTAATAGCGTATCTCGGGGATGGTCAGGGGACGCACTGGATTACGAGGGACTATTCCAGAGGTCATCCTGCCTTCAGAGAATAAATGACATTTTGAGGAACTAATAATCTTCTAATGAAGCAGCATTTTCATGGGGCAGCTCAAAATACGACCCGAGCTCTCGTTCTGTGACTCAATGATCTCAAATTTTCAATCAGTTTCTAAAAAGGCAAAAAAATTATAAAATAAAATCTTGAGCACTCCAGCACAAAAACACTGGCTAGATGGATCTTAAAACAAGTTAAATGGCTTAAATCAAATATGAAGAATGATGGCCTAAGCTTGATATATTGTCAGATTGATTCAGAGTGATTAAAACTAGAATGCTTTCTGGGGGGGAAAATAAATAAATAAATATTCCAAACTTTTTACCAAAAACACTTAATATGAACTTGTGATTAATTAAATATCAACTAATTCCAAATATATTTTTATTACACTTTCTTAAAATAGCCCAATATTTCAAACTCTAATGTGATAAGTGTGTACTGTATGACTATTTTAATTACTGTGCGTGTTGCCAGATGTTCGGCAGTAGCAAACATTTGTAATTTCTTTAATAGATGGTTTCTCTTTTGATAACAACTAAACATCAATTTGGAATATTAGACAGACCTCTGAAGGATTAATGAACTGATTAATGAAATATTCAATATCCAGTGATTACAAATGTATTTTGCTTTGTATTTAATATACTTCCTTAAAGTAGTCAATTCCCAATTAGATGAGCCACCGTATCAAGATTTAAAATTTTTTTTATAATAATGTTCTAGAAAAAGCTTATAATTTCTTTAATAGATGCTTTGTCTTTTGATAACAACTGAACATCAAGTCAGCATATTAATAGAATGATTTCTAAAGGATCATGATAATGAGGAAAGAAATTAATTAACTGAATGATGATTGCATATTTTTTATTTTTGGTTGAACTATCCCTTTAAATGAGTCATACAAAGCCAATTTTCCACTAGCTTATATGATTCTTTAGGGTCTTAATGGAAAGTTTGTAATATATTTTGTTTTAAATTTCTCATGGATAGTGTAAAAAAAACGCAAATTTTACCCTGTCAAAAACAGCTCTTTAGAAATCCCTCTGTTCTGTGTACTTCCCCTTTAAATCTTCATGAGCTCCGCTGACCCCACCCTCTTTTCCGAGGCATTCTCAGAGGATCTTTTTTTAGCCATATTCATAGTGAAACTTGCTATTTAGCACACTATTAGGAAAGGTGATTTGCAAAGATTCATTAAAAGACATTATACTCACTGCTTCTGTAGCTGAGGCTGGATCATGAATGATTTGCGCGAACATAAACGCATTTGGGTTGATCAAGGGGGTGTTTCCCTTCAGAACCAACCGCAACGTTAATCCTCCGCGTCTTCAGTCACTCAGATGTCGGGAGTAAATCACTACTGCTATGTTCATTAATACATTCAACAACAAAACACCTCAATCTCTTAGGAGTCTCTCTTGTCTCTGCGTCTCGGTCTGATGACGGATCACTCAGGGCGGGTCTGAGGAAAGACACCAGTTCAGTCTGAGTGACACGCTGCTGTCAATCAACTATAGTGGGAGTGGCCTCTGTCGGTGTGACGCCACACCAACATGCATTTGAGAATGGCTTGATTTCAGAAGGGGAAACTTGTTTTTTATTAAATTAAAAGAAAACTACTGGTGGATCTTCATCATTGTAGGGTGGTTGTGTACACACATCCCAACACACATTTCAGTTCAAACAGCTTGAAAAAGTGCATGTACCACCAGATGGTCAACACATAGTCCAAACCCCAAACTCACACTATTGGTTGAATCTCTGCAATTGTTTAGGACATCCCAACAAACAGAGCAATATTTTAATTAAAAAACAATCCTTATCTAATCTTAATTTGCAAAATGACACACGTCACCTTTAAGTCCACCTTTAAACCTAATTTAACATCGTAGAGCATCTGAATTAAAATTAGGATGTGAAATGGAACCATTGAGATGTGCCCTGGGCTGGCTCAAAGCACGCAAGGTGATATATTATATATGTGGATATATACATCAGCGCATTTTCATTTCTCTTACCCCCTCAGAACTGAATCTATCTCAGATTGCCTCTGCTGCATTGTGATTCATAGCATATTGGGGAGGAATTCTTCCGCCCAGCTCAGAGACACACGTGAATACATGAGCAGAGGTCAGTCGGGTCACCAGAGGACGAACATCCCCCTCCTCAATACAAAAGGATGAAAAGAGAAAATGAGCTTGGTGCAATATCAGGTGTCATGTACAGCAAAAACCACCAAGCACACGCACACACACTCGAACATAGCCCAGTGTCAGCGAGGAGTGAGTGTCAGCACAAGCAGCTGAAGTAAGGAAATAACCCTGCCAGTGGCTCAACTCTTGAATGAATGGAAATTCGACTGGAACGATTTTCCAATTTGTGTCTGTTTGAGCAGATTGGCGCACTCAGAATGCCAACATCGGACAGCCCCTCACACATTATTCATGTCTCGGGCGGCAGAATGAGGTGCGGAATTACAAATTACTGAGAGAAAACTCAAAACAAAGTGCTCTTGAGCCACAAGTACCGGACGAGAGAGCTGCCATTGATTTCTTTGAGCCTGGAGTTGTATTATGGATGCAGTTTAATATCTGAGAGAAGGGGATCAGGATTTTCATAATCTTATGATAAGGAAAAGGATTAAGAAGAAAGACGGGATTAATTCTGCGATCTGCCAATATGGTGGACTAACACGTTTCCAGGGAAATGATATATCCCGCCACTGCACCACGGCCCTCCGTAACCCAATTACTCTTCCCTCGGGATTTAATTTGGTCATGGCATGCTTCAAATGATTGACCTCAGGTATACTTCCACTGTGAGTTATCTGAAATCTCACCTGTAGGGCTCCCACCATATTTAAGCGCTAGGAAGAATGTTCTGCAGTGTCTGTTAAGAAACAGTATTACTGGAGCTTTATGTTTTGTTGTAATATCCTTCACAATATACATCCTATCATATTGTCTTGTATCACTTCCAGGTTCAATTTTTGAGCCAATCGCCAGAGACTGAATATCAGGACCTCAAACACACAAAATTTGATGATTCTTTTCAAAATGCTGATATTCCTATAAAAAAAAAAAATAAATAAAAAAATTCAGACATTCAGTCCTAAAAGTTGAGGTTGCAAGAATTTTGAAATCACATAGAATATGAAGACATTAAAAGAGCATAAATTATTTAGTTTTTCAATTTTGTTTGCAGAGTAATAAGCGCCATGTTTATGGAAAGGGCAAAAATAGCCTACTTTTGAGTTGTTTCCTAAGGCTTTTACTCTATCATATACTGTGAAGTGTATCTTCCAAGGAACTAAACAGTAAAAATCCTACCCTGCTGGAATTTTTGGCACACTGAGATGTTCCTGTACATAATGTTCAAGAAGGGCTTGAGAAACAGCAGGTGAGGGACAGGTCGAAAGGAAACTCTACACTTTTCCAGAAGTAACAAGTGAGTATTATTCAGGAGGGAGGCGGACCTCAGGGATGTCCAGACGGGGGTGGGACATGTTCCTTGTCAATGGTGCTTGACATGTTTGGCACCTCTGGTTTGCGAACTTTAAAAATGTTAAAATGGTGAGATGCTTGTGAGCAACAAGTGGTTTTACACAATTACAGTAAGAGACGATAAATATATACGTTCAAAGTAACACTTTATTTCGATAGTCCACTTTAGACAGCCACTACTGTAAGAGTAAGTAACTTTGCAACTCCCTGTCAACTAACAGTCATTAGAGTATTAGAAGTCTGTCTACTTAATAGAGAACCGCTTTATGAGGATTGTCAATCAAAATCAATTCAAGAACTGATTCAAGTGTTCCCCTTGTTAAGCCACCCCTGAACCACAGACAATGTCAGAGGCATCTTTCCTGGGCTAAGGAGAAAAGAACTAGACTGTTGCCCAGTGGTCCAAAGTCCTCTTTTCAGATGAGAGCAAGTTTTGTTTTGGAAACCAAGGTCCTAGAGTCTGGAGGAAGGGAGAAGCTCATAGCTCAAGCTGCATGAAGTCCAGTGTTACGTTTCCACAGTCTGTGATGATTTGGGGTGCAATGTCATCTGCTGGTGTTGGTCCATTGTGTTTTTTGAAAACCAATGTCATTGCACCCAATTACCAAAAAATGTTGGATCACTTCATGCTTCCTTCTGCCGACCAGCTTTTTAAAGATGCTGAATTTATTTTCCATCAGGATTTGCCACCTGCTCACACTGCCAAAAGCATCAGAAGTTGGTGATGGTGTTGGTGTACTTGACTGGCCAGCAAACCCACTAGACCTGAACGCCACAGAGATTCTATGGAGTATTGTCAAGAGGAAAATGAGAAACAAGAGACCAAAAAATGCAGATGAGCTGAAGGCCACTGTTAAAGAAACCTGGGCTTCGTACCACCTCAGCTGTGCCACAAACTGATCACCTTCATGCCACGCCGAATCGAGGCAGTAATTAAAGCAAATGGAGCCCCTACCAAGTATTGAGTAAATATGCAATAAATGAACTAACTTCCCAGAAGGCCAACAATTCACTAAAATGTTCTCAAAATATTCTAATTTGTTGAGATGAATTAGTGGGTTTTTGTTAAATATGAGTCTAAATCATCACTATTTAAACTACTTTAGACTTTAACTAGACTTAAAAAAACTACTCCAGTATGTGTGCACTGAATTTATTTAATACACGAGTTTCACAATTTGAGCTGAATTACTGAAATAAATGAACTTTTCCACGACATTTCCATAATTTATTGAGATGCACCTGTAGAAAAGGAAAAAAGGCAATCATGCAGCAAATTCATTAAAACTTTAAAATTCAGAAAATATAAATATAAAATACAAACAAAAACTATAATATTATATTATTGATACTAAAACAACACTGCTGCCTGTAAAATGTGCCTTTAAATGAACATACTATTTTATTATAGTATTTTATTCAAACAAGGATTGTCAGCTGTGGCAAATGCAGATTTTTTCTAACTACAAAAGTCCCCAATCATCTCAGTGTGATGGACTCCGACCCATAACGCCATCGCACATCTATTCATCCAAGCAGATCCATGTTTCATGCTCACGTATGCATGAATGCAGCATCAGCTTGCCTCTGCAGTATCAGTGTTTCCCATTCAGCCGCTGTTGTTTTCTGCTTTATTGAGATTTAAATTTGCCTCAGGTGGATACTTGCTCCCTGGAGTTCATTATTTTCCCAGATTAGTCCAGTTTGTGGAATCAAAGATGTAAAAGGCGGCTAAGCTGTGTCTAATAGGCTCGAGTCTAGACGCCCCATTCCAATTACGCACTGTAAATAGATTCCGTAATTCAGCTTCAGGGTTTGTTTATTCAATTTTGTGCTCTTAAAATAATGTTAATTTCATTCTGAATTCTCCAAACCTTTGTTGAGGATTAAACAGCTCTGTGTCTTCGACAGAAAACGTGTCTCGGATCTTGAGCGCGACATACTGTATGTCCGTGCAATGGCATGGAATGTGTTTCTTGTTCCTTCCACAAGTTTAAACAACCCAAGAGTTCCTGGGAACGCAGTAATAACTGTGAACGGCACAATATACAAACCTTGATTCAATGTCGCAAACATGAAGTCATCAGCCGACTCCACGCTCATCACTACTGACATAAAGTCACAACCTAAAATCTCTATACAGAGAGAGCTAAAACTTTCATGAATTTAGCATTTCTTATTTATGACAACACTGTGTTCTCTTTTCTTTCATTTTTTTTCTGCTGCAGACCGCATGGTGACAATAACCTGTGTCTATGCTAGTCATCTCTGTCCTGCTTGCTTCCTGTCTGCTGTGTGAGAGGAAGAAAGCCGCACTGACCTTGAGCACAAACCAAGGACGGAGTAAGAACTCTGCGTACAGATAGAACAAGTATCTTTACTGACTCACAGACAAGGTTTTCTGATCAGCATGACTCAGCGTGACAGATAAAAAGCTTTAGAAGACTAGTTGACCAAAAATGAATGTTCTGTTATTATTTACTCAAACTCACACTGACTCAAAGCCAAACTATTTTTTTCCCATAAATACACACCAAAAAAGTGGCAAAACAGTTATAAAGTTAAAAAGTATAAGAGTATGCAGCCATTAATTCAGTGTCACACGAACCTTCAGAAATCACTTTAATAAGATGAGTTGGTGCTCAATTCAAAAATGAATAGAAATTATAAATAAAACTTTTGGAAATAGAAACATACTTCTAAAATTATTACGGTTTAATATATCCTTTTTTAAATAAATTATTAATTTCTTTCAGTAAATAAATAAATACTTTTATCCTCCAACTTTTGAACAGTGTGTATGTGTGTATATATACATTTATATACATTTATATATGAAGAGGGTTTTTTTTTTTTTTTGCAAAAACAGATAACTCTGTTTTTAACAATTCAAAAATAATTCATTATAATAAATTATAATGTCATGGAAAATTCAAATTTAGAAGCTTGTGTATTAAATAAATTCAGTGCACACAGACTGAAGTAGTTTAAGTCTTTGGTTCTTTGCATATGTACTTAACACTTGGTAGGGGCTCTTTTTGCTTTAATTACTGCCTCAATTCGGCGTGGCATAAAGGTGATCAGTTTGTGGCACAGCTGAGGTGGTACGGAAGCCCAGGTTTCTTTAACAGTGGCCTTCAGCTCATCTGCATTTTTTGGTCTCTTGTTTCTCATTTTCCTCTTTACAATACCATAGATTCTCTGTGGGGTTCAGGCCTAGTGAGTTTGCTGGCCAGTCAAGCAATGCTTTCGGCAGTGTGAGCAGGTGCCAAATCCTGCTGGACAATTAAATCAGCATCTGAAGGAAGGAAGCGAAGGAAATTAGGTGCTCCAAAATGTCTTGGAAAACAGGTGCAGTGACGTCGTTTTTCAAAAAACATAATGGATCAAAACCAGCATATGACATTGCACCCCAAAGCATCACAGACTGTGGAAACTTAACACTGGACTTCATGCAACTTGGGCTATTTTCAATCATATGAAAAGAGGACTTTGGACCACTGGGCAATAGTCCAGTTCTTTTTTTCCTTAGCCCAGGTAAGATGCCCCTGACGTTGTCTGTGGTTCAGGAGTGGCTTAACAAGAGGAAGTTTGTGTGTGGTGGCTCTTGATTCCTTTGAGCCCAGCCTCAGTTCCTTGTGACATTCCCCAAAATTCTTAAAATGATTTTGCTTGACAAACTTCATAAGGCTGCAGTTTTCTCACTTGTGCATCTTTTTCTTTCACACTTTTTCCTTCCACTCAACAAAAGTTTGGAACGCACCAGCAACATCAGCAGTCAAAAACGAACTGAACAGCGAAGGAAAATAACAGCAGTTGATGACAGACAAATCATAAAAGCTATGAAACTGGACCCTAAAATGCATGTCTGTAAAATCGCTAACAACCTCCAGAAAGCTGAGGTGATGCTATGACAATCTACTGTCCGCTGGAGACTTAGCCATAGAATTATAGAGGCTACAGCAAGACGCAAATCTCTGACCGGCACCAAAATAGGAAGTCATGGAGTTTGCAAAGAAGCACAAATGTTAGCCAGCAGAGTTTTGAAACGGAGTTCGATGGACAGTTGAGACAAAGATTAACCTTTATTTAACTGAAAAGCAAATGTGTGGAGAAAAAATTGGAAAAGCAAATGATCCCAAGCATACAACTTCATCTGAAAAGCATGAGGTGCTATCATGGCATGGGAATGCACGGCTATCTCTGAAACAAGCCAACTTTAAGAATGACTTAATGTGTAAGAACAGTAGCAGAATAAGTTTGGAAGGGTACAAAAATATCTTGGCTACCAATATTCAAGAAAATGCCAGCAACTCATCAGAAAGTCTTTCATATTAGATCAGGACAATAGCCCAAATCTCCCTGCCCTGTTTCACTGAAGATTTCCCAAATCAGTTTCCAGTTTTAGAATCCAATTGAACAAGATTTCCACCAGCTGAAGAAGAGACTAAAAGCAGAAACTCCCCAAAACAAGCAACAGTTGAAAATGGCTGCTTTTAAAGGCTGGGGAAAGCAAGTCTGAACAGTCTGGTGTTGTCTATGGGTTGCACAAGGGATCTGCAACTTAATATTAGCTTTTAATCGTTTACATTTGCTTTAAGTTCAACTGTCCTAGTACTTATATGCTAACATTAAATAGTGGGAAAACCCTCTAAAAGTGCACTCGTTTTATTTGGTAAAACCATCCCAGCAGGAACACATCAGAAGATGTTGATTTTGGTTACATTTCAGTTTGGGTCACCAAAATACATAAATTAAACATCTAAATATAACTGAAATCCAATGTTAAGTCGACAAAAAATTGATGTCAAATACTGATTTTCATTTTCAACCAATATGCTACATCTGTTGGTGTCATGTCCAGCGTCAATCTGGCGTACAGCCGCCTGGTTCCTGGTGGGATGTATGCATTAAAACAGCTAATAATTAAATGTGACATTCTGTAGTTTTGTCTCATATTCCTAATATTTGAAGATGTCTTAACTACACAGCAAGCAATTTCTGTCTGTCCCAATACTTATGGACGGCACTGTACATAGCCTGTGTGTGTGTGTGTGTGTGTGTGTTTGGTTAAATTAATGATTTTAGAAGACTTGGGATTTGGAATATGCTTGGAACACTTTGATGTTAGTTTACATGAATTTATAATTTTATTGTTAAATGGTTAATTAAAATGATAAACTGATGCTAAATAATCCAAAAATAATATATATTTTTAATGTTAAATTAATAATTACAAATATTGATGATAAAATAAAACAATGACAAAAATGTAACTTCCAAAAAAAAATTAAAATAAATAAATAATGAGAATACTCCAAGCACTATATATACCATAAGACAAGAAATATTTCTATACAAATTATTTGTTGCAAATTATATATAAGTGTTCAGGCAGTAAAATGATGAAAGAACAGTTTAGGAATGGAATATGTTTCTTGAGTTCTTGTAGCAAGGGACTTTCAGGACGTTTCAGAAAGATAATAATTATTCTTAAAATGGTTTGTTTTGAAAATTCACAACAGACCTGAGAATCAACAGATCCTGAGGCAAAAGTGTCTATTCAGCACTCGTTCTGTTCTTCACAGCCTCACCTTTGCTGAAAGCCGCAGTCACTTTGAGTCAGTCTATGCTGTTATAGCCCTCTGTGGACACCTTCTTTTACAGACTCCTAGGTGAAGAGTCATAAAGCCGCCTCAACAGTACAGACCGGGGTCGCCATTCTCTCTGACCCATAATGAGCAAACACACACAAACTCACACACACATCTACACCATGTCCGCAGTTAGCCATGGGTCTGGGCTACTCTCCTGCACCACCAACATGTAACTCTTGCACACTTCCTTCACAGCTGCAGACATTTTTTGTTTTGTTTTTTGAATGTCAAAACTATGGTTCATTGCTTTTGTTTAATTTTTCAGGTAACTAAAACACACAAATCTCACACTCAAAAAAGAAAAAACAGAAAGAAGACAATTCAGAGTCTCATGTGATGTACAAATGAGATCTTCTTCTTTTTTCTGGTATTGGAATACATGTACTACTGTTCAAAGATTTGGGGTGGATATAATATTATTGTTTTTAACATTGTTTATCTCTCTTATGTTTACCAAAGTTGCCTTTTTATAATTAAAAAAAAACAACTATTATGTACTATTGTCAGATATTATTTCAATATTTTTATATTTTTAGTGCTCTAAAACAATCACTTCCAAAATAAAGGTCTTTGTTTACATGCTATATGTGTGTGTACTGTGTATATTTATTATGCATATTTTAATGTAATATATGTTAATATGTAATTCACTCCTGTGATTGCAAAGTAGATTTTTAGCAACGATTACTGCATTCTTCAGTGTCACATCATCCTACATTAATACTTTATTAATATATACATTATTATGTTGAAAATAGTTGCGCTGCTTAATTTTTTGAGGAAACTGACACATATAGGTACAGTATTAGGCATTAGGTATCAAACAATTGATATTTAATGTAACTTTATAAATATATTTTATGTGTGTTCATAATACATTAATTTCTATTAATAATAAAAAAAATGTGAAAATATGTATTTATTAACTGACATATAAAACATTTAAAGCATAGTTCAAATATGCAATAATATCAAAGTTTGACAGAATCCTCTGAACTGAGGTGAGAATGTCATTTTGGTGTCACAGGACAAAAATAAAATGATGTGTGATACAAGCTGACTGAAAGCATGCACTTCAAAGGCACTTCCAAAAATCCAACAGTCTTTAAAATCATCCTGAGATGATGACTAAAGAGAATTGACCATCCTCATGTTTGATCAGAGCTGCTATGAAACTAGAAGGACTTTTTTCTTTTTTGAGGTCAGAAATAGGTATGATGTAAGCAGCAGAGGTTTGAGCAAACACTTCTGCAGCACGACTTGCTTCATGAACTCTGATTGTAAGTGACAAAAGTTACCTGGGGAAGAGCTCTGGGACAGGAGGAAGAGAATAGTGTTGAGTGGGTGGTCCATCTTCTGATGTGAGCGATGGAAGATAACGTAACTCTCTCTCTTCCTCTCTATATTCTTTTATGGGTTTTGATTTCTTTTTCCATGGTATGTGTCAGTGGAGGAGACTCAGAGGACGCTGCAGAAGTCTGGGCGGAGACAGCGCCTCGGGCTTCTGCCTCCAGCGGATTGAAGACCAAACCGAAGACCTTGGAACAGTTCGGTCCATCCACTCATGGTCGACTCTTTTCCCCTGTGTCTGAAACTGGAAGGTCAGATAATAACAGCATACATTCCTTTATCTACTTTACCTTACTCACTTCATCCATGTGATACGAGAATAAAATCAGCTGCTTTATCTCTGTGCATATTTAGATAGATTTCATTCAATACTGGATCTCAAATCTACAACATGGTCTTTGTTTTGGATGGTTATATAATAAAAATTATATATGCATTACAAATACAGATAGATAGATAGATAGATAGATAGATAGATAGATAGATAGATAGATAGATAGATAGATAGATAGATAGGCACTAGGCAGTCTGAACCGTGCCCGAGTGCATTTGACCACCAAAGCATGGTCAAAGTGTTTTTGTTTGCATATAATGTGTGTTTCTCTCTTTATACTGTATATGTAATATATAAAGACACACTCATACAACATATATTTTGAAAATATTTACATGCATATATACACACACACACACACACACACACACATATAAACATGTAAATACTACAGCACTAAATATATAAACACACACAAATGTATTTATATATAAACATATTTCTTTAAATTTATTCACTGAGAGTGAAAAAGAAAGAAAAAGAAAAAAAAAGGCAATTACCTGAGTCTATGAAGTGTCTTCAAAACGACACCTTCAAGATGTTCATTAAGTCAGACACAAAGCTCAGAGTTAGCATGCTGAGGCTTAGCCTAGCCAGGAGAAACACTACAAATAAACACACAATATTATTTCACACCTTCTATTTATTACCGAAACCTTCTGGCTAGTAAATCATTTGTGGTAAACATTCATTTCTCTAAGAGCAATTTCCTGAGGTTAAGAGCATCCAGAAGAGAAATATTAACACATTAATTCAATTTTTAACACCCTAGCATGCATGTAATGTTGCCGTAATTAATATAATTCATTTTAAAAGCCCTATTGACAAAACGTGCATCTATAATAAAAGTGAATTGCCCCAGTGAGAGCAGAACAGATCTTTATACACCTTGCCTCTTTGTGTGTTAGAGGCAAAATAACCCAATTCACAGTGAAGACACCTGAGAGAAGAGAGAGATGAGAAATAATTATAAAGATGACTGACAATGAGTTCAGAAAAAAAGTTCAAAATAAATGGCCTTTAAGCTGTTTTTTTATTTGATCAAAAATACACTGAAACAGTAACAGTGAGATATTATTACAATTTAAAATAGCTGTTCTATTTTAAATGATTTACTTCAGTGTCACATGATCCAGAAATCAATCTAATATGCTGATTTAATGATCGATATTTCCTCTTATTATTAATATCGAAATGTTGTGCTGCTTAATTTTCTTTTAAACAGTTATACATTTTTCAGAACTCTTTGTGGAATAAAAAGATTGAGAACAGCTTTTAATTGAAATAAAGACTTTTACCTTGTTAAAAACGATCCGTTTAATTAGTCCTTGCTGAATAAAAGTATTCATTTCTTTAAAAATAAAAAAAATAAATGCTGACCACACTTTTAAATGATAGTGTGTAGAATAATATCATGATTTAAAATTCTAAATTAAGTCAGTAACACTTTATTTCATTCATATTTTATGGTGCAACTATAAAACCAACTTACAAGGAAGAGCTACAAAATAATCCTAACTTAATTGTGAAATAAATGGTTGTGACCACTGATAGAAAAATGTTTGATGATGAGAAATAATATGAACATTTAATTCAATGCTTTCATCTTCCATTTTAAACATATGAGGACTTTTTTTAATATTTGCATTTAAATTGATTAATCAGCATAACATTTAATACATTTGATTAAAACCTTTACTCAACTGAGCGATCTTATGTTCTCATTTGAACACTGACCAAGTAAAAAAAAATAAAAAAATAATAATAATTCAAAGGCTAA
>JAUMHP010000082.1:12262906-12276151 GCA_032361065.1 Enteromius trimaculatus | reverse complement strand
GCGAATCAGGGCTCCCAATTGAATGACCCCAGTCTGTCGTCACGACATAACGTCATAGTGACTGACAGACAAGGGAATCATATTTACAAAATTGTTATAGCTAATTATGAATGATCGTTTATAATTAATATCCCAGTTGTTTTAGGACTGCAATGATAACCTCATAATACAATAAAAGTCCATCTTAAAACATTTTGTTACAAACTTTAGTTTAAATACCTAAAAACTTTCACATATATTTGAAATATATTTTTAAAATATCATATTATTAATTAAACATAATATACAAACCCACTATGAAACATACTATTAAATCATATATTTAGTAATTATTTGTATTTTATTTTAATAATGTGTTAGTAAACCTCAAAATCACAGCTAAAAATGAATCCATGCTTTATAAGTATTTATTTCATTGTTAGTAAGCAATGTTAACAAAAAGAACTTTTAAACCACAAACAAAATATGTGCAAGACCATGGCACTACAATGGTACTTTTTGTTAGTTTTTAACCGCTAGTCGTATGAAGGCTATAAGTGCTTTGTTAAGGATGACTGTGAAGAATGTTGGCTGGTTTGAGAAGTAACAAGAGTGCTGAGTGTGTGAGGCACAGTAACTGATGGAGCAGGGAGAGTGTTTGTGTTTGAATCATGTTCAGTGTTGCATGTCTGTGGTTATGGGGTATAGTTATGTATGGGGGTATAGTTCGCGGCGGGAGCTGGCCGGGTCAGCTATGACATGAGGAAGGGAAAGAGGCTTTGTACATCTCCACTGGAGTGAGCGCAGAGACGCTTCACTACCTTCACTAATATACCCTCCTGACTTACTGCAGATTCTCCCCCACACATACACACAAGTTTTACATGTTATGGGGACATTCAAAACACTTTTTAATGGTTTTTATACTGTACAACCGTTTTTTTTCTGTCTTCTTGCCCCAAACCAACACTGTAAAAAATAACTGATTTTAACAGAAGAAAACGGTTAAAATTCCCCAGCAAAAAAACCTTTTAAATATTTAACGGTAAATTCCTGTAAAATTTACAGGAAAAACCGTCAGCAGTGCAGTAATTCCCTACATTGCATTGCAATTTTTTTTTTTATTTAATGTTTTATCTTTAAAATAATTATCTTAGATGTTCTTATCAGATGTTTATTAGGGTTGTATGTAACATCTAATGTTGTTAAATTAATGTTTATTGCCTATTTTAGTTTAATGAGTCACCATTATGGTGTTCAGTATTTGTGTGAATGACACTAAGCACCTTCTATATAAGTTTATATTTAAAAGCTGCTTGTGGTTCATCATGTGACTTTCTCATCACCACCTGCATTTGGTGCTTATCATGTATTTTAAAGGTACAAAATAGATTTCACTACTTTAACAGGTTGGTATATTAACATTATATCAATTAATTAAATTACGGTATTTAACTGTAAATTTAACTTAAACTGCAAAACCAACAACCTCGTTACCTTATTTTTACAGTGGAATTCCAGAAACCACAGCTGCCAGTTTTTCACCATAAAAAAGTATACATATATATATATATATATATACCACCTTAAACATACATTACTAACCTCATATTTTGACGGTTTCGCTGCATTCCTTCAAAGTGACACATGGGCTGAAGCCTCAAGAGCCGCTCTAAAATGAAGGGTAGAGAAATGTAAATGTCTCTTTCATTGTATAAAACATAGTAAGCACATTTCCATAATACAATGCCTGAGTGTGAGGTTTAGTTTTCTTCCATTTGACAGACTATTGCATGTGAAATGAACACTTTCAGGCTCTTTATAGGCTCTCAGGGGCTTGGGTCCCTCTCCCCCTGTCTAGACATTAAACAGACTCTTCTCTGACCACCCAGGTGCCTCTCTTTTATTTATCACGGATGACACCTCTGCAAAGAAGACAGAAGGATCTTCCTTCACTCTTCTCTCGGCTGCCACAACAGACCTGACAGCTGTCGCTTTTCACTGACGACAGACTTTTTGCTTTCTTCCGAAGGGCAGTTTTTTAATCACGCATGTGAAATGCCATCTCTGTGTCTTTTTGAACACTTTATTTCGCTGGTATTTCCATATGTTG
Source organism: Enteromius trimaculatus (assembly GCA_032361065.1). Classification (NCBI taxonomy): domain Eukaryota; kingdom Metazoa; phylum Chordata; class Actinopteri; order Cypriniformes; family Cyprinidae; genus Enteromius; species Enteromius trimaculatus. The sequence continues at coordinate 12,274,059 of JAUMHP010000082.1, read as the reverse complement.
TGGGGAAGATGTGTATTTTAATGATTTTCTGATGACTGCGGCGTGATTTATTTGAAGGCAAGCTCCGCATCCACATTAGTAAACACTTTTCCTGCTCGCTGACCGCAAAGATGCATGACCTGAAACCGTGTCTCTGAAAATATATGACAAAAAAAAAAAAAGTAATCTTTCTTTCCCTCTCTCTAAAGATTTCCAGACAGCACACGGCCTGGTTTATTCTTAGTCGGTCCGGTAGCAGTAGTCTGGTAAAATGATATGAGAATGGACTCAAAACAGCTGAAAATTAATCATTGTGTTCTGGCGAACTGGAAAATTCAATACCTCTGCTATAGCCGTCGATAACGCTGACCAGAGCTTCATGTCTTCAGACCGTTTTACACTCTAGCGGAACTAATTGTGCTCAGTTGGGAATACTGACATTTGATTTCTCTCTCAGAGAAAATATAAACATATTGTGTGGCTGAAATTCAATAGTGCCAAGCAGCTTTTAAGCTCTCTTTTGAAGGGTATTTCTCACATAAACAAAACACACACGAATTTACACTTCAGACACTTGCCACAAATATGGTACACTTTGGTGCTCCACTACTTTATAAAGGAGAAAAATGACATTAGAAGGAATTTGTTTTGAGCTTCTTTTGGTGCGACCTATTATATAGGTTAGATGATTTATCTACACAATCTAACATAATATTCCCCTACTGTAGAATGAAAAGCTAGATTTAAATACATTAAATGTATGTTCATGATTTGACCTGTACCACAGAGGTCTGGACCTTTCCATCTGGATCAAAATCAAAAAAAAAAAATGCTGATTAAGTATATCATTATTCATAATATTGAATTGACAGTTAAGTTGATATTGAAAGTATATATATACTTGAGTTAATTTGGAAAAATTTATAATTTTACTTTTTATTTTTAAAAAAATGTGCATGTATAAAAAATATTTACATTTTTTAAATAGAAAATATATAATTTGGCATAAAAATAAAATTGAAAGGGCCAATTTTTCTCATGCTCTCAAAACTAAGAGTTGTTCAGAAAATCTCTCTCTGAATAAAGATGAGATGTGGTAGATTTACATTCCTTGATGACTAAGGATTGTGGGTAATTATGAGGATCCTTGCTAGATTTAATTTGTGCTGCATGTGGTATGATTGGCCAAGCAAACTAATCAAACTACCTCCCTCACACACACACACACACACACAGAGAGAGAGAGAGAGAGAGAGAGAGAGAGAGAGACAGAGGTCATTGCAACTTCAACAAAAGATATTCACCTCTCCACTGCAGAAAACGTCAATAACTTCAGAAATAGTTTTAGAAGATTCCTACAGAAAGACACAAGTGGGAATTCATGAAAGAATAAATAAATTGCTGGTGAGGTTTTGATTAACTGGCATGGTTAGCATGGCAAATCCCCCTAAAGATTCGGAGATTAGAATGCAAAGTGTCTAAAAGCTCATAAAAGCAGTGTTTTCCCTCAGGAAAGTGGTGGTATTGTTCATATTCAGTGCATTTTCTGTGAAAACAAGCATTTAATCACATTGTGTGGAATGAATGTGTAATATGCCCCGAGTGCGTATAGCATGCAAAATGACTCTGAATCTCCTCACCGCTTTACCACTGCTCTCAACAAACAGAACCACAGTGGGTGTTTATAATCATATCTGCCTGTTTACTAATACCAAAAATCATTTCAGACCAGAATTTTCTTTATAAAATGAGGTCTGTTTAGACAGATTAGGATGGAGATGTCACGATTGATTGAGAAAGGTGAAATAATGCCGACAGGTTACGAAAAAAGTAGACAGCTGGCCAATATATCAGCGGATTTACACAAAAGGATTAAGCGCTGGTGTAGAACACAATTGTATTATAGACTAATACATATTATGTTCCCAGTTCTCAGTGTTAATTCTGAGAAGCATATTTACTTCAAAGAATTTTGATCTGGGGAAAGTAGAACAATGGGTCGAATGCTTATCTTACAGATTAAAACCTTATGCTGCAAGTTAAAATCGTTAATATTAAACAAATGCCTTGCAGTAATATTATTTATGAATAGATAGGAAGCAGCTTTAATTCCAGAGGAAATGATTGTTTCGCAAAAATTAAAAAGAGAGAAGATTTAGCATTAATCAAATAGTGGAGAGCAACCTGTTATAAATATTCATTCTAGGTTTTTCTTAAATTGTTTAAATTGTCTATGAGAGAAACCACAGATTTTTACTTAAAGTCACGTTTCTCCTGATGGAAGTTTTCTAATTGATTTAAAACCCCATGAAATACTTTAAGAATTGCAGTTTTCTGTCCTGTATTGACATATTTCCTGTGGAAACTGTAAGTAGGTTTTAGTTTATCTTATAACCATGAGCCATAATTTGCTATTCACTGATTGGTTCTGGGGGAGGGAGATGCTCAATCTAGAAAGCATTTATTTGGACAGAAATCTATATAGTGCAGGATGAGTCATACATATTTTTGGGCTGTTTTCTAAAACAATGTAAATTTTAAACGTGTAATCTCTAAACTTTGTCAACATCTGCAGAAAAAAAAAAAATGAAAGAAAATAATTTTATTTTTCCTTTTTTTTAATTGCAAATAATGTTGAAAAGTAGAAGGACTGAAATTGTATGTTCTTTTAAACCATCAACTCTACTTTGATTTCATGGGGTCATTAAACTGGAATTCAAATCTAGGAATATCGATAACATATACACAACGGACAGAAAATGAGATAGAATGGCAAAGATGGACAGAGAGAGAAAAATGCAGAGCCACAGATACTAACAGAAGACATTACCATCATTAAACCGGCCCAGATGGCTCCTACACACAGTGTGCTTTATTCCTCTCGTCCTTAAAATCAAACATCTCATCCTTTTAATTCTCTTTTGTATCTGTGAATAGCAAGTACATGTTGTTAGAAATGTGCCAGGAACTTTGCTTTGCTTTTTGAAAATATTTAGCACCAGCAAAATGTAAAAAAGAAAAGAAAAAGTAATTTACAGTTTGGGCCCATTGCTTTAAATTAAACCTGGAAATTAAAAGAAAATGTGATGAGGTTAAAGACAAAGCAAATTTGTGACAATATATTACAAGCGAAATAGGAATACTTCACCCACAAATAAAAATTGTAGGATTACGTCATCTATGGATCTTCTGCAGTGAATGGGTGCCGTCAAAATGAGTGCCCAAAGAGCTGAGAAAAATATCACAATTATTCATGACTCCAGTCTTTTAATTAACGTCAAGTGAGGTGAAAAGGTGAATGTTTGTAAGAAACTAATTTATCACTAAGACGCTTTGGAGTCTTCTATGTTCTCCAGGGAAAAGCTTGTCCCACCTGAATGAGGAGAGAAATATGCACAGATCAGGCACTGGTTACAAGCCAAAACTAAATAAAAAAAAAGTACTAAACACGTTATGTAGATGTCAGACAGGACAACAGGGGATAAACCTTTTCACTGAAGAAAGTGTTAATATGAATTATTGAATGGCATTTTGGCCAGAAAGTATGGTTTAAAGTTAACAAGACATTAGTTGATTATCAAATGGATTACTTGTGGATTATTGTTTTAATCAGCGGTTTAAACTCTCATTCTGACGGCACCCATTCACTTCAATGGTGAGTAACCTTAACCTAATATAGAATTATATAGAATTATCTTTTTATCAAATAATTTGCTTATATCTATTTAGAATTAAGTAAAATACAGCATTACAAATACATGCAGCAGAAGTAAAATTAAAGTTTAAAATAAATTGTTTTTTTTTTGTTTTTGTTTTTTTAGAAAACAAGGCAATTAAGAAAAGGACATTTGCTGTCTACTGTCAGGGACTTTACAAAGAAAGCCATTTGTAATTGCTCATAATTACCAGTAAACACTTGTCAGGAACAGTGAGATTGATGTCAGGGGCAGAAATGTAGTCTCTTAACCATAAAACACTGGTCCAAATTGCTGTAAATGTATTCAAGAATTACAGCTTTCGTGGAAGAAGAATAGCACAGTGTGCTGTGTATAAATAGCTCAGCCTTCACAATGAAAGTTTTGTTTCTATCTGTGAATCCCCACTAGCAGAACTACATTCCATCATTCCATCGTCTCTTCATTCTGCCAAAACCCTCACAGCATTCGTGATTGGCACAGATTTCTAACAAAGAGAGAGAGAGAGAGAGTGTGAGGGAGAAAGAGAGAGATGTGCACTTGCCTCTAAGTGACCTTAGCATCCGTCAGAAAGATTCTTAAGGAATGGATGAGAACACTGACCTTCAGCTAGGGCCCCTGACAGCCATGACGAATTTCAAGGACTTCAACACTTTTTAGGTGTTGCACTGTTGTTCTGCCAACACTGTATGATTTAATCCAGTTTGAGCAGTGACACAGGCTGGCAGTGCAGTCCCAGATGCAGGGACAGATTTCAGAAACAGGCCAGACGATGCATGTAGCCAATCTGGATTATGATAAGAGACAGACAGAAGTGTCCCGCTCTGAATCTCGGAGTGTTGACTTCTGTTCTGAAGAGCAGTCAGCATGATTAGCATTGCAGAGCGCACTCCAAACAAATCTAGAACCGGTGCTGCATTTTAAACATGCTTTTAAAAATGCTTTTTTTTGCTTACCGAATGAGCGACGTGCATTCATTTTTAAAGCCCAAATTAAAGTGTTTTCATCAATACCTGTGCATTTCAGGTGTAACTAACTCTTCAAGATAATGAGAAACAGAGGGGGATAATGAGGAAGAATAAAAAATTAAAAGCAACATAAATTTGGACTTGCTCCATCTCTCGCCTTCCCCTGGGCTTCTTTTTTAACTCGAGCGTCTAATGGTCTGAATAAAAGTTTAGATTTTTGTCAATAATGATGCAACGGAAGGTTGTGAAGAAAAATTGATGCAATTATCAAGACCAGTGCTGAATTTATTTAAATAAATAGACATATTCAGACATATTTCACGTTTGCATGCATACAAATATTCTAGTCATAATGTGATTATTATGGATCCTATAAAATTGCAATGCAATTTTCATAAAAAAAATAAAAAAATAACAATGAATAAATGTCATGCATACAAACATAAGAAAGAAAGAATGAAGGAAAGAAAACATGGTAATTAAAAATAAAACATCTGAACCTTTATTTGCCAATTCGCCTCTAAATGTGTGCTAATGTTAGGAAATGAGAAATAATTTATCATTTATTTTAAATTTTCTTAAAATAGCTATAAAAGGCTTAACTAAAAAAGTATGTTTGCTATGTTCATCTTAATGTTTCTCATTGATTCAAGCACAAAAAACAAACCACTCCTAAGTGCTATTTACAGTGTTAACCTCTCAGTTCATGGATAAAAGTAATATGGATTGCAAGTAACAGCAAACATCTCGAAAGCTGCCGCATTCCCTTTGTGAAAGGTAAAGATGAAAGGAAACAACATATATGCTACCTACATGTGCAAAAGAGGGCACAGCCTCATTGTGAAAATGTACAAATCTGTGAACTTTTAGTTGCATCGAATGAATATGAATTGACTGGTGTCCTTGAAAAAACTTGGAAAATAAAGAAGGGGTAAAAGAACACACCCGAGGCAAAGATCGGACTTCTTTGGCAGTGGTACTAAGTGTAAATCTCCTATAGTAAATATCTCATCCAGGTATGAAGACTTGGTTCCTTTAAAAGCTTTTTTTTCCTGCGGAATTGTTAATAATGACTGACAGTCATGACACCTACACATGTGAAGAAAACCTTTCAAAAAGGTGTGCATTTGCATAAATAATAAGAATCCTCATAGCTGTTGAACAGCTGCTACCACTGGGAGCTTTCCAAAGTAATGAGTGATTACATTTACTGCAATCAGAGAACTTGCTGTTTTCCAGCATGAGAATGTGCCATCTGACAATACCAGCACAACATGTAATGTTGGTGTGTGTGAGAATATATCCTTAGCCTTGGAGAAAGTTATCTATCTATCTACTGTAGGCTATCTATGCTAGTGAATTTTTAGTTTTCAAAAATTACAATTATGAATTCTAGACAATCAAATTTAGAAACTGAATTAATTTGAAAAGCATTTCTTGATTGAATTCTGCATGATGCTTAATTCATTGTTTTATCATTTTTAAACAATTAAACCTGCAGAGACATTGAATGAAATTTAAAATGTTACTTCGGCAATTAAAAAAAAGGAAATACTGTATGCACAAATTCAGACAACTTAATCTGAAATTAAAATGAATAAACGTGAAATAAAAAAATATAAGATAAGTGCACATATACATTACCAAAAAAAAAAGAAAAATCTGAATTAGAATAAAACCTGAAAATATACAAACAAAACCTACTTGAATAGAAATAAATACTGAACTGTAAAAAAAAAAAAAAAAAAAAAAAAAAAAAAGGTAACACTTTAGAATAGGGAACACTTATTCACTATTAACTACAACTTTTCTCTTCATAAATTAATAAGTTGCTGCTTATTAATAGTTAGTAAGGTAGTTCTTGAGTTAAGGTATTGGGTAGAATGCTTAATTACTACTAATAAATGGCTAATATACTAATAACATGCATGCTGATAGGCAACTAGTCAAGAGACATCCCCCCCAAAAAAAACCCACATAAAATATTATTTTGCTGCTTGTTGAATTTGCTTTTAATTAAAAGGATAGCTCACCCAAAGATTTTCATTTTCATCATTTACTGACCTTCATGTTCTTCCAAACCTACGGTGAAAAAGTATAGGAAAAGTATAGAAAAATGGCTGTTATAAAAACTTCTTCTGCTGTGTTGAACAGAAGAAAGAAACTCATACAGCTTTAGATCAACTATTCAAAACATGAAAAACATTTCCTATTTGTTCAGTTTGAGTTGGGTATACTCAGTTGCAGTTACTTTTTGTAGAATAATCTAAAACTGGACAGTAGATGTGGGATCGGGACAGTAAACTGTTTTAGAGGACCAGAAAAGGCCTGTACGTGTTGAATGATCAGTTATGTTTGACATTTAAAAGTTTCTGTTACGTTGAAGTTGTTGTGGTCATCACCGTGCTGAAGAGTGGAGCTTCTGGCTATAGGTTGTGGGTGGCTACATGACTTAAGTTCTAATGTATGTTGCTCCACTCAATGAGCAATAGCTGCACTAATGTCACGAATAAACTCTTACTTGCTCACTGCAGATGTTTGCTATCCCACAGAAGCTATTTTTAAACACACAATAGCAATCAAGATGTCATATTACTCACTTTTTATATAATGTAATATACTGATAGACTTTACCTAAGTTCTTAGTGTATCATAGCTGTTACATTTAGGTACTCCTTAAACAACACACATGATAAAATCTACTAAAATAAATTAAAGGGACAAAAAGGACATTTTTACCTCAGGTTTACTGAGTAGATTCTATGGTTTATTATTATTATTATTATAGTATGTAAAAGGTATACAAGTAATATTTAAACAACACGATTTAATGTATATAATCGTCAGTCCTGCTGAAAAGGTAATATGAATTACACTAGTGTTTGACTGTGTGTGTGTGTGATGTCTGTGACCACCCTCACCTTTCCTGCCCACAGATCTATTAGAAAATAGAACGTCTCCACCTGACAGTTTCCCGGCTCTCCTTGTCTTTAATTTGAGCTTCCCGTTACAGGTGTCAGTCTTCTGCTCTGCGCTGTCAGCCCCTGTCCATTACAGCGGTCAGCACTGCTCAGAACTCTGGGAGAAATTGCCTATGTCTTAAGTTAAATTACAGGCAGACTACTGCAATTCAGTTTAACCTGACGGGAGAAGGAAAAAAGAAAAAACACATGGCAGGCAGTCTAAATGAGTCTGGATTCAGAATAACTGGAGTCTATGCCCAATATTGAAAGACTATCCTACGAAATGTCCAGGAAAAATAAGCAATATACTTATCTGACGCTTCCCCTGCTGTCTGAGAATATTGGAAAATGTAAGACGTTCCATTCGACTAATATTTGTTCCGTGAACAGTCTTAGAAATGTCTGAAAACAGAATAAGGCTTTCAGTCCCCTGTCCTGAGGCCTTTAAATACAGCACAACACATGCATACTAAGCAATATCTCCGTTAGATGAAAAATAGCAATCACCATGATGGGCGGCGAGAGAAATACTGATCTCTAGTGAGTTATGGGCATCCAGGGCAGATGAAAGTAACTTCCTTGCTCTATTCGGAATATCATTATTCTACAGATGCTCCTGGGCTCATTTCAATAGACCACAGTGGCCATATTTTAGCTTGACAGTTGAGTGACTATATCAGAAACAGATAATGACACTCGGGCTAATATCAGCTTCAGCTCCTGCGAACGGTGACAGGTGAGGCATCGCTTTATAAGGCTATTGAAGATTTATCAGCTGATTAACCTCTGCTTTAGGTTGTTAGCAGTATAAATAATTGAGGTTTGAGCTGACACTTGGAACATGGTAGTAATTTGAGCGGGAAATAAATTGGATGGAATGTGAACATTCATTCATGGACTTCTGGTTGGTGCATCGCATTTTGATCGGCCCAGAAACCATGGTGGTTGGATTACTGTCTTGATAATTGCTGAAAAACAGTAAAAATATGCATATAATTCTAAAAAAGGAATCCAATGTCAGGCCAAAGTTGTTAGTCTTTTTGTTCTCAGATTCAGAATCTTAACCATAATTAGGCATACTGTAATTGCTTGCTTTGTTGTATACATAAATAACTGTTGTAACTGTTAAGACACACTGTAAAAAATTACTGTGCTTAACAGTAAAAAACTGTACAAATTATACAGTAAAAATTTGTTAAAAGGTTAACAGTGTAATGATTCCAGTCAGTGTTCCCCTGTCTAGTCAGTTGTTGACTGTCTGTTCCCTTGTGTCTCCGCCCCCTTGTTTGTCTCTATGGTTTTTGATTAGCTCCTCCTCCCTTATCATCTCGTCCTCGTGTGTATTTAAAGAGTCATTTGTGTTCCAGTCTCCACTGATCACTGAGTTTATCTCGTGAAAAGCGTTTCCTTGTCTTGTGTTTTGTTTTGCCTGTGTACCGACCTCTACCTTGTTTTGGATTTTTGCCCCTTTGGATATTGTTCACCGATCGACCAACCCTTGCTACCGTAACAGACTATTATTGTGTTTGCCTCCACCATTCCCGTTTGCTGTCATCTCGACATCTACATGACCATGTATTTCAATAAAGCCCTGCGAATGGATCCGCATGTGCCCATCTCTTTCGTTACAAACTATACACAGTGAAAACTGTAATATACATTTCAGACAATTTTACAGTAAAATACAGTTGTTTTTTTTGTGAAAAGTGAAAATGATTTTATAATTTACTGGGAAAAAACAAACTGGCTTTCCCAAAATTCCCTGAATTGCATATAATTTTTTTTTTTTTTTTTAATAGCTGGTGAACAGTAAGAGTTTTTATTTGAAAAGAAATTAATAATTTTATTCAGCAAGAATACATGTGTCGTAAACTTCCTTTTCATCAAAGAATACTGAAATAAAATTATATATATATATATATATATATATATAAATCAGCATTACAATGATTTCTGAATAATCAAGTGACACTAACAACTGAAGTAATAACCACTGAAAATTGAGCTTTGCCATCACTGGATTAAACTACATTTTAAAATATGATAAAAAAAAAGTTACATAACTTTAAAGTTATTTTAAAGTCATTTTAAATTGTAACACTATTTTAATATTTCACTATTTTTAACTAAATAATACCACATAAAGCAAGCATAAGTGGCATATTTCAAAAACATCTGAAAAATCTGACAAAACTTTCGAATAGTGAGTTACACAAAAATGCATTTCCTTAAAATATAATCAATATTTCGCTCCACTCTATATGCCAACCAGGATAAAAATTGATGAAAAGGTTTCTGGGATTGCCTTATCTATGAAGCACACATGAAATGCTACTAAACATTTTAGCCACAAGGTATTTTATGAGCATAATTTAGCTGCCTACTGTTTGGAACAGCTATCATATAAGCGGTGTCCCTATAATGTCTATAAATATCACCAAGGTAGGCAGCTCACTAGGTTTTGGAACAGAGCTAATTTGTTGGCTGACAAATTACAGCTGTTTAAGTGATACGTTGACACATTGCTCAGCCTTCATCAACTCATTACTTTACGTCAAACAAGCAACAGTTCTGAACTGGGTTATAAGTCATTTTCCCTCGAGGAGTCTGAGCTCCTCCGTGCAAGACGCTCCTTAAATGTATTAAAAACCTTTATACCCCAAGTCTGATGTAATGGTGCGGATTAAAATAAACACTTGGAGTTTGAATGGGTCGCTGACTTCTTAGAGAATGCTTTTTGGGCCTCTTGTCTTTAGACTGCAATCTATTGTCAAGCCCCAGCAGCCCATTGACACAGCCATTGATTTCCTGATTAATGTACCTCTCTGTCATTGGTGTTTAGAGCAGTAGACATCATTTTAATGTGTGCATGATCAATAGCTCCATCAGCACTGAAAATTTCCAGCAGGCAGACAGCGGGAGATGCTGGTCTGCACCGCACAACCCCTTTAACACACAGAGCCGAGCTCCTCTGTCCTCCATCCCCTTGTTATAAATCTCATACATCAGAACTTTCAAAATGCGATCATACCAGCTATATACAAATCTATCTATCAGTCTGTGTCACGTCTATGTCTATTTACCTATTTATCTCTTATGGGAAAATTCTTTTCTCCAAAAGAAGACAATTATTATTTACTCAGCCTCATTCTAAATGTATTTAACTCAGGGTTATTATAAAAGAACTAAAACCAAAACTAAAGCCATTTAAAAAATAATAATAATAAATTCAAGTCAAGCTGAAGAACTAAACACCTTCATATCGATAGATTTCTACATTTTGTTTACATATATATACATATATATATTTAATACATAAACATATAATTTTTCTTAAATATATAAATGCATGTGTTTGTGTTTATATAATAAATATGCATATACACTCTTACATTATGTAAGCAAAAAAACTTACTTTGAGAGCACTAATATATACTTTTATGAATATATTTATTTAAAAAAACTATCAATGATATTAAAATTACACTGGTTTGACTTTCTTCTTTGGAACATAAAATATACAAGCTGAAGAATAAGCCGGTTTATAT
>JAUMHP010000082.1:12215868-12240250 GCA_032361065.1 Enteromius trimaculatus | reverse complement strand
AAAATAATTTCAAATTCAAATCCGAAATCAAATTCAAAACTATTTTAAATCCCATATAATATTCAGTTTTGTTAAATTACACTTGTAAATTATTCAAATGTGCATAATTCAAATTCAGATAGTTTTGTCATAAAACTAGCTCCATAGTAAACAAAACCGCACGTCTGCGCCATACATTAAGACGGAGAAACGCAGAATAAATCTTTTTTGTGGATAAATATTGACAAATACTATTGAAAGCGGTAGTGTGAACACTTGTGCGTGCGTGCGCGTGTGGCGGAACTGCGCCGTGCGCGATACAGAAAGCGAAACTTAGGCTTCGTTTCCGAAGAGTTGATCATCCACACTGAAACGACCGAAAACGCTTACGTTTCTGTTCTGCGCATGCGTGAAATGTAAGATGATTCGATCTGCGTCATTTCCGTCTGCCGTTTATTTACTTTGCAGCTCTTTGAAACGTCACAGCAAAATGTCAAGGAAAAGCAAGAAGACTTGCATCTTCTTTGAAGAAAAACTATCTTGGAGCATGTACAAACTGATATTAATCTTTAATAGGGCTGTCAAAATTTAGAGCAAACAAAACAACTGCTGTACAATGCCATCCACCATTAGTTGAATTGGTCACATGACTGCATTATATGACTAAAATGCGCCATCGTTTTCGAAAGCCTATGTTTTCACAGTCCATACTGCGATGCGAAAACAGTGTTTTCAAATGTATCCACTTTGGAGAGCGTTTTCAAAAAGCTCAGTTTTGCTTGACCAAAAACGGCGTCTCAGTGTGGACGGAAGGCCAAAGAAAAAGATGCGTTTTCAAATGAAAACGTATTAGTGTGGACATGGCCTAGAGACAGAACTGACACATAGTCATGTAAATGGTGTAAATAACATAAGGCTATTTTATACACTTCTGGTCAAACACCCTGGCTAGTGCTACAGTCTTATTGGCTCACTGAAGTTGATGAGATTAACCTCTTCAGGTATCGAAATTGGGTACCTAAAAAGTACCAAGATACCCAGCCCTATCCACAAAAAGCAAAGCGTTAATTTGCTCTGCTCTTGGTAGACTGTGCAAGTCATTATGGAAATGTTAGTAAATAACATGCTGAATTTTCCCTTCCCACTGCCGCATTTATGGAATTCTAACGCTAACTTGCCCTGTTTAGTAAATCTTAATGCTTTAATCTGTTTGACTAGCATTAGACAATTTCCAGAAAACATTGTGCACTGTCTGTATCAGCCTGTCAAAACAAAGTTGTGTTTACAAGAGTTTTTGAGGAAGAACTAATGACTGAATTTTCCAAAGCTGTAAAAGATATTTACAATTTAGTTTTAAAGCTCTTAGGAGCAACCAAACTAGATATCCATGAGAAGAATCAAGTTATAGCTGTGAAATAATCTACATATATTCCCTTTAGAGAAAACGATTGCATTACATATTACTTCTACACACCTTTCTGAGTGCAAAATTGTTCTATTTTGAGCAGAGCCAAAAGCAAACATAGAATGCTGTGCTTTTATTTTAATTCTTTTTTATCATGCCACTCTATTATTGTGGTCGCAACCATTTCCAGTAAGCATGCCCATATTTAACATATTTAACATATTTAACATATTTAACTACTCCGGTTGACCGGAGATGTCTAAAGTCAAACTGCTGTAGTTCAATTTATCTGTGTTTATAATCAATAATCCATACCTTCCATGCACCAAACTACCTCAAACATTTCTTGTGCCTCATACACTTCAATGCACACTTTTTCAAGTGCAATCATGGGTACTCATCTACTGGGATCTATTCTGTGTAAGAATCTCTGAAGGAGCATTGAGCCTTTTATTGTTTCAAGGCAAGAGGTTATAATCAAAGCACACACAGATTCAATTCTTAAAAAGTGTTCTGGGACATGCAATAAATATGAGGTTCATTACAGTACACAATGTTTAATGTTACGCAGGTGGCCTCCAGCTTCGGCGTTCAACCCTTGAGGCAGCAGCTTTGGCTTTTGTCTGTATTTATTTGTCAGTGCTTGCCGCACCAATACAAAATGTATCCTTGAAGAGTGGCAGCTAAATTAACTTATGTTCCCATGGTGGTAATCGATAGCATGTGTCCTACAGAAATAGTGGTGATTAATATCCTGTGAACTGTTCTGAACTTCACACAGTTTGAATTTTATGTAATAGCACTCAGTAAATGTTGTTTACTGCCCCCCAACAAAATCTAATGGCGAGGCGAGAAACATCCATCGTTATCCTTGAGAGTGGTCCAGATTATAATATAGCGGTGCCGGGGTTTTTACGTGTCTGTTGTTAGTAACGTTTTTCCGAGGATTTGTGTGTGGAGTCATATTGTGCCTTGCTTTCTAATTGTGAAATTATGGCCCAGGAAGATTGTCAAAATTTCTCAGAGGCTTCAATTGGTATTCAGTAAAGGCGATTAACTGTGTGACAGGAATATATCAGAACTCTTGCAAGCCTACACAGAGCATGATTTTCCTGTCAGATATCTGAAGTCAAAGGTGGTTGAGACATCAAGTGATGTGGAGAGTCCAATATAATGGCATGTAGTTTTAACAGTCGCAGTTAAAAGGTGCGCTAAGCGTTTTGAAAAAAAAACGCTTTTGACTACAGTGTCAGGTGAAACACACTTGCAGCCAATCAGCAGTAAGGGGCGTGTCTGGTTATGACACAGAGATAAGAGTGCTCAATTTGAGTGCACAGGACGGATATTAGCATTGATTATAGAGAGAAAGAAGAAGATAGAGGAAAACATTAGAGGGATAAAACATTAAAAAGAAGGGTTACGATCAGGCGAGAGGTGAGGTCTGCATAAATTCAGAAACTCAAGCAGCGAGAAGGGCTGAAATTGGATGCAGACATTGTGTTGTTTCTTCTTGATAAGTGACAATGTCAATGTCATTTCTATGGTTGTTTTAGTGTTTATGGTGTTCTACTGTTGTGTCATTAAAGCCGTTAAATTATCAACATTTATATCCACACTAAGTCAATTTGTGTCTACAAGGTTGGGTGATACAAATAAATTTAATTTCATGGTAACAATATATCTTTACATACATCACAATTTAGCTGTTTTTTCTTTAAAAAAGGTATTTAGAATTAATTTTTTTTTAATACCACATAAATTCCATAATACTTGTCACCAGAGTTAGGGTTAGGAATAATAAAACTAGCCAAACTTATTAAAAAAGACTGAAGCCAGGTAAACAATCAGTGATAAATACGTACAAGAAGGTAATAATTACAAGAAACAGAACTTAAAAGCTACAGTACACAGTTTACACTTCGCTGTATAAATTAAACATGTATTTCTCCCTAATAAAGTCCTTAAAGTCCTTTTGTTGTTTGATTAACATGAATGACGGACAGCAGGAATATAAGACAGCTGTCTCTTTATGGGCTCTCCGGATCCAATATGCTGTTACACATATTTTCTTTCTCAGTTACTTGCATTCAGTAAGGCCTACTGTGTTTACAATGGTACCTGCAAAGATGGGAATTTGGATGGGAAAGTGTGTATTGAATCATTGCCTATAAAGTGGCAAAAACAACCAACTTCATGTGCATGCGTCTTTCCCACTCTTTCACGGCTGACTGCTTTTCAATAGCTTAAAACCACTTGTTTTTAAACTGCAATGCTTAAAAATTGATGCCATCTCGACCACCTGACAAACTTCTAACCATTAATCACCTTTACTGTTAATTAACCATGACGATTTAAATCGGTTAATAGCGAAACTGGTTAATCGCTGCCTTCCTATTGTAAAATACGCTCAAAAAATAAAACAACATTTAAATGAAACATGGCACAGTCAAAATGTAATTGGTTGGTAAAAAAAAAATAAAGAAGATGAAGAATAAAATCCGTGGGCAGCGGAATGGGGGAAAAACACACTATTTTGAAATGTGTAATGTTTTTAGAAAGTCGTGTCATTTGGAAGAAGTTGCAAAATATGCAAGACATGAGTGCAGTGGTCGAACAAGTCCATCTAGCATGTGTTGCGTAGGGGAAAAAAAAGTAGTCCACTGGAATGAAATATCGTGTTCTGTGTAAACCAGCACTTACAGTATTCTGCATAGAAGAAGATTCACAGAATCATTCGAATTTTTTTCTTTACAAATCACAGCCCTCTCCTAACTAGACCTCAAAGAACTTTTCAAAGAATTTACTCATGGCTTAGATGGGAGGCATTTGGCTGACAAATTTGTGCAGTGTTAGTCAAGAGGGAAAAAAAGCCTGTACTGTCCCAAACCCTCCAGTAACCCACATTCAAACCGTTTCTTTGAGTGCTACATCAGAGCAGCAAACCTAACACTAAGCTTAGGACAAGCAAAAAGCCTGAGGCAACATTTTCATTGTGGGTACTCCCAAGCGATTCAATATCCAAAGCGGCTGGCCAAATACTGTAGTAAATTACTCAATTATTTCCTTCACCTCTTCCTTTTTTTTTTTTACCTTGGAATGAATATGAAGCCAGATATAACCAATACATATTCAGACGACCCTGGTGAGAGCAATGTCAATCCATGATATCGTTCTTTCAAGATCTCATAACGTCTCTACGTTCCTGCCGCTGCCGTGATCCTGGAAGACCCTCGGAGGTTAGCTGCAAGAAAGTGACTCTGTGAAGTTTCAAGGTGAGGCCGTTGTCAAGGCATCAGGTCTCTTATTAGTTTCTGAGCTGAGGCGCCTTATTAAGTATTCTGGAGAGAACCAGCTTCTCCAAGAATTTTAATTAGTGTGACTTTAACAAAAGAGCGAGGATTCTGCCATCTGCCTACCATAACAAGAATTCCTTACTAATTAAAACACCTAATAATACGTAACGAGAGGAATTATATTAGGGATTTCACCATGTGAAAATATCAAGATCATTTTATCTTATTCGTGCAAATGCTACAAGTGCAGCACAAAAACAGTGTCAGACACACTGTTTTGTATGTGAACAAGTGTGAGCACGTTTCCTCCAACTGTCCAGCTTGTCCAGCTGCAAACTAACATGCATCACAGAAGCATTTTTGTAATATATATTTATATAAAATCTATGGAAAGTGCTTTTAAAAAAGTAGCAAATGTAAAGGCAATAAAATAAAGTAAATCAAAACACAATGAAATACTAATAAAAAAATAAAAAGGAATTTAAAAAGCAAATATGAATAAAAATCTAATTAAATTAAATTGCATTTAAATAGTGGCAAATATGAATGAATTAATGCATAAAAACAGTAAATCAAAAGACAATGTACTGTAAGACTTGTAAAAGGGACTTAACAAATTAAAATTAAATTGAATTAAAAAGATGTAAATATGAATGCAAAAAAATTAAGTAAATATGAAACAAAATAAAATACTAATATATACAAAGGGCTTTTAAAATGCCACAAATATAACTGCAATAATTAAAGTAAAACAAAACACAATGAAATACTAATCTAAAAATAAAGGGCCTAAATAAAAATAAAGCAACAAATATTAATTCAGGCAATAAAATAAATGTAAAAAAAAAAAAAATTAACATTCATTTATACATAAATGGCATTTATTAAGTAACAAATAGGAATGAATACAGTAAAAATTAAATAAAAAAATATTTAAAATGTAGCGAATATGAATTAATGAGTTGTAAACTATTTAAAAAATATATAAAAATATATGAAATATATGAAAATATATAAAAATATATGAAAAATAATTCATATTTGTTTGAAAACTTTATATTTATTTGCTATTTTTAATTATGCATTAGATTGCCAGTGTAGGAAAATATAAGCTAGTAATCCAAGAAAAAAGTATGAGGAGCATTCACGCACAGTACAACCAACCTGAAACCAACAGCCCATTAGCGACAGGAAGCTGAAGGAGAGGGGTTTAATTCAGCCTCAGACCTCCAGTGAGCCCTCCGCTTTACATCTGTGGGAAGGAGACTGTGCAGGCATTAATTGATTGTTAAAAGGAATCGAGGGGCAGTGTGGGTCTTAATGCTGTTATGCCTGAAAGATAATTAGCTAAAAATGAATTTGTCACAGAGCTCTGGATGGTCTTATCTGGTCTGCCATGATAAGAAAAGTAGGGTTCGTAACAGTAAATGCACATTAGCGTTGGCACGGTCATCACAATGAGACACAATGACATGGGTATTTTTCAACTCTCAAGGGAGTGTAGCATATTAAACCGTCACTTATTAAGATATCATCGTAAGTAGGAGGCTCATACCGGTAGCATGTAATACTCAATATGCAATACGTTAAAAGCTAAGATACACTAATCTGCACCGTCAGGATATTTAAAGCTTAGAAAGCTCACAATGGACCCTTTCAAGCAGTTCTTATCTTCCCAGTACCGACAGTTCCTCTGTTCTACAGAGCCTTCTGTTCCCACAGCAAATCCAGACACCTAGACACCTAAAGCTCTTGAGCTTGCACTGTGGTAAGACCCATCACATCAGTAACACCATCAGAAAGAATGAAAATGCAGTGTGACGAGCCTTGCAGCTCACTCCACTGGGTTTCCAGATGTGATGTGAAGCACCGGTCTGATCTCCATCTGTTAAGGATGTCACAAATGAAACTAACATTGCAGCCAAGAACAGAGATGCAAAAAAAGTAGTGAGAAATTAGCACCACTTTGGTTCTATATTTGGTTCCAAACTAACAATGCACAATACCTTGCATTAATATTGTGTAATGCAAGGCATTATCCAAAGCATTAATATTGATTAATGCTAATTTATACTAAATACTAAAACATTTAATAAGTGCAGTGCTGCTTGGGTATAGCGTTACTATGGAAACTGCTATTTTACTGCTCTATTAGCAGCATCTAGTGGCGAAGAATGAATTAGCATTTTCATTCAGACAAACATGAAAAGATCAACAAGTGGGCGGGTTATATGCTAATGTTTCATGTTGATGTCAGCATAAAACTTCTTGTTTTAATAATTTAGAGTTGACTCTTTCTTTTGAGAGACAATAACTTTCTACATGGTGCATTTTAAGATTTAAAACTTTGCACACAATCAATAATAGCAGCACTTTAACAGTGCATCATAAATGTTTGCTCTATATTAAAAGGTAGTACAGTAATTAAAATTTCAATAATTATTTCCTGAAAATCTGTAGTTGTAAGTAAGCTGTTAACTACTAAACCTAAAGCCCGTGATTCAAATTTTGGGAGGCCATTTAGATCAATTTTGTGATCCATGCACATGCAATCACTTTTGATCCACCTGACTATTGACTTTTCTTGGTCAATATGAGCAGAAACCTTGATGATCCTTACAGTAAGTCAGATTCATTGATTCATTGAAAAGATCCAACTCAAATGAATGTTTTATTCTTAAATCAGACATTGCTGTGTCTTTCATGAATTCCAAAGAGAGCTAGGATGGATGACAAGATTGTCTGTAAATAATGATTCAGATGTCAGTCTGTTCTTACACAAAACTATTAAAGGAGTCATACTAAGCCAATTTTCCACAAGCTGATATGATTAATGGAAAGTTTGTTTTAAAATTTCTCAAAGATAGTTTTAAAAAAACGTGAATTTTACCGTCAAAACCAGCTCTTTTTAAATCTTCTGTGTACTTCCCCTTTAAATCTTCACAAGCTCTGCTGACTCCGCCCCTCTTTTCCGAGGCACTCTTGAGGATCTTTTTTAGCCGTAATCATAGTGAAACTTGCTAATTAGCACATTATTAGGAAAGGTGATTTGCAAAGATTCAGAAAAACTCAGTGCTTCTGTAGGTAAGGCTGGATCATGAATGATTTTCACATTTGGGTTGATCAAGGGTGCGTTTCCTTTCAGAACCAACCATAACGTTAATCCTCCGCGTCTTCAGTCACTCAGATGTCGGGAGTAAATCACTACTGCTATGTTCATTAATACATTCAACAACAAAACACCTCAATCTCTTAGGAGTCTCGCTTGTCTCTGCGTCTCGGTCTGATGACGGATCACTCAGGGCGGGTCTGGGGTAAAACACCAGTTCAGCGTGTGACACGCTGCTGTCAATCAACTATAGTGGGAGTGGCCTCTGTCTGTGTGACGTCACACCGACATGCATCTGAGAATGGCTTGATTTCAGAAGGGGCAACTTATTTTATTAAATTAAAAAGAAAACTACTGGTGGATCTTCATCATTGTTGGGTGGTTGTGTACACACATCCCAACACACATTTCAGTCCAAACAGCTTGTAAAAGTGCATGTAGCACCAGATGACCCCTTTAAATGACTTGGAATATAGTGCATTATTCACATGAACACATTTTATGCAATCCTTTTTAAAGCTTGATAGCTTCAGTTCCTATTAAATATAAAAGAATGCTAAATGTTTTCATTTGTGTTCTGCTGATTAAAGAAGGTCATATGAGTTTGAAATGAAGACTGATTTTTCATTTGGCACGGACTGATCCTTTAAAGTGAAAAGCCCATTTGTATACAATGTTTAAGGGGACTGTGACCGTCAGCAAAAAATAAATGCTGCTATAGTCATGGTCGAGCAGAAAATACTTTCAACATACAGTACACACATACAGTATACACAAACACAAATACACACCTGGTTCATTAACTGTAACAGACTTATAGCTGAACGGTGATTCCTTCACCACACAATTACAGTCAAGCACGTTGCTTTCCCTCGGTCTGGATCATTGAAACCCAAAACAGGTTGGGTCTTATAGCTGTAATTTTCCTCCTGTGTGCTCTGAGATCCTGTGGGACGTATTTCATATTGTAAGCCACCCTCTTAAAATTCTCAACCTCCCATTGAGGCAACATTGTTCTCTCCATCTTCCTGACATTATATTAGAGGCCTCAGCAGAAATCAGCCAATATGTATTCTGACCTCATTTGAATACATCGTGACAGTGGTTCCCACTGGAAGTCCTTCAACCAGATGCAGATGCAAGGCGTTGACCAGGGATGTAAAGTATTTGTACCTTATTATTTGTACTTTTTGGAGAATTTGTATATTATTTGAGTACGTAAAGGCAATTACATTCATCTTTTTAGTACGAAGTACATAACCATTTCATCATGGCTTTCATATTTTTTATCCATCTTAGTGAGCTTACAAACCAATCGAATTATTCCCCAATTGAACTTTTTAAGCCAATGACATGCATTTGTAAAATGTATTTCATGACTCATGACATGAGATCATTTGTCTTTGTAAAGAATAATCTCATCAGTCACTACAACACAGCCTTTTGGCAATATGTGCACAATGTTGATAATGTTTCAAGTATCAATCAAATTTCATAATTTCATATATATATATGAATACACATTTTTGTACTAAATCATAAATCTAGGTTACTGTTTCTAAATTTACTGTTGTTCATTCTTTATTTCCTTTACAAATATATTCATCTGATTTATCAGGCATTACAAGTGATAAAAACTAAAAAAATAAATGAATAAATAAACAATAAAAATCGGACCACTGCATATTAGTGTCATGTTTGAAAAAATTAATTATTGAGTGAATCGTTTGGGAGTAGCTGAGCAAGTAAAGTGTAAATACATTTTTGACCTTGCATGAATGTTAGCTTGTTGTTGGGGACTTCCAAAACTACAATATGAACTTTTCATTACGCATAATATATATATATATATATATAAATACATTTTGGGGGAACAAAAATGGCTCTTCCATG
Organism: Enteromius trimaculatus; assembly: GCA_032361065.1. Taxonomy (NCBI): domain Eukaryota; kingdom Metazoa; phylum Chordata; class Actinopteri; order Cypriniformes; family Cyprinidae; genus Enteromius; species Enteromius trimaculatus. The sequence goes on along the minus strand of JAUMHP010000082.1, from coordinate 12,230,571 downwards.
GCGTTTTTCACCCTTTTTGGAACCTTTATTTTTAGTTTACTTTGATGCTTTTGTGTCCTTTTTGAAGCATTGCAGCATCAGTCCTTATTCTTTGTGATTTCAAGCAAAAGAGCGATCATAACGTTATGCAAAAACCCTTTTTGGTTTCCCGTGGATGAAAATAAGTCATACAGCTTTGCAATGACACAAGAGCGAGTAAATGATGTCAATTTTCTGGGTGAACTATAAAAGTCACTGTACCTTTCCACATTATCTACGCATCAAATGCAAAAGCATGTCTGACTTTGTGGATGCGTCTTTTTTCGCATAACAAAGTCTCGCACTGCATGTGACCAGATTAGTGAGAGTGAGAAGTGACGTACAGCCGGTGTTAAGTAGTCCAGATCATGCTTGGTAGGGAGGAGGACTGCTATTATTATCTCCCAACATGCATCTGGCCAAATATTCACAGAGATCAATGTCATTACAAAGACATAGCAGGCGAGAGAACATGCCAGGAATGATTCATCCTTAGCTTGGGAAATGGTGCCAATGTTTAAGCCCTGTTAGCCCATGCTAGCTCACAAACAGCCTGGACAGACTATGGGCAACAGCTCCAGAGAAGAGTCAGCAACCTCCCTCCAGACATTCATCTGCTATTAGCCATGATATCCAGCCATAAGAATTATTATGACATGCTTACAGCATTTTAAAACCATTTATAACTGAATTACCTTTGCATGCCGTAGCAAACACCACCACCAAGGTTTCCATGGTCATAATATTTTAATGTTAAAAAATGCAACTATGGGTTTTAAAAACATAATAATTTTAGAGGACAGACTGTTTTGAAGTAAGTATTCTGTTTCATAATTCACTCACTTCAAACTGCTCGCAAGATGTCAACAGTTTCTGAAAATTTTCCCAAAGAACCTTTGGGACCAATTGCGCCATGATTTAAAACTCAGCTTAATCAAACATATTTATTTTTCCTATTTGCTAAGGCTTTGAGATAGAGCTAAGATAAACTGCAGGGGCACTTGCTAAAACTATGTGCACCAAACACATTCCAGACCTTTATTTGATAATTTTTGATCTGCAAAATGGGTTTTGAAGTGAGTCAAAATCAGAAAAAAAAAAAAAGTTCAATTGTGGAAAACTGCTCTGAGCCCCACTTGTGCTGCATACTAAGCTGGAAGTAAGTAAAAAAGTCTTAAATTGACTCCAAACTGTGTGTTTTTCTATGCTTTTTACTGGTTCTTAAACTTTCTGAATTGAAGAATTGGTGCTGCTGGACTTCATGAGTTGGCTATGAATTCAACTGACCAAACCCCACAGACACTTCAACCGGAATTTGAGCTGAAATTAAAGAATGAGATTTTATTTTATACTTCCATTTAGCAAGGACACATTAAACTGAACAAAAGTGGCAGTAAAGACTTTTATGTTACAAAAAAAAGAAATGCTGTTCTTTTGAACTTGCTATTATTTAACGAATCATTAAAAAACAAAAGATGTAGAGATATCACTTTTCTGCAAAAACGGTTTCTAACATTGATAATGTTACTTGAGCTCATGCATATTGTAGCACATCAGAGTGAATCAGACGCTTAAGATTTGATCAGAACATTGAAACATGAGGAGCCAAATTCCACAAAGAGGCCTTAAGACAACAGGAAGTCATAAATTGGCCCATGATACCCTGTTGCCTGCCTGCTGCAAGCAGCTCCAACGGACATTGTCACAAGACAGCTTGCAACATTAACACAAAAGAACACTAATTGAGAATCCCAACTCAATCCCAAGGAGATTGTCAATATTGTGGCAAATAACCAAGATAATGGTCAAAGGCACAGGCTATCATTGTCATTACATGGGTAAAATCATTTTAGTAGGATGGATCTTTATCCCCCAACTCAGGACCAGACTGAAATTCCTGATGAGACGTCTGCCCTCACGTTGAAAACTGCTTTTCCATGCCTATCCAGGCTCAAAATACACTCAACCGGACTTAAATCACTGAAATGCATATTATATGTAACCCCTACATTTAACTATCATGTGTTGATCCCTCATTAACACTTTGACACCTTTGATATAAATTTAATCTCACTGATGAACTCAATGCAAGTTACTTAAGTGATTGATGGTTGTTTAAGTTGATTAATATTTATTTATCAAATGCAGAGACGGTATCTGTAAACTAAATGTCGATAATCACTGGAAATCAGGTGTCTCCAACTAAGCAAGCCAGAGGCGACCAAAGGAACCAAAACCCTATCCATTAGAGAATGGGGAAAAAAACCTTGGGAGAACCAGGCTTAGTTGGGTCCAGTCCTCCTCTGGCTGGACGCCCAGCACCTAATTCCAGTTCAATTTAAACATGTCAGATTGTGTAAGGACTTTTAGTGTGTGTGAATGTGTGTTTATGTGTTTAGTTGGTTAGGTTTATCCAATAAAGCCATATTTATAATTGAAAATAGAAGGATCTTGGGTTTTGTGCTTACAAGTTAATATCTTGAACTTCTGATCTTGTTACTTTGCTTATTAATAGTGTTTACACTATAATCTGGATTTTAATATCCAGTGCAGAGTTGATGATATACGGCTCGTTCAGTAAATCACAGACCGACCGTAAAACAGTGATTCTGTTCAAATTCCCTATAGAATCCCTATAGAAATGATTCTGATTTGATTCTTTGTTTGAGCTAATTTGCTACAATATTTAAATGATTTTCACAGGACTAAATTATATTATAAAATTTATTAAAATGACAATAATAACAATAATACTGTTATTACTATATTTGTGAATGCAGCATTAGTCAGCGTAAGAGATGTCTTTCAACTTCTATATATGGTGGCATGAATGCCAAAAAAAAATAAAAAATGAATACTGTTGAATATATCAAAATATATAAATTGTATCAAAAATATATATCAACGAATGTTTTAATGTGTCAAAAGTATTAATTAATTTGTTTTTTTAAATTATTTTATATTTAGATATTTATTACTATTCTAATGCATGCAATATAAAATTCTGCATTCTCTGGCTTCCTCAATTCTAAATTAATTCAAACTTACGAAATGAATTGAAATTGAAGTACACTGGTGCTAAGCTGAGGTCAGTTTGCCAAATGCTACTTAGTAGTGGTTGTTTTTAAAGCGACATGCTTGTTTTTGACATACCTCCACAATCGTAAAGCACTAAGTGCTCTGAAAATGAATCAAATCCATGCTGTTCGTGGAGATTTCCGACAGACCGCAGGATAATCTGTGTCTTTTCTCTTAACCATCTTTTACACTGTTGTATCATTACTCTTATCCTTTGTATTGTCGAGCCTTTCAGTGGTTACTTGTAAGTGGCTAACAGCTCACTTGGAAAGGTGTGAAAATTGTACTGCAAATTGAACCATCAAACATCACAGCAAAGAAGAAAACTCGATGAAAAGAAAAGCCTATGCCTGATAACCCTTTGAAAACATCGTCTATAACATTAGGAGGAAAAGTTTCATTTCAGAATCCATTGGCTTATGTGGTTACGGTTCACTCTCCAAAGGTTGAGCTCAGGTTCAGTGGATGATTCTACCGAGGCTCGCCACGGCCTCCTTTACGCCACTATTGATCCAAAAGAAAGAGGAAGAGGACTCATCAAAGCATCGAGAATCCTTTTGAAGGTTTGTTGATCAGCTTCTGCTTAACCTCTACTATACCAGACAGCACTCATAAAAGATAAAAGAAGATCCTGATCATTTTTCTAACTAATGACTTTTAAAACAGTTTTCAGCGAAACTAAAGTTCAACTAATGATCAAATGACTCCTATGGACGCCCGTTTCCGCCACTGAATAAAAAATAAAAAAAGGTTCTTGTGACTTTTTATCTCACAATTCTGACTTTTTTTCTCAGAATTGTGAGATATCAAGTCACAATTGCAAGTTAAAAAGTTAAAGTTTATATCTCACAAATCTGACTTTATAACTAGCAATTGTGACTTTATATCTCGCAATTTTCACTTTATAACTTGAAAATGCGAGTTTATATCACAATTCTGAGAAAATATGTAAAAATTCCAAGTTTGTTTCACACAATTCTGAGGAAAAAAAAAGTCAAATTGTGCAAACCTTTTTTATTCAGTGGCGGATACGGGCTACAATAGATTCCATAAAATTATTCATTGGTGAATCAAAAAGACAACAGAGCAACCATTATAGTCTGAGGCTATGTTTACAAGACATTGATGTAGTTAAAAATTGAAAGTTTTTCCCTTGCGTATTTAAAAAGTTTCATGTTTATATTAGGGCTGGGCGATATATATCTAACAATATATTATGCGCATCTCCTCAGTAAAGCCGGTTCTTTGATTAGCGGTAAAGTACTGGCTTTACTGACGAGATGCGCATAATATATCGTTCGATATATATTGCACAACCCTAGTATATATACAACATTGCTTTCGAAATCATTTGCATTAACACATATCGGCAAAAACACTGCATTACGTACACCTGGCCAGTAGTTGGTGCTGTCAACCTCTTAGTAAACAGTGCCTGTAGGAAAGTAATGATTAGCTCTTTGTGGGTGTTCCGTCACTAAGGCCCTGTTTACACCAGTGCATTTTTCTCCTAAAAATGACATTTTAGAATGAAAACGATTTTCATTTACACTGACTCCCTTTGCATTTCAAAACGATGTCCGTTTACATCACATAACCTAAAACGCATGTCACATGACCATTTATGCAGGTACAACTATAGATATGTATATTCCCTATCTACATGCTTGAAGCGATGTAATAAGGAGTCTACCTATACATATTCACAGTAGTTAACATTTAAAGTGGATCAAAATAATAATCAAAAGTTGTTCTAAACCAAGAACACTTCAGATCCACTTCAAATGTTGACTACTGTATACGTGCAACAATGACCATGATGTTATTGTTTACACGGTTGTCAAGGATGCCATCCAAGTCTTTTTTCCCCCCAAAGTCTCCGTTTTGAACAATATAAACCGAAATGAGTTTTCAGACTGCAAAGTTTTCAAAAGTCTCGAAACCTTGAAAACACTGGAGTAGCGTAAACTATAGGCGTAACCGTAGCCTTTTAAATGGCATAACATTTTAAAATAAAAATGTACTAGTGTAAACGGGGCCTAAAATCACCACACCAACTGTTGCTCTACTCATTTATGGGTTGTGTCTTCTGCCTTTGGAGGACGCATTCCAAGGTATGAAGGCATCAAGGCATGTCCAAATCCAAAGTTAGCACTTACTGTCTCATAAAATAACTTCTTATGTTTGAAATAACTTCTGATTGTTCCACAATCCTGCACATTCCATTCCATGGTGGTTGAGCTAAAAAGTAAAGATGGTGTTCGAAAGTTGCAATTGGTGGTTTGTGTGTAAATGTATATTTCCAATTAACATTTTACACTTTTGATGTTATTTCTAGCATGAAATTAGTATTATACTAATGAAATATTTGTTTAGTTATCACCAGAACTCATTCTATTTTGTTGTAGAGCACTGAAGCATTACGCTGCCTCCGTCCCAATTCACAAAGAAAACGAATCAATCCTTGTAACAAATCATTCAAAAAAACCTTCTGAAATTACAAAATGGGCTATATGTAAGCAAAACAAAATGTCTAACACATGCGGCCAAACATTACAGTGTTAAAGTGTTATATTGTAACTTTTGAATCTTTTCTGATTGAAAACTTGATAGACGTGCGAATCGGTTTATGCCGTTTTAGAATTGATATTGTGCAGATTTATTTTATGTCACATCTTGCACGATAGCTAGACAAGAATAAAAACAAGTTGACGTTTCTGTGCAACAGAGGAGGTTTACACAGAGCTCCAAGACAGCCTGTGACTAAAAAGGCAATTGAATATTTCAGGACGTTAAATATGTCAGACAGAAGACAGTTCATCATTTTGTCTGTGCTGGGGTGTTTCTGGGATATGAAGATATATCTTTGAGCCATAATGCTCAAACAAACGGATGTTAAATATAGAATTGTAAATGACTGCACGGAGAAAAACAGCTCTTTAAATAATTTATTGATATATTTCGAGCTCCTTATTCAGAACGAATCCAGTTTCCTACCAGATTTAGAGACAGAAAATGATGGTTACTAATGCCTGTGCCATTTTTGGGTTTTACTGCATAATGAAAATTATCTTGTGACGTTTGACAAAAAATTCTTAGAAAAAGTAACTGGCTAGCTAAGCAAATTACGCAAAAGCATATCATTGATCTAATTAAACTATTTTGGGGTTTGTCCTGTGATGTTTGACAAAAATGTCCTGTAATTTATTTCATATAATATATATATGTTGTCATCTATTTAACTGAATACAAATTTTGAATGGGCTGAATTTTTAAGAAAGCTGAGTCTGAATAAGCTATGAGGGCTTTTTGGAGGTAGTTCGGGTCAGTTCCGTGGGCGAGTGTCTCTAGACAGCTGTAGGTACAGTCTGTTCAGCTCAAAGATCTTAATATCGTGTTGCTCTGCTTCACTAACCACTGCGTCTCAGTTCCACACCAGAGCACACCGCAGGTATGTCCACTTTATATATGAATTTTCACCTGCAAGTGAAGAAAGAGGAAGAATGAGGTGAACTTCTGTGCTCTGTCTGTGTCCAACTTCGGTAATGAATCCAGACTCCCCACAGCTACCCAAGCAGTTCTTAATAGGCGACCAGGGGGCTGCGCACGGAGGCCGAGCGGAGCTAGGTGGGAATTACGCAGGATCACATCCTCCGGAGACAGACGCAGGCCCCCCTCCTCATTCTGCATTCTCTCCCTGCATAGTTCAGCCTTAATTACAGCCATCTACACCGACAGGACACCTGCTGGCCTGTCATTTGACTCTCTACATTTAGAACAGATGATCATAAGGTGCCGTGTCAGTTTGTGGACAGGTAAAACTTCTTAAGGATGGCATAATAATGGACTATATCAATCACAGACTCCTGGATAAATGTAAACTTACAATTTTCCAAGCCACAAAGTTGTAAAAGATTGTTTTCAGACAGGTTTCCTGAACACTGCCCCCATCAGTTATGAAGAGGCCTACAGTACCTGGTCACATGCCATAAACGTACATGGGTGCACTTTTTAGCGAGACGCGAAATACGTACCAATAGGTACATATCACTGCAGTTTCCAAAAGAAATGAACACTAGAGGCAGAAAACTCCCGACACCTTTTATTCCTTTACTTACAGATTTACAGAGATTAGATTAATAAAGTGTAATTTTCACACAATTACTTTATCATATATCATGTTATGTCTAACAAGTTATGACTTCATATTGGTGAGTTTTCACAGACGGTTTAGGTTTGTTCGGTAGCTTTCAAAGCACAAAGATGTACTTGAGAATTGAGGAGCTTCAGGTTCGAATCCCATGTACTTATGGTTTAACAAAACAGTTCAGATCTTCAAGAAATTCAAGTGACATGGTTGCTTCAACAAATGCATTTTTATATTCGTTTCGCATTTGTTAACATTATCAGGTAGGTTTGGTGTAGGGTATATTTCCAACAGAGCACTTATTTTTAGCAACAGTTCCCTGGATATTTAACTTAATAAAAACACAGCAATATGTACCTATATCAACGTAATATAACCTGTATTTTAGCACCACTCAGTGGACAGCAAAACGTGCAGTCATGTTGTTTCAAATCCACAAAAGATTTGTTCATCTTTGTAACACAATTTAAGATATCTTGGATGAAAACCAGTAGGCTTGTGATTGTCCCATTGACTGCCAAGTAAATTACACTATCAAGGTCCAGAAAAGTATGAAAGACGTCGTCAGAATACTCCATCTGCCAACAGTGGTTCAACTGTAACGTTCTAAATCCATGAGAATACTTTTTGAACGTAAATGAAACAAAAATAACGACTTTATTCAACAATTTGGCACTGCAACTTAATATTCTTGTCATTTCATAACGTTACGGTTTGAAGCCAACGTTGCAGTGTCAGACTCACGATTCTCAAACAACACAGTTTACACAATTTCAGCAAAACCTTCGGGATTTCAGTTAAGTAAGATAAGTAGGTATTGAGAAAACAAGCTCAAGCTGCCTGCCTGTCTGACCGCCCATTTCTGTCTCTCCACCAGCAGATACAAACATGTCCTAGAGTCTGTCTTTTCGAAAATACGATGTTTATATTCACCTCGGAGAAGCCAAATTAAAAGAAACGCATTTGGAAGCACAGTAAATCTAGAGTTATGTAATCGTGACAGCAGTCTGCATGACATCAGACGTCTGACATTTTTAACATCTTGAAATATTCAATTGCTGTTGTAGTCACAGGGTGTCTTGGAGCTCAGTGTAAACCTCTTTTAGAGCATAGAACTGTCGACTTATTCTTGCGCAGTGAATGTGACAAAATAAAAACTTGACAAATAAATCTATATTATTTCATCTATAAAATATTAATCCCTATATGGAATTCTCATTTATATTATGTAGATGTCTAAAACAGTCATCATCAAGACCAACATGAAAGTATTATACTAGCAGTTAATGTTAAAACAATAATATATTAACTGGTTTAAAATTTACGGGAGAAATAATGTGCAAAACTGAATATATTATAATTACAATATTGCCATTGTCAGTATTAATGATGTTATATAATATTAAAGTATTAAATTAGTAGTCAGTAGTATATTAGTAGTTGTCATAGTAGTAGTGGTTGAGCTAGTAATAAAAATAATTATATACTTATTTTTAAAGAAATTCAATTAATACTTTAAACAATGCTGAATTTTTTGTTGCCAATCACTGGAATAAATCAAAATGTAAAACATTAAAATAATAAAGAGTTACTAAAAATGCAATCAGATTTCATAATGATATTGGTTTTTACTATTATTTTGATAAAATGCAGAAACTTTTTTTCAAAATTCTTTACAATTTTACAGACATGTCTGAAAGGGAGTGTACTTCTTTAAATTGTAATACTACATAAACTATATCAATAATAATTATTATGTGATCATAATAACCGTAAAGTTATAACTACCATATTACAGGACACTTAATAGGTAAGTTTGCAACTTTTAAGGGCCTTTAATAATATCTGAACTTATCTATCAGTAAACAGTGCTGTAGATATTGCTCATTACCCTGCATGTTTAATATGTGGGCATTGAATAAGTGTGTACACCTGACTGTTAATGAGCAGGACATAGTAGAGTGATTTCAGTTGGAGCTCTCTTCCATATCAGGCCGTCTCACAGGATGTGTGCTGTCTGAGTCATCCAATGAATCAGTACAGGTAGCTGTGTGTCTACACTGCAGGGGCTGTTTCATTAGTGCTGGCCATCATACCACTTACTTTCTCTCTGCTTTTTTTTCTCTCCCGCCACAGTATCTCAGTAGTCACCATATGGACCAAATGAAATCCAGACACATGCAAACAGTACCATATTAACTCCTTTGTACACCACAGCATAAACACACACACTGACTAACCCAGCCCACGCCGAATGCCCTTCCAAAATCTCCCGCAAAAACGGTAACGCAATAAAAATAAACAAGTTAATGGAAGCGGAAGGTGATTAAAAACAATTCCTGTGAGAGATTATGAGTTTACTACATACGTACGCAGCCTTGGGCTAAAAAAATATGGCCCCTTCACCTTCATTTGGAGCGGCTAATGTAAGCGTTCTGTGCTAGTTAATGCAGAGCGTCAGCTGATAGCTTTATATGAGCTGATAGTGGTGGAGTAGGCAGGATTGATATGGCAGTCAGAGAGCAGGGAGAGGTGTCTAATCAGTTTTGTGGCAGGTCCTGATCAATAGACGGCAGCGCTTGTTTGCAATGAGGAATGAGGCTAAGCATAATTGAGACAGTACGAAAGGATTAGCTTTCTGACAAAGCGCCACACATGCTAAGTGTAGGGGAAAATGATTCTGCTATATTTTATAGGGCCTATAGTAAGGTAGCCCGCAGTGGATAATCTGGATGGCATCTACCATAACACACAAAACAAATTGGTTTCATTTTATTTTGATGGTCCCTTTGACACCTTCTGTTGATGACAAGTAATGTTGCACTACTAACTCTCATCATACTGTTAGTAGTGTATTAGTTAACTGCTAGGGTTAGGGTAAGAATAAATTGACATGTACATGTGAGTTACTTACAGTAATAGAATGTCGGTTGGGAGTAGGGTTGCAAAATTCCAATTCTGAATGTTCAAGAGTGGAAACTTTCCATGGGAATTAACGGGAATTAATGGGAATAAACTGGAAATTATCAAATTTGCAGGTGCTAGGAATTTAAATGTAGCTGAGAAAAAACTCTTGCGGCATAATCTTGGTTAAAACAACTAGATTTAATGCAACTTTAGTTAAATTTCTAGACTAATAATTGTTCAATCACATGCACACAGCAGGATTATTAAGGCCACGCTCCCTAAATGCACTCCATTTCATGCAGAGACCATTTTTTAAATCATGCACGCAAAATATCAAACTGTCCATCCTGGTAAATATTCATTTAAATTACATAAAAAATATTAAAAAAAAAAACATTATTTTGCTGTGTGTAATATGCTGGCCAACTAAATTAGGCTAAACAATTGTAAAAATGTGATATCCACTTTTAATGTATAAAGGGGTGTGGCCATTTGTAAATTCTATGGGTATAGCTTCTGGTCTCATCTACGTCCAGCTATTTATAGCTGTTCAAAACAATTCGTTTTGCTGCTTCATATTGAAAATTGTTGTGTGTTATCATATTATTTTATTGAACTTGCTTTAATGTATTATCTTAATTATGAACACACTGGTTTATAGTGCAAACAATTTTACCTTTGTTGTTGAGAACAAAACGTTTTTGTTCAACTTTGTTGAAAAAGGTGCATACTTTAAAATACTTATTTCTGCTGAATTTTGAACATCATTACACCTTCTTCAGCGTCGCATGTTTCTTCAGAAATCATTCTAATATGCCTATTTATTAACAATGATGAAACTAAACGTTTATTTTTATCTTTGTGTATGATACACTTTTATAAATGTCCCCAAATTTCAAATTAATTTCCAAAAATTCCAGTAAATTCCTGGTAAGTTTCAAATTTGATATATATTTTCGAAATTTCCCAGACTAAATTTCCATGGAAAGTTTCTGGACATTTTCTGACCCTATGCAACCCTAGTTGACAGACATTAAAGAGTTAGCAGATAGTATACTAAAGCTCTAATCAGAGTTCGTTGACATAGTTGTAAAATTAATTAGTGTCAAGAGAATGTCCAAATGGGACCATCAAAAAAAAAGTGTTGTCAAAAATGTCTTTTCATCCGTTCCAGCAGATAACAAAGGATGAAGGCATAGTGTGAAAATATGCTAGCCTCTATATGCTAGAGTTTTGTTTACAGCAAAGAATAACTAGACTTCTCTTGGCTTATAATGAAATCCTCCAACATTTACAAATCCTTTTTCTGTACTTCTAACTCACAACCAGCGTTTTGATTTGCTCTCTCCTCTGCACCTCTAATCTTTAATGTTTAAGGCAACCAGCTTCAGGAGATTTTTGCAAACAAACACAAAAAATAAAAATCAGACCAGAAAAAAATATTGAAAACTCAAAAAACAAAACAATAAAACATATTCCACATAGCTCCGGGGTGGTAATAAATGAATATGAACTAGTCTTGCTGTTGGGTTAAATGTATACATTAAATGTTTAACACAAAACTTTGGTTAGCTAATATTTGACCCAAAGTTGGGTTGAAACATCAAAGCATTTTTATGTAGATGTGTGTAGACATTACGTTTTATAAAGTTTTAAAATAGGCATATTTTTAATTATTTAATTTAAGAGCCAAAACATTGTTTTTAATTAAATGTAATTAAATATAACAATTGTAATCATCTGAAAGAAGAAGTCATTCAAACATAGGATGGCTTGAGGGTGAGTAAATCATACGGTCATTTTTAAATGCCATTAAATGTTACCAAACATTTGCATATATTCCAATCCTATCACCCCTCATCCTGCCACCTTTTCCTATCTTGTCTCTCATTATAAATATGAAGTGGTGAAACAAAAAGCAATGTTTCAACAAAGAATGCAGAACACTGATTTTCTGCTAATTAACAACTGAATATAAATGCTCATTAAAACAAAATCTAGCTGAAGTGGAAATCGGGAAGAAATGTGCACCCATTTCGAAACCATTTATCAGAAGGGAGGTGTCTCGCAATAGTTAGTGACTGCACTTGACTGAACAAAGGGAATCCTTCATGCTTTCTCAGCTGTCAAGGACAAACAAAAGACAAGCCGTGGGGGACGAAGAGACAAAAAGCATCTGTTGTTGTCATGCTTGCACGCTCAAGGTAGTAGAGGACCCCACGGCACGCAAATCACCACGGCCCAAGTCTGCGAAACACCTGACAGACTTGCTTTTCCGCTGATTTATTATTTCACGAGTCAGGATTCACACTAGCCACGGACAGATGGGTCGCCTCAAAGGCTAATGCAATTACCTGCCTTGCTGGGACTGATGCTGATGGATTTTTACGTCGTGCTATGCATTTATCTTTCCGATGGGTCATTTAACCATCTAATTGACTCTTTAAGGGTTTTCAGTGTTTGTCTATGACTATATTTGAAGGCTGAAGGGTTTGTTGGATTTTATCATTCCATCCATCAAGCTTGTACTGGGCCACATACACAGAAAAGATCAGCACTGCACAAACTGCTAAGTGTGATCAATTAAAGCAGAAACAAACTAAGCATCTTACCCACAAAAAAAAAAAACTCCACATGACGACCTAAAACATTTAGTGGTGGTCAGCTAACTGTCATGAAAAGCAGGCCTGACTTTGCGGCTTTCCATGCTGATGTCATTAAAATGCCAATCAGCTTGCCTGAGAGCGTAGAGAGAGCCAATCAATCAAGCTGATTGGTTGTGTCACAAACCGCATGCAATCAGCAGTGAGTCTAGACCTGTTACTGTAACTTAATCGACAAAGTCTTTAGTTAACATTACCATACGCCTTGTGTCTTTGTGCGGTTAAACAACCCTGCAAAGTGAAGCATGACTAGGGTGGATTTTAACAGCGCTAAGAGCCCATTAGCGGTGAGAGAATCTATACTTGGATATATACTGCTCAATGCAGTATGCACTCAAAAAAAACAAACTAAAAAAGATAGCAAAGCCAAGTGTTCGCCTTTCCAAAATGGAAGTAAAACGTCCTTATTTATGTGTCTCCTTCTCAGGGCCATCCCAGGAGAGAGCAGGATTGCTTTGGCCCAAATAGTAGACTCAGGAGAACAGATGGATCTATCTTCAGACACACTCATGCACACACACCTATGCAACACAGAACAATAAATCTGTTTAAATATGCCACATACACAGCCACTCTATACAATCAGCAATGGAACTACATAGAAAAGCGCTAACAAAGGTTTATCTGAACATAAATGGAAATATCTCAGCATACCAGCTGCTTCGTTGTTGTCGCCTCTCAGTCTAACGGTTCAGGACTGGAGCGTAAATGGAGCCATATAGACTACATACAACATCTTATGAATAAAACATGCGTATTTGTGTTTATGTAGCAGTGTGTGAGATCATTCCTTCCAATGTTACCTGTAGGTGCAATGCAGAGAGAAGATAACAGTCTGAATGAAACATAAACAAACCTTGAGTCTTGCTGCCTGCTGGTTACATAGTTTCTTTGTAAGTCATCATTTTAAACAAGATGGAAGTGATTTAATTTAAACAATTCAAAGGTATATTTACCAAAAGAAAAATGCATCACCCTTACGTTTGACATATTTGACATCAGGGGTTCAACCGTAATTTTAATGAAGCTACAAGAATACGTTTCGTGTGCAAAGAAAACAAATATTCTGTTTTTCTATTATGTATGTAGGTTTCTAATGCAGTCTATGCAAGTCAGAGGGTCAGAAAGGTCTTGGATTTCGTCAAAAAAGATATTAATTTGTGTTTCAAAGATAAACAAAGGTCTCACAGGTTTGGAACAACATGAAGGTGAGGGATTCATTTTGGGTGAACGGTTGCTTTGCTCTACACAGTGAATTTCATAAATATCCATTAACATTGTTCTCATTTCGTGAATCATTTTGGATAATTAGAGCTTCCTGCTGGAGAGAAAAAAAAAAAAAAAAAGGTTAAGGTCAACCTAAACCGGTCTGCCATTCTTAGCTAGTAGTTGGTGTTTGGCTGATTTATTAATTTAGGTTTCCCGGATAGGAATTAGATTAAGCCAGGACTAGACCTTTGCAAATTTGGGACAATTACCTGTGAGCATTTTAAGATAATATTCTAAGATATATCAGTGCAAGCTTTTCCAGTTTAGCTCTTAACATTTATTTTAATCTAGGACTAGTTTTAAACTAGGGATGGTGAAAACTAAAAAATTTCTTGACCGACCACCGAGCCTCATTAACCAGTTGAAACCGGTTAACCGATTAGTTTAAAATATGGTACGCTATTTGAAATAACAGCCATTTCGAGCAGCGCCTACAATTTCGCAACTCTGTCGCATCTCTCTGCCGCTCTGCCTCCCGCACACACACACAAACTGCCACTCACGTCACTTTTAAAATCCCCTACAGCGCGAAACGTGAGTCCCGCAAACGCGGCGCCGAAGAGCTTGTTGTATGTAATCGTAGGACAAATGGCTCCTTAGTTTCAAATGGTTTGGGTACAA